>OW052222.1:151168318-151469775 GCA_932526605.1 Nephrotoma flavescens | reverse complement strand
ATATATATATATATATATATATATATATATATATATATATATATATATATATATATATATATATATATATATATATATATATATATATATATATATATATATATTATATATATATATATATATATATATATATATATATATATATATATATATATATATTATATATATATATATATATATATATATATATATATATATATATATATATATATATATATATATATATATATATATATATATATATATATATATATATATATATATATATATATATATATATATATATATATATATATATATATATATATATATATATATATATATATATATATATATATATATATATATATATATATATATATATATATATATATATATATATATATATATATATATATATATATATATATATATATATATATATATATATATATATATATATATATATATATATATATATATATATATATATATATATATATATATATATATATATATATATATATATATATATATAATATATATATATATATATATATATATATATATATATATATATATATATATATATATATATATATATATATATATATATATATATATATATATATATATATATTATATATATATATATAATATATATATATATATATATATATATATATATATATATATATATATATATATATATATATATATATATATATATATATATATATATATATATATATATATATATATATATATATATATATATATATATATATATATATATATATATATATATATATATATATATATATATATATATATATATATATATAATATATATATATATATATATATATATATATATATATATATATATATATATATATATATATATATATATATATATATATATATATATATATATATATATATATATATATATATATATATATATATATATATATATATATATATATATATATATATATATATATATATATATATATATATATATATATATATATATATATATATATATATACTTCTAAAAATGTTTCCAGATACAGATTCACGTTGAGTACTTTGTATCAATGCGATACATTCCGTATCAAGTGGTCCGGAAACCAATGCCTCATGTATTACATTACATGCTTCCTCTGTCCTTCCAGACCAGTTTACTAATCTTGATATTGAATCATCAGGGGCTCCATGATTTAGTTTCTTCTTTGGGTTAGCCCTTAATAAGCAATGTGTGTTAGCGCCACCAAACCCAAATGAATTAATTGCAATCAATGGTCCATCTAATTTTTGTGCGTTTTGCACAACTTGTAGACGGTTTTCCACCAACGCTGGAATGTTTGGTCGAATTTTTGTGAAATTTATATTCGGCGGAATTAATTGATTTTCCATAGCGATTATACACTTGGCGACTGAGTTCAGACCAGCTGCACCTTCAGAATGCCCCAAATTTGATTTTACTGAACCAATTGGCATTGGGGTTTTTCGATTTTTACAAAAAACTTGATCCAAGGCATTGCATTCTTCGGGGTCACCGACAATGGTGCCAGTTCCATGCGCTTCATTGTAGTGAACAGTTTCGGGTTTTATATTGGTTTCAGTGTAAAATTCGGTTAATAGCTTTGCTTGCATATATCCTGAAGGATATGTGATCCCCTCTTCCTTATATCCATCACAATTTGTTTTTGAATGTACCACTGTACAGTAAATACGTTAAGCTTCTCTAGACTTTTGTAAAAAGATCATAGATACGGCTTCAGAACGCGCATAACCAGTTCCATCAATATCAAATGGTCGGCACATTCCATCAGAGGCTAACATTCCTAAGCGTGCAAACTGGAATGTCAAACTTGGACAAAGCAATAAATTCGCTCCACCTATTAAAGAAGCATCACATTCACCATTGCGCATAGCTGTGAATGCAGCGTCAAGTGCAAACATAGAACTACTGCATGCGGTATCTATTAACATTGAAGGTCCTCTCAGTCCTAATACATAGGAAATTCGATTAGCTAACATACCGCGACTGTTTCCACTTATACCAAATTCGTTGTCTGTCACCCCATCGTAAAACCAAACTTTTTCCGATTCATTAAAACAAGCCGCAATATAAACACCAGTTCTCGTCCCTTTCATTAATTTTGGATTTATTCCGGCATCCAAAATGGCTTCATATGCTTTTTCGATCAAAATGCGCCCTTGGGGATCCATAGCATTAGCTTTGTATATATATATATATATATATATATATATATATATATATATATATATATATATATATATATATATATATATATATATATATATATATATATATATATATATATATATATATATATATATATATATATATATATATATATATATATATATATATATATATATATATATATATATATATATATATATATATATATATATATATATATATATATATATATATATATATATATATATATATATATATATATATATATATATATATATATATATATATATATATATATATATATATATATATATATATATATATATATATATATATATAATTCGTTCACTGCGTGCAAAATAACGATAAGTACTCTTATCGCATTATTGCATGATTACATTTTCTTGTAGTTCAGAGAAAGGCGTAGATTTTAGTTTAACTCATTTTTTAAAATGGGTCCTCCTGTGGATACTGTATCACTTCGCAATAATACGATAAGTCAATTTTTGTGTTTTGTTCCCGTTAATAATACCCTAACTTGACTTATACTTTTCTTGGTTGTAACAAATCGCGTTCTCAATATCGTATTTCCCATTATCGTTTTCTTAGCAGGCGAATAGTTTTTTACTGCAACTGTAAGTGTAATTTATCGCAGTTTATGTAGCAAATAATTTTACGTTTTGATAACTATAAGTACTATTTACAGTATATTTCAGCTGGGAAATATTTATAAGTAAGTATTGTAAGTCTTGTTGTAGTTTTCTTGCTTGTTTTGAATGACAACTATTGTTTTTTCACGAAAAATTTTAAAATTTAAAATTTTATAATTCTGGTAAAGTTTTCCCAAAATAAAATTAAAATATTGTTAAAAAATTATAAACCAAAGTTGATTTGGAAGCAAATGATTCAGGTAAGTAATTTTAAATTTATTATGGCCATGGAATATGATAGAAATGCAAATACGAGTAAATAGCTTTCTGAAAAAAATACATATATGTATGAACAAAAGTCAGCTTACCGGGTGACACGCCGATTTAACAGAATTCCTGTTAGAGTATTAGGTGACATGCTCCATGCTCTATATGGAAAAAGTTTACGCCAGTGTAATGTCCAAATACACGTATTCACGCCATTAAACCAAGTTTTAATTGTTAATTAAAATAAAAGTCAATGCAATTTATTTTGCAAAGGATCTAGGCTTTGCCTGCTACGGCACTGATTCTAGTTACGAATTATTAGAATCAAACCCATCCTTTCAATCTACATCTTCGTCAAAGAATAACATCATAACCAGAAAACATAAAAAAAATTAAATAGCTGGCAGAGGGTAGCAGCGAAGCGCCTTAAGAATACTGGAAACCAATATAAAAACGCAACCGGACGAATAATACCTGCGAAAGTAATGTAAAGTGGGTGTTCATCAAAATGCCGCCTTAAGCGTCATGAACGAGTATCGCACCAAATTAGGATGAACGTTTTCACCCATTACTATAAATTAGCTAATAATGAACGTCAGTGGGATTTTGTAGCTCAAGGAGTTAATGTAGTGGATAAAAAAATTACCAAAATTTCTTTAGGCGATAGCCAAAGAAAATCATCTAACCTATATTATCTTAATTATCGTTTGAACGATAAAGACGAAAGTACAATGGTATGCCGAAAAACGTTTCTCGATACACTTTCTATCTCGAACCAGGCAGTTGATACTGCACTTAGTTGGTTCCCACTGAAAAAAAACTTCCCACTGAAAACAACGGCTCTTACCTTGCCGTCTAGAGAACATGGTAAGGCTAAATACAACAGGAGGTTGGCATACTTAGGCCAAACAGGACGCTCGTTTCAAATAAGATACAGAGAACACAACAATGACATACCCAAAATCTCCACTCATACTCCGAAATCTAATAATAATGATGTTTTATGATTCACTGTTGACTACAACAAAAAATTGTATTGCAATACTGCGATATGTAGAGTTACAATAGTATAAAAGGAATTCTTTTTTCTTTATAAATACTACAACTCGACTTACAATACAAGATCTTAAAATTTCTTCAGTCAAAAAAACTATAACTAGTACTTACAATGCTGTTTTAATAAAGTTTAATAAAGTTGTATATAATGATGTGAATGGATGTTGGATGGTTATTTATATATTTTGAGATAAATTAATTTGTATACTTAAAACTCAAAAAACAAGTATTTAATATTTAATACTATTTTTAAATATAATAATTTATACTATTTTAATTTAACACATGTATATTTTTATATATATTATTATAATATTTTGATAAACTATGTTTATATGGTACATACTGCAAGTTTTAGTAAACTTATATTATAAAGAACTCTTATAAATTGTATCTTAATTTTATTATTTAATTTTATATCATGCTTTTACAATTTACTTTACTATTTATTGTTAACACTATGCAACTGGTTATCTTATTATACTATATATGTAATACTGATTCTGCCGTATGGCTCTTACACTGATACTGACTTTATTCAACTTAGGTTCTAGTTTATATAGTGAGTATTTCTAGGAAATACCCATCTTGTTTGTCTTATTTACTAAATACGGAAATCTTAAAAAACTACATAGTATTTTGGTTATCAAAATACGGAAATCTTACAAGCTAAATAGTATTTTGATTATCAAAATACGGAAATCTTACAAAGTTAACATAATGCATAATTTTAAGCATCAACATAAAATATTGTTGAGACATGGGATTTGGTTAATGAGGAAATCTTATAATTTTGTTTTACATGAAAAATGCGGAAATATTTTGATAATTATGCATGTGGAAATTTTGTATGATTTCGTGATATGAATTATATGTAGTTGTAATCTTAGTATTATTCATCTTAAAATTAGAGGTATGGATTTTATATTTATGTGATTCATATCATATCTTAATTTAATTGATGTGATATGAATTTACATTTGTTTTATCTTAAATCTAATTGTATTTGTATAATAATGTGTCTGAGATAATCTGAATAATTTATAAGGTTTTTTTTTGTTTATATTTATGTACTAAACTAAACTTGATATTTTTAGTATTGATTTTCTATATTGTTGCCTAAATGTTATTTAATGTATTACTTTAGTACATTAATTTAATTTAGTACATAATGTGTTCTAAATTGCTTTACGTCACATAAATTTTGATCATGTGATCGATTTATAGTTTTATATATTATTTTTTATATGTTATTTCTTATGAGTGGGATAGTTTGGGTTAGTCACCTTGTTAGAGTGTTGGATCAGTGTGCATAAGAACTCGGGTTCAAACCCCGGTGAGTCATTGAATCATCTGTACCATTTTCTCAATTATTATTGCATTTCCATCTTTTCAAGTATGTCACACAAAATATGTCACCTTGATAATTTTATGTATTTTGTTTGCAATTTCAAAATATGTGTCATGCGACACATATTTAGTATGTAGATTATGTTTTTAGGTTCCGTATTGTTTTGTACGGAATTCATGCGATATGCATTATTTTGTATTTATTTTGTTAACATACATACGTAGTATGTAGATTATGTTTTTAGGTTCCGTATTGTTTTGTACGGAATTCATGATTTTATTTATGTTTCTGTTAGCATAGATGTAGAACACCTTCCCCGTCATAAGAGAAGTTTCCGGTACGGGAACTTCTTTTAGATTTATATTATATGTGTGTTAACCTTATATGATTAGGATTTTAAATTTTAATTATTTTATAGATTACTCTTATAAGCTACTGGGTTTTTTCTTTTTTATATAAAGTAAAACTTATTTTATATCTTAACATGTTAGGTTCTTACTTGTATCCGTTTGTTGATGATGAATTTATCTTATGTTATTTTGTTGATGATGAATTTATCTTATGTTACTACGTGAAAATTTTGTGCGTGGCTTCTTGGTTTGGAGATAGATTGAAGCTGAGTATTGTCGTTAGATGATGAATGTATATTTTGGTTGTACTTGATTTTTAGATGATTCTTATTTCCTGTGGTTCCAACTCTGGTTTGCATTTCTGGTTTCGGTTTGATTTAATCTTGTGATCATTTTTATCTTCTTTGTGGATTTCTATGTTTATTGGTTGATTGATTGGCCATGTTTGATTGGCTTTTCTCCTTATATATTTGATAGTTATGATAATGATGATGATGATGATTATAAGCATGATGACATCGATTATGGTATTGGTTAATATGTTGAATTTTACATGATGATCTTGGTTATTCAAATTTTCAGCTGCCCTTTTTAGATCGTTGATTTTGTTTACTTCATCTAAGAAATCTCTGTTGTGGTTTCTATGATCGATGAGTTTGATGCTGGATAATTCATTTTGTTCATTTGATTTCATATTACATATATAGGTTTATACTTTCTTCAGTCGGTATTGCTGGTAATTTTGGTTGTTCAATTTTGATTTGATTTGGTAATCCAATTACTTCGGCTGTAAAGTCTTTTGTTGAGATTTTACAACTGGCTAAAAAAGTTATTAGGCCGTTGTCTATTATCTGTACAGTTTGGGTGTCATCTTTACACTCAATGATCATGTTGGCGATTTTGTCCATTGAGAATAGCCATGTATTCTTCGAATATAGTTTGGTGAATTTGCTTAATGGTTTTGCTGGTATACTTCTACATTGGTTTTCTGAGCTCAATGGGTTTATAAATAGATTTGGTAGACAATGTTGAGTGTTCATGGAAAATATGGGTTGCGTATGCTGGCATATTTTTATTGGTGCTTCAGAATTGTCAACTATTTGTTTGCAATTTTCTATGTCAGAAGTGTGAAGTTCGATGGTTTTATCTTTTTCTTTGCTGATGGCTATGAAGTCTGTATCTGTTTGATACGTCCTATATTCATTTCTTACGGAAAAGGGTAGTAGATACGGTTTGTATAGTATATACTCTTTCTTCTCTAGCATGGGTATGGTAACTTTTACAATTATCTTGCCATTTACTTCTATGTATTTCACCTTTGAAATTTGCCTTATAATTTGGTGTTGTCTTAGTATGATGTTCATCTCAGCATTATTTGTTTCCATTATGTTAATTATTTTTGAGAGAGGTATTACTAAAGGATGTAATTTTCCATTTTCTAGGGAGTTTATGATTTCTGATGCATCTTCTTGTATTTGGTTTATGTGTAGGCATTGGATCATTATTAAAGATGTTAATTCTGCTACTCTGTGGTTTATCTTTTGTGTTTTATCTAACTGTTTTTGGTCGTTGGATTGCTGGATTAATTGATTTAATTTTTCTTCAATTTTGTATGTTTTATTTTGTAATTCTGCTATAGGTTTTGATAGTGCATTGAAATTTGATTGCAGTACCGTTATATGTTGATTTTCTACTTCTATTTGCTTGGTTTGCCAATGTTTGAGGTTTTGAAGATCTTCATATATTGTATTAGCATCTTCTGAATCCATAGTACCGAAAACTAATTTGGATATTTTTCCTCCAATGTCTAACAAGCCTCTTTTTTGTCTGCCGTACATTTCTTTGAGTTTATTTTGCTGGGTATAGATGCGGTTGATGTGCCATTGGATTTCATGTTGCATTGGTTTGCATAAATCTCCTGGTTCGTTTTTTGTTATTTGGTTGCATAGATTTTTAAGATGTCCTGCGGAATTTATTAGTGAAGTTGCGAGTTGTCCCGTTTCTGGTATGTTGACTTCTGTTATTAAATCTATTTGTTTGTTGTAGAATATTGTATTGGATATTTTTTCAAAAAATACCCGGCTGTTGTTGAGATTCTGGATGGTGAAAGTTCCTCTTTTATTGGCTTCGTTGTTCGTTATGATTGTACAGATGAATATGATGATTTTGAACATGATTTAGTTGGATTAATTCTTGTTCTCGATGTTGACTGGATTAATTTTGGTTCTTGTTGTTGTTTGGATTAATTCTGTTTCTTGATGTTGACTGGATTACTGGTTGATCTTTTGTCAGTTTGCTACTGGTTTGATATACCTATTTTACTGTCTTATATACAATATTATTTGCGGAAGATGTTTGTCGACAATTTTGATTTAACCACAATACGGAAAAGTTTTGTTGATTTATTTGTGCATGGTGATGCGGAAATTTCAATATTTTTGTTGTTTATGAATTTCTTCCGTTAAAATAATTCTCAAGGTTTTGATGTAATGATGTTGATATTTATGTAGGTATTGTTTCGATATAGAGATTTTGTTTTTGTAATATTTTGGGTACATCTGGGATGTGATTTATACATCTTCTTGTTTGTGACGATTATTTGTTGAATTTTGATTATTTGATGGTAATTATCTGGCGGTTCTGATTATTTGACGATTGGAGACTTTATGTTACATCTTGGTTTATATTGGTAGATGATGGATTGTTGTGAATCGAAATATGGTTGTTGATAATCTTACTTTAATTTGATGTTGTCGAGTTTTGTAATTGCTCATCTGAATTGTGATGATGGGGATATGATGGTTCTTGTTTGTTGATTTTGCTGCCTTTTGGATTTGATCTATTGTGTTGATCGTGTTATGTGTCGGTTATACTTCTTCATCTTGTTTGTTGATGTTGATTTTATGTTAGTGTTTGGCTATTTTATTGTTGAGGTTTTGATCTGGATGTTTGAGCGGTGTTTGATAGTTGATGATAAGAGGTTTTCCTCTTTGAGTTTCGGATGGTTGTTTTGGGTGGATTTGGTTTTGCTCGTGGTTTCCTTTTTATTGGTTGGTTGGTTTCGTGATTTTGCATTGATATTTCTTGTAGGATTTGCTGTATATCTTCCGATGTTGTTTCTGGTTCATAAGGTTTTTGAAATATTTCTATTGTGTTTTGTATTATTTCCTCAATTACATCGTCACTTAGATAAAATGTGGCATCAAGGCTGATGTCGGATGCTGTTTGGTATGACATCTTGGTTTTTATGTCACTGTTCGACTGGTTTGATGTGGGTTTTAAATGTTCTTATATATTTGATTTTTAGGGTATATGCGGATGTAGGGGATTTTGGTTGTGTACAGGAAGTACTATCGAAATATTTTGTGTCGAGGTTGTTTATAAATAAGATTTTGGTAATAATATGTTTTTAATTAAACATTGCTTATTTTAATAATATATTTGCAATGTGGTTTGTTTTTTTTTTTTTAAACATATTTTGAAATTGGGATTTATGTGTAAAATTGTAAACATTTGAAATTGGGGTTTTGTGTGTAAATTGATTTTGTTTAATGTTTTGATAACATATTTAATTTAATAATAGAATTTATGTATAAATAGGGTTCTATATGAATTTAATTTTTTAATATAGCCTGTGGTAGGGATAGATATAATTTTGATATTGATATTGAGATATTGATATATATAATTTTGAACTCATAAAAAAAATGTCTAATGAAATTTGTTTACGGTGGGGAAAACGTAGCCGTCGTTGTCTTTTTGGACTTAGTATTCTGAGGAAGCGGCGTTTATCCAAATGTGTTGTAATGGAGAGAAGGGGGGCAAACGAGCGTTTGGCTACCGGAGTGGGCAACCTGATTCAGCAGATCCCGACATCATCAGGGATATTTGGGGAGGATACGGTTCCATTTGTGGAACATGGGCCGGAGCAGCATATGCCTGCGGAGCTAAATATCTCGTGGGACGAGATGAGAGAGCTATTGGACCGGAGGCGGGCCAGGGAGGAGATTGCCTTGGAGGCGGAAGTAGATGCGGTCTTAGCAGGAAGGTTCAATGGGTTGAACCGAGGAGTAAATGTCGGGTAAGCCAAGGCTTACGAAGAATTAAATAAAATAAATAAATATAAAAGTAAAAAAAATTTGTCTTTTGACTGGAGAGGCTTAATTGGTGGGTGTTTGAGTTTACGAGACTCTATCTCGGTATTTTTTGTTATGTTGTTGTCTATTTATACGTTGGTTGAAGTTTAGGAAATCTGTTTTGCGTATTGTGAACTTTTCATATCATCTTGATGTTGTTTCTCGATGCGGTTTTGGGGTTTTTGATTGTGTTTCGATATTGTTTTTAGTGTTAGTTGGACTTGGTTGATTTGGTTTTACATTGCATGTTTGATCAGCCTATTATTGTGAACTGTAACGTTCTTTTGGTTAATTTTGATGGTTGTGTTGACTGGTGATTTTATATCAATCACTTTATAAGGGCCAAGCCATATTGGATCTTGTTTTGTTTTTCTATTTTCATTTTTTAAATAGACATAATCGTCTATGTGGAATTCTATGGGGTTTTGTGTTTTATCGTATTGCAGTTTGGTTTTATGTTTATGGCTTATGATGTTTCGTCTTGCGATTTCATGGGCTATTTGTAGTTTGGATTTGAGTTCGGTGACGTAGTCGTCAAAATTGTATATGGGTTCTGGTTCTCGTCTTATGGCACTAGGGATGAGAGCTGGTCGTCCGTAAACGAGTTCATGAGGTGTATAATTTGTTGAACAATGGGGTGTTGTATTATATACGAATGTGGCGTAGTGGCACATTTCGTCCCAATTGTTTCTGCTTACATCCGTGAAAGATCGTAAGTATTCTTTGAGAGTGTTGTGAGATTTCTCAAGAGCTCCATTAGTCTCTGGGTGATATGCTGTTGTGGTTATATGTTTAAGTTTGAGAAGTTTGCACAGTTCTTTGAACGTGTTGCTCATAAAGTTACTACCCTGATCTGTAAGTATTTTTTCTGGTATGCCATATTTGGTTATGTAGTATTCGCATAGGGCTTTTGCAACGGTATTAGCAGTTTGATCTGGTATTGGGATGGCTCCCGAAAATTTCGATAAATCATCTTGAAAAGTTAAAAGGTAGTTGTTACCTATTTCTGTTGTAGGTAATGGTCCTACAATATCGAATGCAACTCTTTGAAATGGATGATCTGATGTACTTGTAATTTGTAGAGGGGCTTTGGTTTTTCTGTGAGATTTGTTTCGTTTACATAAGTGGCATTTACGGATGAATTTGTTTATGTCTAGAAGAATTTTGTTCCAATAATATAACATACGTATACGTTTATAGGTACGCCATGTGCCAGCGTGACCGCCTAAAGGTAAGTTGTGGTATTCTTCGAGTATTTGTTGTCGTTTCCTGGGATCAATTATTACTTCAATTTTTTGGTTATTTTTGGGATTAGCGTTATGTGTTAAGTTTTGTTGGTTTGATATTGCTGGTTCATTGGATGTGTCATTTTTGTCTATGTTGGTTTTTGTTTTCGTATTATTGTCTGCGATTAATTTTGATGCAGCTCTGGTTAATGCGTTTATCTGGTTGTCATTTATTTGGTTATCATTGATTTGGTGTTGGATCTACCGGATTTATGTATTATCTCAAAGTTATATTCCGAAAGTTTAAGATTCCATTTTAATATACGGTTTGGTGTTTTGATTAGGTTGCCGGCTAATGGTTTATGATCTGTAATTATAGTAAACTTTCGACCATATAAATAGGGTCTAAAATTATTAACTGCCCAGTAAATTGCAAGCATTTCCTTTTCTATAGTACTGTAGTTTCGTTCGGATTTTCCTAGTGATCTACTTGCGTATGCTATTGGAAATTCACCTGATGAGTATAACTGAGATAGTACAGCGCCGAGGCTGTAATCGCTTGCATCAGTTGTTAATACAAATGGTCTATCCATATCGGGGTATTTTAGAATTGGTGGTTGTGTTAACCGATGTTTTAGAGTATTTAGTGCTTGTGTACATTGTTCTGAAAATATAAAGGGGTGCCTTTTCTAGTTAATTTGGTAAGAGGTTCTGCAATTTCTGAAAATTTGGGTATGAACCTTCTATAGTAATTCGCAAGGCCTAAGAATGATTGGGTTTCTCTGATATTTTTCGGTGTAGGGAAATCTTGAACTGCCTTGATTGTTAATGGGTTTGGTTTAATGCCTGTTGGGGTTATTAAGTGACCTAAAAATGTAATTTCTTTTCGTAAGAATTGGCATTTGGTACTTTGAAGTTTGAGGTTGTTTTGTCTGCAAATATCGAATACTTCTTTTAGTTTGGTATTATGGTCTCTTGAATTTTTACCATGAATTATGATGTCGTCCAAGTATATGAATCCTTTGATGCCTTGGAAACCTCGTAGAATGTGGTTTATGGTTCGTTGAAAGGTTGCTTGTGAGTTTTTGAGACCGAATGGCATTCTCGTGAACTCAAAGTGACCGTAATCAGTACTGAAAGCGGTTTTGTGTGAATCGTGTGGATTCATTTCAACACTGAAAAAAATTTCTAGGTAAATATAAACAAAAACATTGGTTATTTTAAGCGAACATATGGATTGTTTTTCAGCCAACTAAGCGCTTGTTTCATAATACTAAAATGAATAGTTCATTTTCAAATAATAACCAATGCCAATAAAACCTATTTGCTTTAGTCAATATAACTAAGCAAAACGTTAATACAACTTAACACGTCGGTTAATTTAAACAGCAATTTAAACCATTCGCTAGGTTATGTTGACCTACAGCATATGTTGACACAACTATTATTAGAGTTTAGTTTGACCAATAATTATACGTATAACCAACCATGTAGGTCAATTTTAACAAAATTTTGAGCCAACACACAGTTTAGTTTAAACAACAAAAATACAATTAATATAACTAAGCACGTAGGTTAATTTAAACCAAAGCTTTAAACTTTCACTAGGTTAAATTAACTTTCAGCGCATATGAACATATTTTGAACAGATTAACTATTATAATTTAGTTACTTAGTTCAATTAACCTCCAGTTATTTAGAACCCTTAAGAAATAATGAGGACATCCTCAAGTTCTTTCTTGGCAGTTTGGTTGCATACTGATAAAACATTGGTCTACTCATTAACTCATCAGGTTACAAAGACCAATTTTCAAAAATTCCAATCTGTTTTATACCTATAGTATAACACAAGAACATATCTTTTTAGCGAATTTTATCCAGTATCACCGTTTAAATGTCCGTAGTTTAATTAAACTATTGCTATGTTATTTCATATGAAACATATGTAACATATAAAATATGGTTCAATTTAACTACTACATTGTTAAATTATTAGTTTTTAAACAAATGCTTAGGTTATATGACATATTTGCAAGATCAAACTGTTATGAGATGATTTTGCCTATGTTCAGATTAAACCTAGCATACAAGTTGATTTGACTACCAAGCTCAGTTGATTTTACTTTTACATGGGTTAGTTTAACTATTCCGAAGTTATCAAATAAATGCTTAGTTTGAATTGACATACAAACAAGTTCAGTGTGAAAGAAAATAAAGCATTATTGATTAAATTGAAATTAACTTAGCCATTTTTGTATTATGAAACATGCATAAGTAAAATAAACCATGGTCATTTTTACCTAAATTAAGCAAAGTCTGGGTTAAAATAACTAAAACAAGTTGAACTAGCATAAGTTCAGAATATTTTTTTTCAGTGAATCTGATGATATCCACTAGCCATATCTAAGGTCGAAAAGTATTGAGCGTGTCCAAGTTGGTCTAAGATATCGTTGATATTTGGTAATGGAAATGAGTCGCCTATCGTGATATCGTTAAGTTTTCTGAAATCTACAACTACGCGCCATTTAGGTTTACCGTCTGGTCCTGGTTTTTTAGGTACAGCTAGAAGTGGGCTGTTAAATGGGCTTGTGCTTGGTTGTATTTTTCCGTAAGCAAGCATTTCTTTAACTTGTTTGTTTCTTTCATCTTTATGTGTTTGAGGGAGTCTATATCTTTGAATATGAATAGGTTTAGAATCGGTGTAAAGGTTGATGTTGTGCTGAACGCCTTTTATGCTGGTTAATCTATCACCTTCTATAAAGAAGATGTCTTCATATTGTAGGCACAAAGTAAGTATCGACATGTTTTCTTCAACGTTATTGGATGGGTCTAAACTTTCAGAGATTGTTTGGACGATTTGGCTTTGCCTATCTGAGTTATATGTTTGTTCGGGATAGCATTCAAAATTGCTTGGTACTGGCTCTAATGTTGGTTCGAAATGGGTTAATGTTGCATCTTCCGTTAAGGTATTTGCAATCATTATTTTGGCTTTCATGTTATGGGGTTGCAGTAATATGTGAGGTGTGAAAATTCCGGTTTTAATTTCAGTTGCGAGGCATATATAAGGTTCGTTTGAGGGGGTTTGGATTTCGACAATGGTTTCACTACGCGCTGGAAGTGTAATTTGTTTTGGCGTTTGATTTGAAAATGGAATAAGTGAGTCTAAGATTCTTATTTTATTGATGCTGTAAAGTATGTCTATTTTGAATTTGGTGAAGAAATCTCTTCCAATTATTCCGTCTTCAGTTATGGGAAAATCGTTTGGTACGGTGTAAAATTTATGTTTGATGATTAATTTATCATGTGGTTCGAATTCTAAGTTTAAAGATCCGTTTGTTTGTATGGAGCCTTTACCTATACCCATGAGTTTGATTTTGTCTTGGGTGTTAATGTCGAGATTTTCTACGTATTTTAATTTTATGAGTGAAATGTCGGCTCCTGAGTCTAATAGTAGGCATGGTTGTGTTCTATTTATTATTGGTGATAGGGTATCCCTACTGGTTTTGTATTTGGATAATAAATTTATTGTCATAATTGTTTCGGGATATAAGAGGTTGGTTAAAGTTTTTTTTTCTATCTCGTCAAATTCACAGTCTAGGAGATCTATGGGTTTGTTAATTGAATTTATGGGTTTTTGATTGTTGGTTAAATTTGCTATGTGATTAATTTGGATGTTAGGGTTTGTTATCTTATTATCTAGGTTTGTTGGGAAAGTTTCTAGGTTTGAATGATCGTTATGTATTTTATTTGACGATTGATTGTTTGAAATTTGACCGTCTGGGCGCATTGGCTTATGAACTATTTGGTTTTCTGAGTTTGAATGATTGTTTTGTATTAATGATTGGTTTTGGGAGTTTAGGTATGGCTGCTTATAAACTAAATATGTTGAAGTGGCGTCTGGACCTGGTTGATTGTTTGGTAATTGATTTGGTAATTGGTTGATTATATTGTGAGCGTCTGGGCTCGTTTGCTTACAAACTATATGAGCTGGAGTGGCGGCTGGGCCTGATTGTTTGTTTAATGGTTGATTTGTTGTATTGTGAGCGTCTGGGCTCGTTTTCTTATGAACTAAATATGGTGGAATGGCGTCTGGGCCTGATTGATTGTAAGATGATTGGTTTAATGTTTGTTTGATTGTATTTTGAGCATTTGGGCTCTGTTTCTTATATACTAAATATGTTGGGGTGGCGTCTGGGCCTGATTGATTGTTTGATAGTTTAATTGGTGATTGATTGATTATGTTATGAGCGTCTGAGCTCGTTTGCTTATATACTAAGTGTGTTGAGGTGGCGCATGGGCCTGATTGATTGTTTGATAATTGGTTGGGTGTGTTATTAACATGCTTATGAACTAAATATGTTGAAGGGGTATTTGATGATTGATTGAATAGTGGTTTATGATTTTGATGATGGATATTAAGGTTAGATTGATGTTTAGTTGTTAGTTGTCGAGAATAGGGTTCTATATTGTTTATGGGGATTTTTTGTGTTTTTAAGTTTGATTCGTAATGGTTTGATGGGTAGTGATTCTGTAGATATATATTGGGAATAGTTCCCATTTGGAGAGAATGTATGTGCTCGTTTTTAGTTTGATTTAGCGTTGGTTTAGGTTGTGAACGATCCGATTGCAGCGTCTCCCCGGTTACTGGTCGGATCCGTTGGAGTTTCCCTGGTTGTAAACTTCTGTTTGTTCTGGATTTTGAGTTGGCTGCGGGTATATCATATTGATACGCATATTGTTAAATTTGTTGGTTAAATCTTGGGTATCAGGCGGGGCTGATGGATGGAATTGGTTGTTGGCTTGGTTGAAGCTTTTGCTGAAGAATTTGCTACGGCATTCATTGAATGTATGTCCTGTGGTTGTTTTACAGTGGGAACAGTACTTTGGCGCGGGTCTATTCATTTGGGGGTTTGGTCTGGGAGGTGTTCGGGGTTGTGTGGGGGTGAATTGATTTCGATTTTGTTGTTGATTGAATGTATTCGATGTATTAAATTGGTGGTTTTGTTGGATTGGAGGTGAATATTGTTTGTTAGGGAATTGTGGTCGATTTGGATTGTAATATGTATTTTTTGGTTGATACATTTGATTTTGACTTTTCTGGAATTGTGGCTGGTACTGTTGTGTTAGTGTTGTGTTTCTTCTCGTCCTTTCATGATTGATTCGTGTGCGGCATCTGTCCCATGTGTGATTTGGTTGATTACAGTAATTGCATATTATTTGCTGGTTAATTGGTTGTGGGTTGTATATTGGTAATGGTTTTTCTGTTATGTCGTGGATTCCATGGTTGACTGAAGTTGCGGCGAGCATACTTTCTATAATTTCCGTTTCGTTGATGATGTCTTCTATGTTTTTAGTTGTTGAGGTGAATATTTTTTCTTTGATAATTGTGTTATTTAAGCCTGTTTTGAATGTCTGTATGGAATTGGTCTCGAGGAGTTCTTCGTACGACGGGTCGATTTTGTCCAATTTGAATTTAGCTTTGAAGCCTGTTTTGTATTGTTGTAGGGCTTCCAACAGTCTGTAGCCGTAATTGCGTGCGCTTTCTCCGTATTTTTGTTTGATATTAGTGTATCCTTTTTCTAGTTCAGCTAGCGAATATGTCTTTGAATACATTTTGTTGAGTACGTCTCTTAGTGTTGGATAGTCATTGATATTCCGGTGTGTTATTCTTGTGAACGCTTCACCAGTTAATCTTAATTTTATCAGTGTGATAAAGTTGTCCTTTTCGGCTTCTGTTGCTAGATTATTGTATATGTTGTCGGCTGTTGCTGTAAATCTAAATAGGTCATCTGTTCGTCTATTTGTGTTTTCTCCGCTGAATTCTGGGACTGAGTTTGACACGTTTTGTTGCAACTGTAGACCCTCGTTGTGGGGTCATTTCTGTTGTTATCGGTTCTGGGTTTATAATTGGAATTAGATTTGTTTCGAGGGGTTTTTTTGGTGAAGTTGGTGGTGATTTGATTGCGGTTTGATTTTGTGCTGAGTTATGTTGTAAAGTTTTTGATGTTGTAGTAGTTTGATTTACCGGCGAATTTCTTGGTGGTAGAGATGGTGGAGGTGGTGGAGGTGGTGGTGGCGGTGCGAATGTTGGTCTTTGAGTATCAGTGGTGTTGGGTAATGGAGTTTGCGGTTTAGATTTGTTTGGTTTTGGTGGAATGGCTGGTGGTGTATGCGATCTAGAGTTAGTTTGGGCTCGAGTGCGTCTATAATTTCTGTCTGGGGATCTATTGGTTAGAGTAGATTTATTGAAGGGTGATGATTCTGTACACGGTTAAAAATAAGAGGATGAAATCCAATCTTTTCCTATCCTTCTGCGGAATAACTATACGTCCACCCTTTCTTAAGAATTAAAATTATACTTCCCAAATGTATAAGATTTATACTTTCAAAATTAATATAATTTTGTCCTAATTTTAACAAATTTTATTTTTGTCCAAAAGAATAAAATTCATCTATCGGACAATGATAATTTTTACTCTTTTGCCGAGTGTCAAAAGCACTCATATATAAAATAGAATTTGATTTTTGAAAATGACTAAATTTGCTCTTCTTGGCGTATTAAAAATAAGTCACAAAGAATAATATTTATGTCATTAAAAGATTAAAATAAATTCTAATCATTACCATATTTTAGACAATTCAGGGAAAATTTTAATTCTTTTTATAAACCAAATACACCGTTTTTTTAAGTGAAATTTGAGTAAAAACAAATTAGAAATTTTGATAATAAAACATACTTTTTTATTAAAAATATTGGCAATGCATATATACAAAACTTTATGAAAATTACGATGGTTATATCCTATCCGCATGTAATAATCTTCGGATTCATGAAATTCCTAGCATTTTCCTAAATGTGGGGTGAAATATCAAGCTGATTACATTCCATGTTACTAACTCGTGGTTTAGTTCCATCTCACTAGTTTCTGACCTAAATATTTTAAATGTTTATTAGAAAAAATTATCAAGTACTATTATCAAGTATTATTTATTTACCCTTACATTTTCAAACAATAGACAATTTCCATCCGTGTTCTGGTAGCGTAACTGAGTGCGGGCTCGCTATAAATGTATCTGTACGTGTTTCTGTTGAGAGAAAATAAATATTTCAAAATAAGTGTTGCTTATTATAGTCATTATTATAATTATAAAACCACATTAATTGTGTAGGAACAAAAACTTACCTCTTAATACACAGCAGAACCATTTCAAACGATCGATACCTGACAACTAAATTTTTAAGTCGAAATTACTGAAACTAAATAAAAATATTTTTTCCAAAAAGAGTGCTACCCCTTTCTTTCCCACAAAAGTAATATAAAAGAAAAAGACATACAATTTTCAATTTTGAATGATTCCTGTATTGAAAAACATACAAATTTATCTTTTTCAAGCTAAATAATTTGTTCAGATTTTTATGCTAAATTGAATAAAAATGACAAAAATATTAGGATACTAAAAAGGACAAAATATGATTTTCTCTTCAATTTTTAGTTAAATAAATATGAATATCAGTTAGTATCAGTCGTTTTTTCAAAATATTGAAACTAATTCCATTGTTATACCTTGCCCATGTCATTATCCTTCATTTGCGGTAGGACTAAAATAATATTGAAAGCCCCCGTCAGGTTTAAGGCCTTTGATAATTTTTGTTGCGTCGAGTGAAATTTGTAGTTTATTTTAAAGATACTGTAATGCCATCGTAACAATGATTATGTAATAAGCACGAAACGTTCTTAAATTACCTATTGTCAAATATACTATTGTTGAGTAACACTCGTAGTACATCTTTAATTTTGCGTTGGGTTAATAAGTTTAAATTTCTTAATGTTTTATATGCGGAGAAAATGTTGTATCGTCAAAACTATCTGCAAAATCATAACACAATGGTATTACTTTGAGAACCTGTTGTATGTTGTAGTTTACGATATTATGTTCTCACCTCCATATTTTATTTTCCTAGCTGTTTTATTACCTTGATTTTCTCGAAAATTATTTTCTTTCATAAGTTGAGCTTCAAATGGGATAGTTTAAAACTACAGAGTTCCAGCATATGTATTATACAGTATCAATCATATTTATTTGTATTTACCTATCCGTTTGTTCTACTCGAGGCTTCGAATTTCGAAAATCGTTCGTAACATTTTTTGAGATTATCGTGTTATTCTCTGGGAAGTTAATGGATGAAAAATATTAATAAAAAATATGTTTGTTGGCACACAGAGGCTGCCATTTGAACTATAAGTTTTTAAGTTAGGTCATCTGATAGCATTAACTAATTTAAGGGCACACGGTGAAAGATTCATTTGTAGTTGAAGTATACAATATTGACAAATTATTAAAATTAATCTTTCACTGTATATCGTTAAATTGGTTTGAAAGAGAGAAAGCATTATATGACTTAAATAGAATAAAGCACAGTATACCTTGTTTCAAAATCAGATGCCTTTAGACACAACATTTCAATTAACGAATCCTTATTCCAACAACAAATGATTGGCTTAATAACCTGCAGTTGCGAATTAATTTGGCATCAACAGTGAAGTTCTGATAAATTGATAAACTTTTATGATTCTGCTCTTAGTATATAAATTTTGTATTAGTGTTAGCACACCATGCTTTGGTTATACCAAAAATGGAAGAAAGATTCATATATATCATTTATACTTTTAAGATTAAATTATTTTGTTGAGTTTTATTCAAATTGGAATAAAATGAACCATTTAGTTAACAGCCATTAATTGTGCAAATATTTAAAATATTTTAGGTTAAATATAGATAAACTTCATCATTAAAAGGAGACATTTTTATTTATGCAAAGAATAGCACGAAAGAATAAAATTTATTTTAAAAAAAACGGATAACCAATAAACAAAATAAGAATGAAAATCATTAAATAAGCGAGAATAATATTTACGTTAACGAAAAGAACGTATTTTATGTTCCAAATTAAATAAAATTTATTCAAAATAATTTCATACTTGGGCTAAAACTAATTTTTATCCTTTCATTTTTAACCGTGTATCACTCATAGAGTTTTTATATACGATTCATTTGATTGAATCGGGTATGGGGAATTTTGAGAGTGTCTTAATACTAATCGCGAAAGGTTCTAAAGCTACAGCGCCAATGATGTAAATGGGGTGTATTATATGATGTAAATGAAGTTGTATATAATGATGTGAATGGATGTTGGATGGTTATTTATATATTTTGAGATAAATTAATTTGTATACTTACTGCAAGTTTTAGTAAACTTATATTATAAAGAACTCTTATAAATTGTATCTTAATTTTATTATTTAATTTTATATCATGCTTTTACAATTTACTTTACTATTTATTGTTAACACTATGCAACTGGTTATCTTATTATACTATATATGTAATACTCATTCTGCCGTATGGCTCTTACACTGATACTGACTTTATTCAACTTAGGTTCTAGTTTATATAGTGAGTATTTCTAGGAAATACCCATCTTGTTTGTCTTATTTACTAAATACGGAAATCTTAAAAAACTACATAGTATTTTGGTTATCAAAATACGGAAATCTTACAAGCTAAATAGTATTTTGATTATCAAAATACGGAAATCTTACAAAGTTAACATAATGCATAATTTTAAACATCAACATAAAATATTGTTGAGACATGGGATTTGGTTAATGAGGAAATCTTATAATTTTGTTTTACATGAAAAATGCGGAAATATTTTGATAATTATGCATGTGGAAATTTTGTATGATTTCGTGATATGAATTATATGTAGTTGTAATCTTAGTATTATTCATCTTAAAATTAGAGGTATGGATTTTATATTTATGTGATTCATATCATATCTTAATTTAATTGATGTGATATGAATTTACATTTGTTTTATCTTAAATCTAATTGTATTTGTATAATAATGTGTCTGAGATAATCTGAATAATTTATAAGGTTTTTGTTTTGTTTATATTTATGTACTAAACTAAACTTGATATTTTTAGTATTGATTTTCTATATTGTTGCCTAAATGTTATTTAATGTATTACTTTAGTACATTAATTTAATTTAGTACATAATGTGTTCTAAATTGCTTTACGTCACATAAATTTTGATCATGTGATCGATTTATAGTTTTATATATTATTTTTTATATGTTATTTCTTATGAGTGGGATAGTCAAGGTGTTAGAGTGTTGGATCAGTGTGCATAAGAACTCGGGTTCAAACCCCGGTGAGTCATTGAATCATCTGTACCATTTTCTCAATTATTATTGCATTTCCATCTTTTCAAGTATGTCACACAAAATATGTCACCTTGATAATTTTATGTATTTTGTTTGCAATTTCAAAATATGTGTCATGCGACACATATTTAGTATGTAGATTATGTTTTTAGGTTCCGTATTGTTTTGTACGGAATTCATGCGATATGCATTATTTTGTATTTATTTTGTTAACATACATACGTAGTATGTAGATTATGTTTTTAGGTTCCGTATTGTTTTGTACGGAATTCATGATTTTATTTATGTTTCTGTTAGCATAGATGTAGAACATATATATATATATATATATATATATATATATATATATATATATATATATATATATATATATAACTATATATATATATATATATGTATATATATATATATATATATATATATATATATATATATATATATATATATATATATATATATATATATATATATATATATATATATATATATATATATATATATATATATATATATATATATATATATATATATATATATATATATATATATATATATATATATATATATATATATATATATATATATATATATATATATATATATATATATACTACTTACTAGTTACTGTTCGTTTAAGCTGATCACTGTAACACTTCAAATATGGAAGATCTCACTGAGGGATCTACTTCCATGGGAATAGGTTTATCTTTTACAGAATAACTTTTTTTCTCATTACTTAGGTTGAAAAAATTATTTTTAAGCGGTTTAGAATTATTTCCTAATTGTTTTTGTGAGCAACTTGGATAGTTCATTTGGTTTGAATTTGCATAAGAATGCATATGCTTTCTTCGACATCCTTTGGTTTGACAGCCTGAGCATAACCAAAGTACGGTTTTCTCAGTCCAGAAATAAATACATCTAACGCATCCTCATCTATAAATGCGTTAATCGCAGGCCATGATTCAATATATAACTTATTTTGTTTTGGTATGGATTTAATATTTTGAACTATTTCTTTCATTTTATTAAAATAGGTATGAATGTTTATACTTTCATTCTGCTTTGTTGCCCAAAGCTGTGACTTATACAAAAAGACTTCTTAGACGATCTCCGAGGGCTTCTAATAAAATTTCCTTGAGTTCTTTAAAAGTTTTGGGATTCCCAGTCAGACACAATATGTCCTTGGATTTCCTTTCAATTTTGTTATTTACCGTCTAAAGGTATAGATTGAATTGCTGCTCTGTCACCAGTGGTTCGAATACAATACGCGTGTCTTTTACTGTATTAAGCCATATGCGCTTAATTGCTTCCGATTTCCATCAAATGTTGGAATCGATTTGATAGGGTCATATAATATCGATTATATGTACTGTAAACAAAGCGAGTAACCCTACTTCCTTAAAAAAGATTTTCCGAAATCAATTTAATGTAAGTGTAGTGTAGGCCGAGCGAGTATATTTTACTACCTTATAAAGTATTCTCCGACTACACAATTCTTACAAAATACACTAATTTAATTCACTTTGGATTACTTTTTATTCGGTAATCCTTTACACTATAACACTTCACAACATTAACACTTTACCGCGAGGTTGCGGCAATTATGAGTCTTGTGAATATTGGAACATAAAAAAAAATATTTATTTCCACTTTACTTTATTTTACAATTAGATCTTTTACATTTCACTTCACACTTAAGACTAAACCTTTTTATTAACTAGTTTCTTATATGATTTTACTAAAATATGCTTACTATGCTTAAACTATATTCTATACTTAAACCTATAAATTGCATATTTTGAACGACTGCCAGTTACTTATTCGGTTCATCAAACTTATTTGGTTCATCAAACGAAATCAATCAACCTCGAATTGTGTTTCGCTCGTGTTTCCGACGCGTGTTAATTATTTCACATGTGAGTAGTATTCAATGACATAACTAGGTATCAGTTTGGACGGCAGTCCAAACGAGTGACGAAAGCACCTACTGTGCTGAAAGTTGAACTCGTATATATACAGCTAGTTTCGAACTTTTTCCCTTTGAGCCCGCCATGATCATGTTATATACTATTAGAAAGGTCTTGAAAAGTAGACCCAAATATTGTATAAAAGCATGAATTTCTAGCAGCATTGAGTGGAGATATGACCTTCCGAAAATTGCCCCAAAAAACAGTTTTTCGGGAATACCTGCCCCAAAAGGTGCCCCAATTATATTTTAACTAGCAAATTATGATTGTAGACGTCAATACCAATTCAACAACTCCTCAAACGTCTAAAACAGATGATTTTGACCAAAGTTATGACATTTGGAAATTTTTCTATGACGTCACCATATAATTTCGCTTTGGTATATATGTTTGTCCGTACTTCTTTCATTTCATCTCATATTTTCAGGGTTTGTAGTATTTAAAAACTAAGCCACTTTTGTTCTACAACTTTTTGATTTGGCTGCCATGTTGGCCGCGGCCGACCTCTGAACGGCCATTTTGGCTACACACACGGCGCTGAACCTATTTGACATACCCCGGACATATATGCATAAAAAAGGTATTGACGCCAGCTATCAAATAACATATTTAAAAAAATGAGTGAGTCCATTAGTACTCTCAAGGAGATGTGTAAACATGGCGTGTGTATAGCACGTGGGTACAGTTTACTTTGAAGGAAGAAGGAATGCAATTTTACTAACCAGAGTTTTTCATTTGTTTATTATCGTTAAATTGGTCTATTACTCTTTCGGTATAATCGGCGCAATTGGATTTTGGTAGCTAAAATAAGATATATTATATACTGTCGACTCTAACTTTAAAAATTTTCATTGAAAAACTGCACAATATGGTCGTCCCATATCTAGTAGTAAATATATTTCGATCTGAGTTCATGTGCAAATCGAATTCGTCTCGCAGGAAGTTTATAAGTGGTTCAGCTTGAGGAACAGCAACATTAATATTGAAATCCCCGCTCATAATCACCGGCAAAAGATGATAGTCTCCTTGGAGAATTTTTGAAATTCTTTAGGATATGGGGCAAGGACGAAATGTATGAACTTCATTATGTCTTCGAAAGATTTATTCGGCGAGGTTAATACAACTACAGAAAGCATCTTATTCCCATTGAGAAATTGAAGTTCAGCCGTATATATATCATCAATGAGTTGTGTTGTTACGCTCATACCAATTGTTTGTCCAACGATGATTTCTTTATGCTAGGTGACTGTATGGTATGAGTATTCTATTTGAATTTTTATATATTGTTACTCCGGCAGCTCACTCACCGTCTCTCTTGAACTGAACGCAGATCTGGAAAAGCAAGAAAATTGAGCATCCTTGCGTGACTGTGTCAGTTAGGTCGAGGTGATGTGTATGACCTAAGACTCTGACAGTTCAATGTTAAAAACCAGACGTCATTATTATCTCGTACAAAATTCGCCATTACAACGGATAAAGCGGATTTGTGGTGAGGCGCGATAGCTAATTTTGAAGAAGACCCATTGAGGTCCCATTTTTACGTCCATGGTAGACGACATGATCATCGATAGCCGACGTGATGAACAGTCCTTCGAGACTCGTTACTCGTGCTAAAGCAATATACACAATTTGTTAACTGTGTCTTTTATCGTAAGAGTATATACTGACTATCTCGTTGTAGGTACCACCGTGTGATGCATGAATTGTGATGGCACATGAAGGTACGACGCTTTACATTAATTGTTGTTTATGCTTAACATTAATTGTTGTTTCGATTAATAGTTGAGCTTTTTCTAGAAATGGGCACCAAACATCGGTCGATATTCGTTTTCTGCGCCCATCCAGCTTCAAGCCACCCGACCTTCTTGCCAACTTGTGAATTTGAACCGAAATCCATCCAGAGTCGTTTGACATTTTTTACTGTCGACGTTTTCATCGTTCTCGTTGTCCTGGTTAGGATGCCTATGCATTCGATATACTTTAGACAGCCCATAGTTCCATTCGCCAGTCCATTTGTTACGTCAATATTGGTTTTGAAAAAGTACGGCAAATTATTTGTGTCCACTATGCTCATTTTATGGATCTTTTGACGGAATTGTTACTCCGGCAGCCCACTAACCATCTCTATTGAACTGAAAACAGCATTCAAACGTAGGAATATTAACAAGTTCGTCATTGCGCAGCCAGGTCTCGAAATCCAAATGAATTGAGCATACCTGCGTGACTGTGACCTGAGACTCTGGCAGTTCAATGTTAAAAACGAGATGTCATTATAACCCCATTCAGTAGAAGACATGATCATTGATAGCCGACGTGATGAACAGCGCCTAGAGACTCGTCACTCGTGATAAAGCAATATACAGCAGTTGTTGACTGTGTTTTTAATCGTATGAGTATGCAATTTCGTAATCGTAATTCGTATTTCGTATCGTAATTTTTTTTTTGATTTCTCTGATCGATGGAAATGTCGATGGTTTCTATTTCATTCAATAAATTAATTTTTTCATTTTCCCTACTATTATACATATACATAAAAGCATGCCATGTATAGTAAAAATTGTTTTTGTTGAGTTTCTTGCTTTTTTTCAAACGAAGTAGGTATACGTCATTTCCGTTCGTTGCATTTACAAGTTTACTCTAATACAAAAAATTTTGGGAGACGCGCGTAAAGATGTTTACACATCAAAAATTCAAAAAATCAGGGTGGAGGGTCATTTTGGGCAAAAAAAATGCCAAATCGGCCGGCCACATTCGGCCAAATTGCTAAAAATTAGCCAAAGACTTTTGATTCATATTTTCAGGATTATTAGCCACAAACCTCACCTACAATATGACATCAACCGTTTGTCCCAGAAAACTCGTATATTTTAGATATTGACCTCCATAACTGTAAGAGCCACCCTAATTTTTTACAAAATTTCATTTTTGGCTCAAATGCACCCTAATATTGGTCCGTTGCGGATCACAATGATAGTGAATCAACGTATTACAATGAAACAAATATAAATACATCATATTATTATCATTGCCAAGAGAATTTTTACCAGTGACCCTTTTTCATAACAAAAAAATGAAAAAACTGACAAATTGATGTGATCGAAAAAATCACCAAAAACATTGAACATTTGACAGGCTCCTTGCATAAAATCGATATTTTTTTAATCTTTATGATTTCTTTCAAAAATAGATCTTATCTCCCCTCCCATCACATGAAATAGAATATCAGCGAGAGGGTAGCTACCATTAATTTTTGTTTCCAACTAACACACTAAAATATGTATATTTTATTGTATTGTTTAAGGAATCAAAAATGAATGGTAGCCGCATGCAGTTAGTGACAAAACAGCAAGAAACATGTAAAAAAAAATGTTGAATTAGTCAATCGAATTTCTACCACAAACACATGCATTTGATCTAAATGTTTATTACTCTATAACATACACTAAAAACTAAACTACAAATGTTCAGCCGATAGCCTACGAGAACCGGGTGTGTAATAAGATCACACCCAGCATGACCTGTTTGTGGCATGTGGTAAAGGATTCTGAAATAAAATCTACTAAAATACTACAAAATGAAGATTGAAAAATTGCATGCAAAATAAAGAAATAGAATCGTCTACCACACACCAGAAACAGTTTACCAGAACGTAGGTTATCGTGCTGAACATAATAAAAAAACTACCTATCTAAACCTAATGATGAGACCTGACCCTACTTTTCAACATAAAAAAGATAATATAAGTCTTTATTATTTCGAGGCCAAGAGCATGGTGAGATGACGCCATCATCTGCCCACTTTCCAATCATAAATCGTACTGAACCATTCGTCAATAGAAACAATTTCGTTATATTGTTTTTCTATTTTTTTATTGAAACAGTTTCGTTCTATTGTTTCACGTTCTATTGTGCCTCATACACAGACGCAGGCCACTGGAGTGACGAATATCGAGAGAAGAAGAACGAATCATGCACACTCCGTATAGGGCGCACGTACGATGTACACATATATTCTAATACAACTATCTATAGTGCAGTTTTTTCTGTATTTGTGGCATTAGCATGGCCACAACAATATTGTTGGTTTTGGTCATTTCAATGCCGCGGGTCTGTGTATGAGGCACAATTACACGTAGCGGCCACTTGTGTGCTATCGAGTGTGTGTGAACTGTTTTGACTGACAACAATAAAACGAATTGCAATTCAATTCATTTTCAATTTGCCGTGCCAAAATCATTGATATCAAATAAAAAACCTCTTAACGAGGTAAATGTTCGAGTGACGAAAGCCGCATTCAATTCACAAAATTTCTGATATCAAATTTGTGCCGAAAAAACAATTGCATTCGATTTTTCAACGATTTTTCGGAATGTCAGTGCATTTGGCGCGTTGTGGTTTAACATTCCGAGAATCGTTGACAAATTATTGCGCTTTCGTCACTCGAACATTTACCTCGTTAAGAGGTTTTTTATTTGATACACTATTCTCGAATAGTACACATTCGAGCCTATTCTATTGGTGATAATAGTATAGTGCTAGAATTCTTTATGACTTTTTCCTTACAAAAAAGTATGAAAAAAACTTGAGAATTTTTTTTTCCCCAAGTTTTTTTTTTCATGCTTTTCTGTAAGGAAAAAGCAGAGCCATCTATGATTTTGAAGAGCCGTAATATTAAAAAGAGAGCTTTCAGTAGAGGGGAAGCTTTTATTGAATTACTATAAGAAACCGTGGTAATTTCAAAATTTTTGAACATGAATTTATGAATAAAAAATTAAACGAATCATCTAAATTTTAATTTTATATTTTTAACAAACTATTCAAAGAACACATATTTGAAAATCAGCCATCATAATGTAGTATTTATTTGGTAAATTTAAACTAAAGCGGAGCATAAGTTTAATAATTTTCCATAAAAATGAGCTTTCCGTTTAGTTGTGTAGGTTTATAAAGTAAGATAATAAAGGGTGCTGCCGCGGATTCCTCTTACATCCAATTTAAAATTTAGTTTTATAAAAATTTAACTTATTTGGTAAATCCTGGTCACATCAGAACTTTTGAGATGAACGATGCACTTAATAGCAATCTAAACATTCCCCATTTATAATAAAATTAAAGAGAAAACGTGAGCTGAATCGTAATTTTATGAATCACCATGTAGAAATAATAATATTATTCATATAATAAAATTTTTACATCAAAATCTATTTACGAAAATTATTTTTGTATACAAAAAATCAACGATGTTATGATTATATTATTACAAAACAGAACAAAACGTAAAAAACTTCAATTTTATCCAATTTCAAAACCGAGCTTTCTGTAATTTGAAAATCCGTTTACAGATGTCTCTGTAATAAATTTACTTGATATTACAGAAAAGCGTAAAATAATTAAATAACTATTTACGAAAATAAACCATTATTATTGTAAGTTAAGCGCGAAATCTTTAATACAATAATTTAACATAATTAATAAAGCTCAAAACAATTATAAATTTTATTTATTATTCGGTTGGCGTAAATAAAACTTTTCATCGTAAAATATTCACCATCACAGTTGCTGCGCGCTGTAAAACAATAATAGAAAAATGTCACAATTTTTCCAAATTTTTGTTTTTTTTTTATTTCGATTCATGTTTCATTTTTATCGTTCGTGTACGTTTTCTGGGATCATTGTTGTGTGGTATTCAATAAAATAACCCAAGGCCTTTGTTTATTGTTAATAACTTAATGGTTTTTATGAGTATGTAAATGGCCCGTGGCTCTACCCACTTTTTGCATGGTTGGCTCATATACGGATACAAAATCTTAAAGCACCAAGTCGTACTTTGAACTCGTTTATATACCGAGCTGCCTACTATAAGACATGCACGTTACAACCGTCCTGACCTGGAGACCTCCTTTCAATTTGTGTAACAATTTCGATACGGGTAATTGATTTATTAATTTGAATTTGAAAGCTTCAAACAACACAAACCTATTAGGTGTGCAACACTGCTTTTTTGATGAAATTCAACTTCATTGAAAATATAATTGTTATTAATGATCAAAATAATTGCTATTACTTTCTATGGTGTTTTGCCATTTACCAGGTAGATGATGAGTGCCTACGCGATCGAAACTTGGTTGGTGGTTTCGAGGCAAAATATTCATCGACCCATTTTAGCACATCTTCAACTTTCGTGAATCGCTGGTCTTTCAAATATGATGACATCGATCTTAATAAGTGGTAATAAGAGGGAACCAAGTCTGGACAATACACCGAATGCTGTAAAACTACCCGGCCTAAAAAGAAGATGAGTTCCTGGGTTGATTTTGCTGTATGTGGATGAGCATTGTCATATATCACTATCACTTTTCACCTTCCTTGGCTCGTTAATGATCTTTTTAGTCCACAGCATCACTTGATTTGATTAATTAGGCTTGGTAGCGTCCAGCTGTAATAGTTTGGCCCGGTTCCAGAAGCTCGTAGTAAATGACTCCTTTCCAATACCACCAGATATACAGGAACACTTACAGCAATATTTCACCCAAAACAAAATAAAAATCTTCCGCTGACAAGATCAGTAGTCATTTTTGGTGTGCGAGTTTTGGACACTAACGATACGAAAGAGCCAAAATCTTGCCATTTTTAAGTGAAAATTAGTGCGTATATATGTTGTTAGGCTCTGTTCCTGAGACAGATCTGATCTGAGATGACACGTTCTACATTCCTAAAGTCGTACAAGCAGTCATCTCTTAGTCATCTCTTTTAATTTAATTTCATTTAAATATGCAGCGAAGTGGATGTCTGCAATGTGGCGTTGTCGATGAGGATATCGGTCATGTGCTTGTTTGTAATGTAACATAGCTTGTCAGCAATGTGGTTGTGTCGGCGGCGATTTGGTTGCCTCTGAGAATTGGTTTGCGGCGATCGAGCTATGTATTCTAATTGGACTTGTCGGCCATAATTCTGGTTGTCAATGTGGTTGTCAGCAAAGTAGCTTGTCGGCGTTCTAATACAGAGCGCAGTTTGGAGCTGTTCAACCCTAATAAAAAGGATTTTTTGAGTTGTTGTGTGACAATGAATGAAACATGGATCCACTACTACACCTCGAAATCCAATCGTCAATCAGCTGAGTGCACAGCAGCCGGTGAGGGGGGCGTCCGAAGCGACCAAAACGTAAATGTCGCCCGGTAAGGTTTTTGCCTCCGTATTTTGGGATGCGAAAGGTATTTTATTAGATAGTCGACTATCTTGCGAAAAGGAAGACCGTCAACAGTAAACATAAAATGGCGTTACGGGCGCATTTAAAGAAGGAAGTTCGAAAAAACGGGCCCAAATGCAAAGGCTAAAGGGCTCTTTGCGATAGAAACGAAGATTTTGAGCCCAAAGAAAAATTTTGCTACAAAAAGGTGTCGAAATCTTATGTTGTTGATGAATAAAGTCGAATTTTTAAAAGAAAAATTTTTTTATAGTTAGCGTCGAAACTTATTTACTGGCGTGTTATCCGGTTTTCGGCGATATTTATTTCGTTGTTGTGGGTGTCGGCTAGGGGTTTTCGGCGTTGTAGTTATGTCGATTTGCGTTTTATTTATTTCGCTGGCGCTACATCCCATAGAGGGATTTGTCCTTGTTATTTCCAAGGTTACATACTCAGTGTTTTAGCAAGTTCCCAGATCGGCTCGGCGAGGCATACTGGCATACCAGGGTATAGGTGTTACTATTTCATTGCATTTTTGCGAGTTCTTTTTTGTGTTATTATGCGGTCATTCAAATTTTTACTAATTGTAGCAATGGTTGCTTGCAATCGTCGATCTGGGCAGACTCCATCTAAACCATATACGAATGATAATTAGGTCGATAATTTAACCGATTATTTTATATGAAGCTCACATTAACACAGCAATTGTTTCGTTTGTTCTACCATCTATCTATGTATACATATACCTAAGTTAGTCTGGTTCTTTGACCGAGCTAATCTCGGAAATTTACTAATCGATTTTGAACAAATCTTCCCCATTATTTTTAGTGTTCGTACAACAAATTCATTAATAAATGAGTTTTGAGATACGAGATTTCTACATCGAGATACTAATTTAGGAATTACATCCTTGGTATCATTAATATTTCTCAAAATGATTTGGGGTGATGGGTGTCTAAATGGATGATGGGTGTCTAAATTTTGATGGGTATCTAAATCTCACCTGGCACACAGGCGGCCGAGAAGCTAGGCGCGGCCCTAAAAATAAAAACATGTCATAAAAACAGGAAGGACTAAGCTACATATATCCAAAATGGCGGGAGATTATCAAAATCGTTCAAGAATATTTTAAAACAACCATAACTTCGGAGCCGAGTTTCTACTTGCGCACCTAATACAATAACGATATGTATTATTTATTATGGTATTTTCTGCATTATAACTTTATCATTTAACGAATTAATAATGGATTTCAAATATTTTGATCAAAATATACACATAAAGTCATGTAGATTTTTCAACATATCGAAAATTAGAAGTACAAACGGCTGATAAATTCGGAAGTTGAAAAATTAAACTATGACTATATTACACAAATGGTTCTATTTTTACAGCAATAAACCTACAGGTCCAAAATCATTGGTACGTTCACAATGCAAACCATTGTTATTTTATATAGAATAAATACTTATAAATTAATAATGAAAGATACATTGTCTCATTTCTCCAATTTTCTGAAGGAGAAAGAAGTAAAATCTTTGTAAAGGAAGTTGGCTAAGGCTTCCGTTGAGCACCAAACTCTTTATTTTTTCAAAAAAGAATTTGTTTGATTACTAGATTTACTCGTTTTCCAATGTAATTAAAAAAATGTTCATAATAAAAATTCAGATTTATTTAGTAACAATAACAATATATTGGGGGTACAAATTGAAAATGCGGGATTTTTTTCTATTTTTGAACGTTTATTCTGAAAAAATGGTAACAAATGAATTATTCAAAATATTGTCCATCGCTAGCCACAACTTTTTCCCATCTTTCTGGCAATTTACGGATACCGTCGCGAAAAAATTCGGCCGGCTTGGCTGCTATCCAGTCATCGACCCATTTTTGGGCTTCTTCGTAAGAATGGAAGCGCTGGTCAGCTAGGTCATGTGTCATCGATCGGAAAAGGTGGTAATCGGAAGGAGCAATATCTGGGCTATACGGCGGGTGGGGTAAGACTTCCCATTTCAGCGTTTGTAGGTATGTTTTGACCGGCGCTGCAACATGTGGCCGAGCGTTGTCATGTTGCAAAATTACTTTGTCGTGTCTTTGCTCGTATTGTGGCCGTTTTTCTTTGAGTGCGCGGCTCAAACGCATCAATTGAGTTCGGTATAGTGCTCCTGTGATGGTTTCGTTCGATTTCAATAGCTCATAATACACCATACCCAGCTGGTCCCACCAAATACAGAGCATAAGCTTGGCGCCGTGAATATTTGGTTTGGCCGTCGATGATGATGCATGGCCGGGGTAACCATATGATTTTTTGCGCTTCGGGTTATCGTAATGGATCCACTTTTCATCACCAGTGACAATGCGATGCAAAAAACACTTCCGTTTTTGCCGTTCGAGCAGCAGTTCGCATGCAAAAAAACGGCGCTCGACGTCTCTCGGCTTCAGCTCATACGGCACCCAATGTCCTTGCTTTTGGATCATTCCGAGGGCTTTTATACGATGAAAAATGGCTTGTTGTGTCACTCCCAATGAATCTGCGAGCTCTTGTTGAGTTTGACACGAGTCTTCATTGAGTATTGCCTCCAATTCAGCATTCTCAAACTTTTTCACTTGGCCCGGCCGCTCTTTGTCCTCAACGTCAAAATCACCACTTCTAAACCGCACAAACCATCTCTCGCACGTTGAAACCGATGGAACATGACTCGGATAAGCCTCGGAGACCAATCGATGTGCTTCAGCAGCACTTTTCTTCAGATTAAAGAAGTAAATTAAAACTTCCCGCAAATGCTGTTTTGTTGGCACGAAACTCGACATATTGAGAGCTCAAAAAACTATGAATTTGACACTGCGACAAATTGACACATACTGAAAATTAAAGCTATAAGACGTAGCTTTGACATGAACATAGTCACAGTACTGCCTGATGCGTATAGCGTTAGTAACGCCATCTGTTATCAATCCCGCATTTTTAATTTGTACCCCCAATACATATTATGCAAAAATGATAAGTAAACTTATTTAGTAACGTTTCTTACAATCATAATCAGAATAATTCCAACTAACCTTTTTTATTGAACAATTCTTAAAAATATCACAATAGCAATTAACAAATAAAACTAAAGAAAAATAAGTTCATGCAGTTAAAACATTTAATTTACGCTTTTTGGAAAGAAGATTCAATGACTGAACTGATTTATTTTGTTTTTTGCAATAATTATTCAAAAAAATGTTGCACCAAATTTTTGCGCAATTTTGCAAAATTTTAATATCGGTTCCACCACATTTATTGCAAATTATGTTTAAATAACAGTTATTAATATATTCTATTACAGCAGAATAAAAATATTCATGATGATTACATGAATTTAAAAATGGCGTTAGAAATGATATAGACGTTAGTGTTTCAAAAATTTGGTGTACACATATTGCGAATGATGTCAAGAATTCGGTAGGGTATTTTAGCCCACCACGATCTAAGTCACGCAAATAAAAAACTGTCTCCGGTGGTAAATCATAATCAAGATCTTCATTGGTTAATAATTTGATAGTACATTCGTCACAGTTCAATTTTTGAGTGATTTTTCTGCCTACATAGCCTGACACGTAAATTAAAACTGGAAGAATATCAGGTTCAAGCGTTATTCTTTCAGCGTAGCTAATAATCGTACTAATTTCTAAACTGTCTATGCAGGCATTCGTGTCATCGGAAAAATTAAAATTAACTTTTGCGCTAAACAATTCATTTTTAGATTGTGTCAGTTTTAGCAAACTGATTAATTTTAGTTTTTTTTCTGACTGTAAAATTTGTTGAACGGTAACATTATAACAACAATCGCTCATTTGGCGATATTGACCAAATCGAGCCTCGAGGTTATCTGTTTGAAATTTTCCTAATAAAATATATTTGAATTTGAGATCGTTTAGTAGATAGTAGCAGATTTGTTGAAGAACCTCACTTGTGTGGAGTAAAGCGGAATGGGTTCGAAAAGAAAGTTTATTAACTTTGGGCATGCCGTACCAATTAGTCAGCCATTGACTGAAACCATTCAAGAAATCAAGACCAAGGGTATTTACAGTTGATGCAGGGTTAGCCAAAGGCTCTCGGGTACAAATTCCTTTAAAAGGAGTTTTAACATTGACAGTAGTCCACCATTGGCGTATTATTCTTATAAATTCTGCTGTACCAATCGAGTCGGATCCTAAGAGGTTTTGATAGTGATTGATAGCAACTATATTTTTGTCATCGAATAACCGGACAGCGAAAGGAACATTTTGCCTTTCAAACGCATTTGGAAACAAAACTTTGGGAGCAAGAGCCGGGGCGTATCTCAAAACCATTGTGTTCTCATGTTTATATATCTTCTCTAAATCCTGAAGATGAGCAGATAAAATGTTAAAAGAATTATCGAATTCTGGAAAATTAAAAGACCGGTCTTTGTTATTCATCCAATTATTGCGGATTGATTTAAAAAGATGAACCGTATCAAACAAAAAGAAAATTTTTTTATTTAAAAATAAGATGAATTTATAAAATGTGGAATTTTCTGGGAACGAGGAAGTGAAAAATGCTTAAACGCTGCTCTGTTGATTTCATTATTGTCCGATATTATACTTATAACTTCATATCCTACTTCGTGCAATACATCTAAGACTTCAGTTATTTTAGAATACAAAAATTTTGAATCCATTTTGAAAACGGGGTACAGTGCTACTATATCTTTATTTTTTGATAACAAAGAAGATATCATAAATGCTTGCATACATTTAGCAAGAATTGGACGTTCATTAGGCGCGATTGAATTATTTTCCGCAATGCCGTCTAGCTTATAGCCCTTATAGGTTAAACACGGTTTCACATGAATTTCGTCTATTAAAATATTTACGTATTTTTCATGGGATTCTAATTTTAAAAATTTTTCTATTAAATATTGATGACTTACGCCAGATCGTAAATTACCCTTACAGAAAGACTTTAAATATACTGGATGAGGTAATGTTAATGTCTCATTATTACGGAGAAAGTTGTATGCAGAAGGATAGGTAAAAGACATCATGGACGAAAAAATAAGTATGTCGGATGAATAACGGGGTATTTAAAAAAAAATAAGTTTGAACTGTTCCAGAATGAAAATTAATTTTTTCTTTTTGTTTTCGTCAATTTCATCAAAACCACATAATGTCTCAAGACTCGATTCTACTTTTAGCTGATGATCATCTATGTTGTTTTCGGGTAAACTTAAATTGTTGAGATATTTAATTAAATTATTGAGTTTTGAATAAGTATTGCATTTTAAATTTGACTCTAATAAAAATTTAAAATTAGCGAGTTTTTGCGGAATATTTTTAAAATAAATAATAATATTAAAAAATTTATCAATTTTAAAACTAATGTCTACGAAAGGATTTGCATCTGCCCAACAAATTTTATAAAATATTACAGCCTCACCCTCATACTTCATCATAAAATCGTGGATGGAATATTTAGGAGACAAATTAATATCCCTTATACTTTTAATTTGCTGTGCCTCTATTTCTTGTTGTACTTTCAAAAGTTCTTTTTTCTGTTTAATATTTTTTTTTCCTCCGGACTTTGCCTCTTTACAATGTTTTTTGATAAATAGTACGGTAGGCCTGGGAAAATTGTAGGTTCGGCATTGTATGTCAATCGCCATCTTTTCCGGTTTCTATAATCTAAGTATTAGGGAAAATTAGGATTTTTTACGAGATATAGCAAATTAGAAATATATTTCCTGCCTTGTTCGTTTAAATCGTCTTGCTTTTTTATTATAAAACGTGGTTCAAAATGTACATCACAGATCCTAGTCCAATTTGAGGACCTCCAGTTTTTTCTAGGGATGTTCTTTTCCCATTTGTTCTTGAATATTTCCTTATTAGGGAATTTGAATAAATGATTTGTTGAATGTTTAGATTTGCATTTTGGCACACAGCAACCGTCGGGCATTTTTTTTATTAAGAATTAATTTCCACGCTTATGTTACACACGGTATACTTTTTAGATCCCTCACTATTCGAAATTTTATAAATATTATTTCTATAAAAATCTTTATAATTTTGGCACTATATAATAACCCGAAAACAAGAAAACTGTTGTTATTTTTGTTATTTGTACCACTTATGTATACGTTACCTTATGAAATTAGAACTGTTTCGTACAGGTTTGGTTATTTAAAATTCTCAAGCCGTAAGACAGTCAAAGAAATTGATTATAATCTACTCACCAAACAGCGAAAACTATTTGATTTTGAACTATAATTTAATTTAAATTATTTTCCGCTAATATAACGAAACTTGGTTAATAGTTTTATATGAGCATCTAATAATAATTTTATTAAACGATATTTGAATGATTTCGTATACATAATAAATTGGTGAAATATTCAAGTTTTGGTCGCTATTGTTTTTAAAATTATACTAAGCGACATCTTTTAACTGGTTTAGTAATTGCGAAAAGCTTTATCAAATTACAATAGTTTTATTTGGTGAAGCTCTGTTTTGTTTATACTACAGGATGAAACAATATAGGCTGCGAATTTGTTGCTATGAAAAATCAAATTTTTAACAAGTAATGAAAAAACAGTTTCCGATGTTTGTCATCAACAATGTTGAAATAGAACCCAAAACACAATAATCCCCATATTACATTGCTACTCCAAAACAATTTTTTAACGAACGTTTGTTTTGGAAAAATATTGCTGAACTTTTTTATGGAACACTCTATACTAATTTCTGATTTTCTGTACATACACATAAACAAATTCTTGTTTCTACAAAAACAAAAAAAAATTGTGTTAGACTAATTTAAATGTTATTGCGTTAACTCAATATAACATGACTCAATATTAAAATATGCTTTTCCTGAATATTGAATTAACCATTCACATTTAAAATTCAAACAAAGAATTTATGTTTTTATATACAAAAAAGCTTCTAAAAAAATACTAAAATACACTGGTTGGTATGAGAAAGTACAAAAAGCTTCCCCTTTATGAAAAGCACATGGAAAAAAATGGCGGAATCTTACGGCTCTTATATTTAGAAGGCTCTGGAAAAAGTCGTAAGGAATTCTATTGGGGATGCGTTGTTAATTATGTGCTTAATCTCAATTGGGTAAATATATAAAACTTTGAAAATATGGGAGGGGTATTATGTCTCGTTTATGTTTCTATATAGAATTTAAAATATCATTCGATTACAATCAGGCAATAAATTGGGCCAATAATTAAAATATACATACATAACACAACAATTATAGTTATTTACTTGGAAGTAAACTTAAATTTTGGCTTTTCTTCATTAATCAACAATAGTGTTCAATAGTGTGTGTGATTTTCTCTTTTTTGGAAAATCTTAAATTAATTACTTTCATCAATGTATCATTTTTTAACTTCACCGTCTTAAATCATCGTTCGTAATTAGAAAAATATTTCAACATTTTTGGAACATAAATATCATCATCACAATTTTAATGACGAAAAACCAAAATGTAAATTTATTTCGAAGTAAATAACACAACACTGTAAATTTTAATTGTTGTCTTAATAATATTTTTGATTTCTTAAAACCTAAATTGTCATTTTAATATGTAAGCCAAAAACGTAGGAAAAATCGATTTATAGTAATAAGCTTTCTTTAAACTTTAAGTAGAAATCTTTAATTTCCCGCTATTATAGCAATTTAAAAATCATATTACGCTTGCGCACAATGAACCGATTTGTACCACAAGTCTATTACAATTTTTGGTTTACTTAAATGTTGGACAGTTTTTAACAATTTGTTTCCGATAGATGTATCCGGAACACCCAATTTTCTATGTCAAAACTTATATTTAGCGCGAAATTTTTCAGGGTTCAAAAATACTCTTCACTTTGTTTATATTCCATTTAAATTCTCTCAATTGATGATTTTTTAATTTTTTCCTCACTTTTTCGATCGTGAATAGTAAAATAAATGATTAAGAATAATATTCATTTTTCAACGAATAGTGAGCAAATAATGAAAAAACAAACAGTGGGTATATTCTGTCTTTCTCTGGAAATAAGGAAATGAAAATAATTGATAGTAGCTGTCTTTACTTGACAAAAATTTAATTTGGATTTATTTTATTCCCAAGGAAACAGCAAAAATAATTTTTAGATTTAATGGCTTGTTCCTTGTGATGTTACTACTTCAGCCATTTTAACAAATAATTCATCAAGGAACGTAATAAAAATATTAGCATTATGAGTTTGTTATTATATATTTCTCTGTATATGATCCCATGTAAATTCATCGCCACTATGAGTGATACATTTCGTCCTCTCACAGTTGGTACTATTATATGAGAAGCAGTATTTATTTTGGATCTAACCCTCCTAGTTCTGCTGTTAAAAATACTGAGTGTGTATAGGCTGACGTTTTTGAAATCAAATATCCCTACCAGAAAATGTTCATCAAGCCTCAAACACAGTAACGCAAAAACTCTCACTAGCATACGAATTACATAGATTTTTGATTTAGTATTGAAAAATCTTCAAATTTTATTTGATTGTATGTACATTCAGCCAATTTTTTGTAAGTCAAGCAATTGATGACAACATAAGTGAACTTCTCGATGAAATTCTGGTCAAAAGGTATGTTGCGATGATTTTTCTCCCCGTGAGAAATCAAAATTATGTATTGGGCATTCTACTGAATAAACTAATGAGCTTGTTAATAAAAGTCATTAGTGGAGAGGCTATTATTACTTTTCTAACGGTCAAATCCAGTTGCACTCAGAGAAATCATTTAATATTTTTAACTTGTATAAACATGTTACTCTAGTAAAAATTGCAGAAGTGATTAAACAAACAATTTTAATTTACTTTTGGCTAAAGAATCGCAAATATGGGATGTTATTTTAATAACATAAGAAAATAAAACTAATTCAATATGTATACCTGAACTAAAAGTGATTTACAAAAGTGAAGACTTGTTTTATTTTATATTAAAACATAAAATATTAATCACAAATCATAAAGAACTATTCAAAATGCCCCTTAATAGATTATAGCACACTATACTTACATGAATTTCCGTAAGAACTGCTGTAATACTATCTCAATCTTTACAAAAATCGTCGATGAATTCATCGATACAGCAAATTCCTTATAAACATCATTCATTAGATCACGTAAAACTTCAGTAAATATATAAATGACTTTAGTCCCGGGCACAGAATAAAGCTCATCTGATACTTCATTTAATGAATCATGATGAACTCATCGATGAGTTCATCAATTACCTTCCAGTAGGTATCTTCGAGTTGATGTTTTTATATAAATGTATAAAGTATGTGTCTGAGCAGTACATTTCATGATGAATATTTTGTGCTATGTACAATACACTTCCTCCACTTGAGGATGGAACATCGTCGTTTCATTATTTACATTATTTTCATTTACAAATATTGAATTTGAAATGATAAAATTTGATTTTGAAATAAATAAAATTGAATTTGAAATCAAAAAACTGAATCTGAAATAATTTAATTTGATTTTGAAATGACAAAAAAAAATAATTTGAAATAAATTAAATTGAACTTGAAATGAAAAAACATGAATTAAAAGTGAAAAACAATAAGCACTAATTCTTGTGTGAGTCTGTATAATACGCCATGTACATGCAACTAACATTTTTCTTCTGCAGGATGAAAGAGATATAACACTACTTTTGGCACATGAGAGATAAGAAAAGAAAAATTTCCCAACAAAACTTTGTAGAAGATTTTTAAGCCACTACACCACCAAAACCACTATAAAATGTTGCCATAATAATAAATGTTGCCATAAGTTATATTCGATCCCAGAATTTTTATAGCAACAATTTTAAAACTAACAAAAAAATATTATTTCATATTTATATATTCTAAATTTTTTGTGCAACAAATTAAAACAACTAATAAAAGAAATAAAGAACGAAAGCATAACTAAGCGACTACGATTTCTTTCTGAACCAAATGATGATGATTACTCGCTTTGGAAAGCAACGAAGGGACTAAAAAGATCCAAAATGCATGTACCGCCTATCAAATGCGATGACGGATCATCATGGGGTAAAAGTGACAAACAGAAAGTCTCTCTATTTGCTGCTTATTTAGAAGAGACTTTTCAACCGTTGCCGAGACAAATAGCAAATGAAAATACAACAGTCGCAAACAAAGCAGATGACCTTTACATAAGGCATGTGACTTTATTGGAGCTTAAAAATGAAATCAATAGTAACTTAAGTATCACAAAAGCTCCAGGTTATGATTTAATAACTGGACAAATCGTGAAAGCCATTCCCGAGAAAGGTTTGCGTAAATTAAATCAAATAATTAATGCAGCTTTCACACTGAAATATGTTCCACGACAATGTAAGGTGGAAGAAGTAATAATGATTCCTAAACCAGGTAAACCAGGAAACTATAAAAAATCATATAGACCGATATCACAACTTCCAGTCATATCAAAAATATTTGAAAAACTGTTGCTGAAAAGACTCAAACCTATAATAGAAGAGAGATGTTTAATTCCACCACACCAATTTGGGTTTAGAGAATTAGAGAAAAACACTCTACAGTTGAACAAGTTCACAGAAGAACGGATATCATTGAGGGTGCACTCGAGAATAAGAAAATATGCTCCAGTATTTTCTTAGATGTAGCTCAAGCTTAAAATGCATCGAGATCTGCCTAAGCAATTTGATCAAATTCTTAAATCGTACATAGCTGATCGACACTTTAGTGTCAAATTTAAAAATGAGCACTCTGAAATAAAAAGAATATCAGCAGGTATACCACAAGGTAGCGTACTTGTACTTATTCTGTTTATTCTTTATACGAGAGACTTACCGAATATTGAAGGTACTACAGTAGCAACGTTTGCAGACGATACAGCTATTCTAGCAGTTGGAGAAGATATTTCAGAAGCAACAAGCAAACTTCAAAGTGCAGTTAACACGGTGAGCAACTGGACTAAAAAATGGCGCATCTCATTAAATGAAGCCAAATCAGTACACGTCAACTTTACAAATCAAAATATAAACTGTATTCCCGTGGTTCTCAACTCAAACCAAATTCCATATGCAAATACAGCTAAATACCTTGGCATGACCCTCGATGCTAAGCTAAGATTAAAAGAACACATCAACAAGAAAAAAGAAGAGTTAAACATCAAAAACTGGCTCATCGGTATGTGGAAAAAGTGTTCGTGATGAAAAATCCGCCAAATAATAAAAATGGATTAAAAGCCAGTTGATGAATTGCTGCAGAACTATATTGTGGTTGATGAAGATTAAAGTTGAATTTTAATTTTAATGATGGAGAAACAAGCCGCACTATTGAGTTAAATTGAACACACTGAATGAAAAAACTTAGAACCAAACTATTTTAAAAAGTACTTTATTTAATTATTAACACACTGTATTTTATTCGTTATAAATTGGTATTATTTGTTCACCAGATTACAATGGAATGAATATAATTTTTCTTAAAAACTAAATAGTCATTTTAATAAGTAAACCCAAAAAAATAGAAAAAATAGATTAATAGTAAAAAGCTTTCTTTAAACTTTAAGTGAGAAACTTAAATTTATACCGTACAAGTGGCGCAGTGGTTAAAGCTTCGGCATTTGGACCGGGAGGTACTAGGTTCGAATCCCACCAGAGGCAGGATATAAAGCGAATTTTCTTCATCAATTATGATCGGTGATGATAATAAACACAACTTAGACCCTCTGTTGGAGTGCAGAATTCAGCGCCGACCCACCGTTCATGTCATTGTGAAGGTTGACATGGTGAATGGGTGGGTGTCTGCGTGAATGAAAAGGGGAGTATTAATTGACCTTAAAAGGACATTAAATCCACTGGATGATTAATACTTTCTTTATTTAAAAAAAAAAAAAAAATTCTCGGTATTATATGAATTCTAAAATTATATTACGTTTTCGCATAATGAACCGATTTGTACCACAAAGATCTATTATATTTTGATTTACATAGAAATTACATTTAATGAGAGGTATGTTTATAATTATTTTGTTGACATTTGTGTAAATAGTGTTTAAGAAATGTAATACTTAATAAACACATTTTTATTAATCACTTGTTTTTGTTTCGCAGAAAACAAGTGATTAATAAAAATGTGTTTATTAAGTATAAGTGTGTTTCGCCAAGTGCCTACGGCAAATAGCGTAAAAAGTTGTAAGAAATGTAAGTATACAAATTAATAATTATAAATTCAAGTTATACTGTAACAAATTACAATAATATTATTGTTTTTTTCAGGTATTTCAAAGTATGAGCCTTAATGTCGCGTACATGACATAGGAAATAAATATTTACTTACGCGCTTACTCACTAACGAATCAAATTATTTGAAATGCTTTATTGCTTTTGCTCAATATAATGGGCAATTCTGAAAGTCATTGTATGTGTCAAAAAAATTGTATTCGATTTTCACTTGATTTTGCTGTCTATCAGAATTTTTTATGGTTTTGTGCTTCTGTGATTTAATATTTTTGTCAATTTCATATTAATAACGTTTCTACTATCTAGCTAGTTCTTGTGTAATTTGTTCAGTAACTTTTTAATATTTCTGCTACTTTTCAATCGGTTTTTTTCAGTTTTAGTTTTCATTTATAATTATTCCCCAAAATGTCTTTTTCAAGACAAATCGCCATTACTATATTCAAAAATAACATTGCTATGTTAAATTTGTTATTAGCAACCCACTTAAAAAGAAAAGTGTTAAATAAAAACCGTCGTCGTCGATGTAGAGTTAACCCAGTTAATCGCCGTAGAGTAGCACAAGGGTTTTACAATAACCTTGTCGATGAAATGAGAATAACAGACACCGAAACGTTCACAAATTTTCATCGTATGAAATTAGAAATATTTGATGAACTGTTAACAATGGTTGGTCCATTAATTCAAAAGGTTGATGTAGGTGAAAGCTCTGTCACTGCGGGTCAACGTCTATCACTAACCCTTCGGTAAGTATGACAAATATTAAATATTTAGGTATTTTAGTTTTAGTTGATATGTTAATTGAAAACTTTAGTTATCTAGCCAGTGGTGATAGCATGATTTCAATTGGACGGTATGGCTATCGAGTGGGCAAAAGTACGGCATCGCTTATCATAAGAGAAACGAGCAAAGCATTGTGGGATGTTTTAAAGGACAAAGTTTTTTCTAAACCATCTTGAAGCACTTGGAAGAGAATAAACGACAAATTTGAAGAACGGTGGAATTTTCCGCACTATTTAGGAGCAATGGATGGGAAACACGTCCTAATTCAAGTAAGTATTAGTTTCAAATATTCCAAATATTATATGTTTAACATATTTTTATTGATAAGGCATTGGGAAATTGCGACTCTCTCTACAGAAACTACAAACACAGTCATAGTGTTGTACTGTTTGCTATATGTGACGCCGCGTATAAATTTGTGCTAGTCGACGTCGGAGCACCAAGTCACGTTGGTGACAGTAACATTTTCCGACGAAGCGTTTTTGGGCTAGATATCATATGTGGAGGAAGAGAATTGGATTTGCCACCACCAGAAACTTTAAAGGACCGAAAGGAATATCCATTTGTTTTTATTGCAGATGAGGCATTTCCGTTAATGCCAAATCTGTTACGCCCGTATCGTGGTCGATACACTTTGCTCCTACCGGTGGATAAAAGTGTTTTTAACTACTAATTACCTCGTGCAAGAAGAGTGGTCGAGAATGCGTTCGGCATTCTTGCAAATAGATGGCGGATATACCGGCATCCTATTTTGGCTAGCAAAACGACAGTGCTGAAAATTATAAAGGCAACTGTAGTGTTACACAACTTTCTTCGGGAAAAGAGTGATACAAACTATGATAATACAAGTTTGCCGTATACCTTTACCGATGCGACGACGTATGTGAAGATAGCCCGAAAACCGTCCCGAGAAAAGACTTTTCAAATATTGGTTTGAGCCCACGCTAAATACGATAAAACCCTTTTGGCCCGAAAAAAACAACATGAAACATCTCAAAATTACACTCTATCCCGAAAATAAAAAAAAAATGATTTATAGACCTGTTTATTATTTTTATGATTTTAAAATATTTACGTTGCAAAAAAATGTAATGTGTTGTACATTATACAATAATAAAATAGTAACATAATTATTTTAAAGAAAATCTTAGTACATATTTCTGTATTCTTTCTGTAATATTATAAATTTAATAATGATGTGTTATTGTGCTAACACATAATATTTAATTTACTTAACAAAAAACACGCATATGATCTATATAACTAAATACCTAAATTTATAGATATTAGAGTATAAAAAATCACATTACACACTCAAACTCATATATTTCCGCTCACATGAATTGCCGAGTACATTGGTTGATGGGATTGACTCGATTAGATCATTTCTGACTTATATTAGGTAACCTAGTTGCCATACGATGGGGATTAGGAGTATTTCTGGGCCCAGATTTCACCGATGTTTGTTGTATATGAAATGCTCCCATTAATACTCATATATCGTCACTCACAAGGATTGCCGAGTACATTGGTTGTTGGGAGTGACTCGATTAGATCATTTCTGACTTATATTAGGTAACTTGTTGCCATACGATGGAGATTAGGAGTATTTCTGAGCCCAGATTTAACCGATGTTTGTTGTATATGAAATGCTCCCATTAATACTCATATATCGTCATTCACAAGGATTGCCGAGTACATTGGTTGATGGGAGTGACTCGATTAGATCATTTCTGACTTATATTAGGTAACTTGTTGCCATACGATGGAGATTAGGAGTATTTCTGAGCCCAGATTTAACCGATGTTTGTTGTATATGAAATGCTCTCATTAATACTCATATATCGTCACTCACAAGGATTGCCAAGTACATTGGTTGATGGGAGTGACTCGATTAGATCATTTCTGACTTATATTAGGTAACCTAGTTGCCATACGATGGAGATTAGGAGTATTTCTCGGCCCAGATTTAACAGATGTTTGTTGTATATGAAATGCTCTCATTAATACTCATATATCGTCACTCACAAGGATTGCCGAGTACATTGGTTGATAGGAGTGACTCGATTAGATCATTTCTGACATATATTAGGTAACCTAGTTGCCATACGATGGGGATTAGGAGTATTTCTGGGCCCAGATTTAACCGATGTTTGTTGTATATGAAATGTTCCCATTAATACTAATATATCGTCACTCACAAGGATTGCCGAGTACATTGGTTGATGGGAGTGACTCGATTAGATCATTTCTGACTTATATTAGGTAACCTAGTTGCCATACGATGGGGATTAGGAGTATTTCTGGGCCCAGATTTAACAGATGTTTGTTGTATATGAAATGCTCCCATTAATACTCATATATCGTCACTCACAAGGATTGCCGAGTACATTGGTTGATGGGAGTGACTCGATTATATCATTTCTGACTTATATTAGGTAACCTAGTTGCCACACGATGGGGAAGAGGATTATTTCTGGGCCCAGATTTAACCGATGTTTGTTGTATATGAAATGCTCCCATTAATACTCATATATCGTCATTCACAAGGATTGCCGAGTACATTGGTTGATGGGAGTGACTCGATTAGATCATTTCTGACTTATATTAGGTAACTTGTTGCCATACGATGGAGATTAGGAGTATTTCTGAGCCCAGATTTAACCGATGTTTGTTGTATATGAAATGCTCTCATTAATACTCATATATCGTCACTCACAAGGATTGCCAAGTACATTGGTTGATGGGAGTGACTCGATTAGATCATTTCTGACTTATATTAGGTAACCTAGTTGCCATACGATGGAGATTAGGAGTATTTCTCGGCCCAGATTTAACAGATGTTTGTTGTATATGAAATGCTCTCATTAATACTCATATATCGTCACTCACAAGGATTGCCGAGTACATTGTTTGATGGGAGTGACTCGATTAGATCATTTCTGACATATATTAGGTAACCTAGTTGCCATACGATGGGGATTAGGAGTATTTCTGGGCCCAGATTTAACCGTTGTTTGTTGTATATGAAATGTTTCCATTAATACTAATATATCGTCACTCAAAAGGATTGCCGAGTACATTGGTTGATGGGAGTGACTCGATTAGATCATTTCTGACTTATATTAGGTAACCTAGTTGCCATACGATGGGGATTAGGAGTATTTCTGGGCCCAGATTTAACCGATGTTTGTTGTATATGAAATGCTCCCATTAATACTCAAATATCGTCACTCACAAGGATTGCCGAGTACATTGGTTGATGGGAGTGACTCGATTAGATCATTTCTGACATATATTAGGTAACCTAGTTGCCATACGATGGGGATTAGGAGTATTTCTGGGCCCAGATTTAACCGATGCTTGTTGTATATGAAATGCTCCCATTAATACTCATATATCGTCACTCACAAGGATTGCCGAGTACATTGGTTGATGCAAGTGACTCGATTAGATCATTTCTGACTTATATTAGGTAACCTAGTTGCCATACGATGGGGATTACGATTATTTCTGGGCCCAGATTTAACCGATGTTTGTTGTATATGAAATGCTCCCATTAATACTCATATATCGTCACTCACAAGGATTGCCGAGTACATTGGTTGATGCAAGTGACTCGATTAGATCATTTCTGAATTATATTAGGTAACCTAGTTGCCATACGATGGGGATTAGGATTATTTCTGGGCCCAGATTTAACCGATGTTTGTTGTATATGAAATGCTCCCATTAATACTCATATCAACTCAATATTATTCGACGTGATATTATTTTGATTATTTTCTAAATTTTTTTCGGCAGAGATATTTAATGGTAACTTAACGAACTCAGCGTTTGAAGTTTGCTGTTTGTTAGATTCATATTCGTAAATTGGACTATTGTCTTGTATATTTATCAATTCTATTGCAGAATTATTAATCGGGCATTTTACATCATTTTCGTTAATATTATCACTAATATTAGTTTCGTCATGTGAAATATGATTAATAAATTCAACTTCTGGGTTTGGTAAATCCACGATATTTGATATGATACCTACAGAATTATTGTGCAAATCGACGTTAGTTTTAATATGTCTTCGCCATATATTGTATAATTGGCTGCGATTTGCAACGTTGTTCTTAACTTTGATTGATTCACACATTTGAGCCATTTATTCACTATTACCGGAAGTAAATTGCACAAGCGAAAAATTCAGTTGTTGGATTACATTTTGCACAACACCTACACTAATTGTGTTCCGTTTCTTTTTATAATTGTATCTAACACCCTTTTTAAACGGATTATTCATGTTTAAAAAAATAATCAGACGACTCCAAATTAAATATATTCGTTGCAAAAGAATGTCCGTATTACAAAGCCAAGGTCAAAAAGAATTGTCGTGAAACAAAATGTTTAAAAATCAATTAAATCTGTGTTAAAGAATGTCTAAATAAAACGCCAAATAAATCAGGTTATCAAGTCGAGCAATATATAATCGGTGAATAAAGAATGTCCAAAATCAAGCAAAGGGTCAATTAGTTTAAAAAAAAACTGTTTCTATGTTTAAAATAACTCACAAAAATTCACAAAAAATCACAAAAATTAACACGAAGTAACCAGTACAAAGTCTGAAAACGTATTGAAAATAAATTCAGGAAAAAAATCCTTGGGGGTTATTATGTAAGCATTACGAGTACGACTTACGAATTACGACTGAAACTAATTTTGACAAATTGTCAATGAAAACAAGAAGAAAAATATAGTACGACTTTTGTGTCGTATTTATAAATGTGTACGACTAAAGCAACAACAAAAAGTCGTAATTACGACAACTCAAAATGCTTTAAATGAAAAGGCCTTTTGACGTCATTTGTCGTAACTCGTAACTCGTAATGCTTACATAATAACCCCCCTTATATACTAAACGCGATTTTTTTTATCTCTCGCTTCATTCGTGTATATATTTTTACTTACTTGTTATTTTGTGAAATAGCTTTTAGAAGAAACTGTTTAAAGGGTGGTACAAACTATTTTGTAATTTATAAATTATATAAAAGGGCGGACTATACAGTATTACTTAAATTTTTAAATTGTATAATAATTAAATTGTATAATAATTAAAGTGTATATGATGAAGCTAGTGTGAAATTCTATTTATTTTTCCAAATCAATGTGAAATTTATGGTTCAAATAGAAAAAACTAAATTGATGTATTTTAAGTAAGTATTTATAGTATTAATGGGAGCATTTCATATACAACAAACATCGGTTAAATCTGGGCCCAGAAATACTCCTACTAATCCCCATCGTATGGCAACTAGGTTACCTAATATAAGTCAGAAATGATATAATCGAGTCACTCCCATCAACCAATGTACTCGGCAATCCTTGTGAGTGACGGTATATGAGTATTAATGGGAGCATTTCATAAACAACAAACATCGGTTAAATCTGGGCCCAGAAATAATCCCCTTCCCCATCGTATGGCAACTAGGTTACCTAATATAAGTCAGAAATGATCTAATCGAGTCACTTCCATCAAACCAATGTACTCGGCAATCCTAGTGAGTGACGATATATGAGTATTAATGGGAGCATTTCATATACAACAAACATCGGTTAAATCTGGGCCCAGAAATACTCCTAATCTCCATCGTATGGCAACTAGGTTACCAAATATAAGTCAGAAATGATCTAATCGAGTCACTCCCATCAACCAATGTACTCGGCAATCCTTGTGAGTGATGATATATGAGTATTAATGGGAGCATTTCATATACAACAAACATCGGTTAAATCTGGGCCCAGAAATACTCCTAATCCCCATCGTGTGGCAACTAGGTTACCTAATATAAGTCAGAAATGATCTAATCGAGTCACTCCCATCAACCAATGTACTCGGCAATCCTTTTGAGTGACGATATTTGAGTATTAATGGGAGCATTTCATATACAACAAACATCGGTTAAATCTGGGCCCAGAAATAATCCTAATCCCCATCGTATGGCAACTAGGTTACCTAATTAAAGTCAGAAATGATCTAATCGAGTCACTCCTATCAACCAATGTACTCGGCAATCCTTGTGAGTGACGATATATGAGTATTAATGAGAGCATTTCATATACAACAAACATCGGTTAAATCTGGGCCCAGAAATACTCCTAATCTCCATCGTATGGCAACTAGGTTACCAAATATAAGTCAGAAATGATCTAATCGAGTCACTCCCATCAACCAATGTACTCGGCAATCCTTGTGAGTGACGATATATGAGTATTAATGGGAGCATTTCATATACAACAAACATCGGTTAAATATGGGCCCAGAAATAATCCTCTTCCCCATCGTATGGCAACTAAGTTACCTAATATAAGTCAGAAATGATATAATCGAGTCAATTCCATCAACCAATGTACTCGGCAATTCATGTGAGCGGAAATATATGAGTTTGAGTGTGTAATGTGGTTTTTTATACTCAATATCTATAAATTTAGGTATTCATATATATATTAGGTATATATATATATATATATATATATATATATATATATATATATATATATATATATGCATATATATATATATATATATATATATATATATATATATATATATATATATATATATATATATATATATATATATATATATATATATATATATATATATATATATATATATATATATATATATATATATATATATATATATATATATATATATATATATATATATATATATATATATATATATATATATATATATATATATATATATATATATATATATATATATATATATATATATATATATATATATATATATATATATATATATATATATATATATATATATTTATATATATATATATATATATATATATATATATATTTATATATATATATATATATATATATATATATATATATATATATATATATATATATATATATATATATATATATATATATATATATATATATATATATATATATATATATATATATATATATATATATATATATATATATATATATATATATATATATATATATATATATATATATATATATATATATATATATATATATATATATATATATATATATATATATATATATATATATATATATATATATATATATATATATATATATATATATATATATATATATATATATATATATATATATATATATATATATATATATGCATATATATATATATATATATATATATATATATATATATATATATATATATATATATATATATATATATATATATATATATATATATATATATATATATATATACCTAATATATATATGAATACCTAAATTTATAGATATTGAGTATAAAAAACCACATTACACACTCAAACTCATATATTTCCGCTCACATGAATTGCCGAGTACATTGGTTGATGGAGTTGACTCGATTATATCATTTCTGACTTATATTAGGTAACTTAGTTGCCATACGATGGGGAAGAGGATTATTTCTGGGCCCATATTTAACCGATGTTTGTTGTATATGAAATGCTCCCATTAATACTCATATATCGTCACTCACAAGGATTGCCGAGTACATTGGTTGATGGGAGTGACTCGATTAGATCATTTCTGACTTATATTTGGTAACCTAGTTGCCATACGATGGAGATTAGGAGTATTTCTGGGCCCAGATTTAACCGATGTTTGTTGTATATGAAATGCTCTCATTAATACTCATATATCGTCACTCACAAGGATTGCCGAGTACATTGGTTGATAGGAGTGACTCGATTAGATCATTTCTGACTTATATTTGGTAACCTAGTTGCCATACGATGGAGATTAGGAGTATTTCTGGGCCCAGATTTAACCGATGTTTGTTGTATATGAAATGCTCTCATTAATACTCATATATCGTCACTCACAAGGATTGCCGAGTACATTGGTTGATAGGAGTGACTCGATTAGATCATTTCTGACTTTAATTAGGTAACCTAGTTGCCATACGATGGGGATTAGGATTATTTCTGGGCCCAGATTATATATATATATATATATATATATATATATATATATATATATATATATATATATATATATATATATATATATATATATATATATATATATATATATATATATATATATATATATATATATTTTTATATATATATATATATATATATATATATATATATATATATATATATATATATATATATATATATATATATATATATATATATATATATATATATATATATATAGTTATATAGATCATATGCGTGTTTTTTGTTAAGTTAATTAAATATTATGTGTTAGCACAATAACACGTCATTATTAAATTTATAATATTACAGAAAGAATACAGAAATATGTACTAAGATTTTCTTTAAAATAATTATGTTACTATTTTATTATTGTACAACGTACAACACATTACATTTTTTTGCAACGTAAATATTTTAAAATCATAAAAATAATAAACAGGTTTATAAATCATTTTTTATTTTCGGGATAGAGTGTAATTTTGAGATGTTTCATGTTGTTTTTTTCGGGCCAAAAGGATTTTTATCGTATTTAGCGTGGACTCAAACCAATTTTTGAAAAGTCTTTTCTCGGGATGGTTTTCGGGCTATCTTCACATACGTGATGCGACGTGGGTGCCGGGAACGTGGCGTAATGACGAAATAAATGGTATGCAACAGATCCGAAGAGTAGGCTCCAACAACTCCACTGTAAATGCATACGAAATTAGAGACCAATTTAAAAATTATTTTAATTCGGTGGATGTGTTATCATGGCAACAAGAAAGCATATAATAAAACATAATAAATTAATTTTTCTTTTATCACATTTAATAATCTCACCAAAAATTATATCAATTCGTTTATAAAAGTTCATAAATTCATCATTGTCTTATCTTAAAATAAATAACAGTATGTATATAAAAAAACAACGTATATAATTAAAAATCAAAATAACAGCTATAAACTGTAATCAAAATTATTGTCGTGTTGTGTATGGTATCGCTATTTGGTTATTTTTTTCTTCTATTAAGATTGTTATCTTATGAACAAAGCCGGTTTGTATTGATCTCGGCCACTTACGAAAATCAGCAGACCACGTTTCCGCGAACAATTTTAACACGCAGTTGTTTTGTTCTGGAGGCGCTGCTGATTGTACAAGGGTTTGCAATAATTGTTGTTGTTGCAATATGGTATCGCAAATCCTTATTACATTGAGATTCTCCGTCTCCCTTTCTCTTTTCAAATTTGGTTGACGGCGAGCTGACCGCTGGGATGGTATTGCTGGCGAGGTGGGTTTTGCAGAGTTGGATGGGCCTGGTGTTGGTTCAACCATTCTTTGTGTTGATGTTGTTGGTATTCGTGTTGGTTTTGGGGACGTAGCTGTTGTATGTGATGGTGTCTCATCAATGATCAAATCTGTTGAACAAAAATCTTCGATTATTTCGTCAGCTGTGATGTCAAGCAGATCCTGGAACAATGTTGGCCTATTCACATTTGACCCAAAACCACTGACAGTAGGTCTACAACTAAAAAAAAATTAATTAGTACGATTTATAAAAAATAATATATTTATTTAATTAAAATCGATATCCTATATATCATCTCCCATATCACTTTGTCCTTAAATATTGTTTGCAATAAAACAGAGCTTTTGGACCACAAAAGCCATGAACTGATCCGATGTAAATTAATATCAGAGATACTGATACACCTTACGATGACCACGGAGTCAATAAGAAGCAAATGGTCCAACTATTTGTAATGCATCTAGCCACAAAATAGATAGAAGAGAGAACATAAAATTTCATCGTTGCTAACACCAATAAAATATCTCAATTTTTTGGAATTGCTGCAAATTTAGGAATCATCTAGGCATATACGATATTTAAATACAATTAAAACAAACTTACTCAGTAATAATTTCATTTTGTAAAAACTCTAACTCCCTTATCAACCATTTGTCTCGTGAATTCCTGGGTAAGGCAGCACTGCCACTTTTTAATTGCTTATGCAATTTCAGGTATCTGGTACGTAGTGCTTTCCATCGTCTCATGGTTTCTATTGGTGTTGAACCCACTAATGAACCAATTGTACGTCATGTGTTTTATTTAAGGCAGGTGTTACGGTAACTCGCATGTGACAGCATGTATAAATATTCCCTGCCTTCCTTTCGGACTTCTTCGACGATTTTCATGTCCAGATCTAAAAATGATAAAAAATTAGTTCATATGATTTGTTCGAAGTATTAGTAAGATTACATATGTGTAATATAAAATTAATGTTCATAACGCGATTATTTAATGTGAAAAATTAGTATTTCGTAACCTATTTTACTGATTATTCATATTTTGTATACGGAATGAAACTCTATATAAAATAAATGTAAACAATCAGTATTTAGATTCGGACAAGCTTTTAAAATCTAATTTCTTGATTAACACTTACCATTCATATTCATTTTTTTGTTTAAAATATCCGATACGTAAGGAAAAGTTATATGGATGTATTGAAGCGAGATAAACTAAAATTTAATTATAAAAATATAAACAATTGGACACAGTTATAATCACAATAATATTTGTATGTAAATATTTCTATTATATCACGAAAACTTTCGTATAAATTGATAAAACCACAGAACTTTAATAAAACAACACAAAAGCACTACAAATGAAAAAAAAAAACAAAAAATATTGACATTTCAAATGAGCTTATAAATTTATTTTTCATGCAATATGAGCAATAATTTTTTTTTTTTAGTTATCGTTGGTAACCCTGCGTTAATTGTTTGCTCATTATTTGCTCAAAGATAAAACAATTTCAACTCGAGTTCGTAACTAGTAGGCGTGGTATAAAGCATTTCAAATAATTTGATTGGTTTTGAGCTAGTTAGCGAGTAAGGAAATATTTATTTTCTATGTCATGTACGCGACATAAGGGCTTAAAAAATCGCAGTGGATTATGGTAAGTAGTATTTTATAGTGCGTTCATGACATAGGAAATAAATATTTGCATACTCGCTAACGATCTCAAAACCAATCAAATTATTTGAAATGCTTTATACCACGCCTACTAGTTCCGAACTCGAGTTGAAATTTTTTAACTTTGTTGTTGTTTTAATACATTTTGTGTGTTACCATGGATTTTTTTCCGAACTTACTCACTATGTCATGAACGCACTATTAATCCATTAATGTATGATTTCTTTTATTTTAGGTGGACGCGAATGTTGGTGAGACATTTTCAATGGAAAGAGAAAATGTCAATTAAATGATAAAGTTTTTAATTATAAATATAATAAATGTTGTGAATCAAATTTGTGTAGTGTTTTAGTTAAATTCTCACCAACAATTATTTTAGTATAATTTTTAAATTTAAACAAAAATTATACTTGAAATAGAATTTCATGAAAATATTCCATTTATTGTGACTGATGTATGCATATTGTAATTTTTAATCATTTCCATGTAGTTGTTTGTATTCGTGGACATGGGAACGTCATCGAAATTCCCCTGCATTGATTATTTCACGCCGTTGTCAATTCTCAATCAGTGTAGTGAATACTTGATCCGATACAACGTTGTCTAATTAGAATAATAATTCGCTTAAGTTTTGGATTCCGACTGGACTCGAACCCACGACTTTTGGGATAATAACACACTAAAAAGCGGTGTACACCTTAACCACTGCACCACCAAAGCAATAACTATGTAGAGTTTAATTCCTAACAATATAAATCAATATATTTAAATACGCAGTTAAACTTAAAATATACTTAATTTGGTTTATTTCATTTGCTGCAAACTACACCAGGCACACCAACATACAAAATACCGCGAAATACGACTACAACTAAATATATTTTTTCAGAACGATAGTATTGATGCGCATCAGTATTGGCAGGTCGTGGAAATTTTCCCTTTTGCGGGAATTTCGTCCCTCGTGCGGGATGAAAAGTGATGATTAAAAAAAAATATTTTTCTAAAATGTGTAACACAATTTTCGATTCCAATAATTCGCTTAAAATATTTTATGTATATGTATTTATCTTTAATTTTGACTAAATTTAAATATTTTTATATACAAAGTTCATATTTAAATTGGTATAATTTTTGAGATGTATAATTTAAGCAGAATTTTGGTCTAAAAATGTATTAAATTTTAACCAACTTAAAGTATATTTTCTATTTAAACTAATCATTTATACAAAAATAAGTTGATTTTAGTATTCCTCAGTATGTTTTTTTGGTATAAATATTCGATTTTTTCCACTAGGATACAAATTCTGAGCTCTCAATACACAACAAATTGCTTCTATGCAGGCAAATGCTTAAATCAGTATGGACCTATGGTATCCAACTTTGGGGTTGTTCCAAGAAGACCAATGCACAAATGATACAATGCTTCGAGGGATTGTGAATGCCCCATGGTACTTTAGGAATGACAACCTCCATAGAAACTTGAAGATGGAATACGTCACCGATGAAATAAAGAACGAGGCAAAGAAACACGTAGAGCGCTTATCTCTACACGAAAATGCAGATATCCGTCATATGTTGGACACCACTAGCGGAGTGAGGAGACTCCAAAGGCAGAAACCGCTGGAGCTGGGCAGTTTGGTTTAGAATAAGAAAGTATTATAAAATGAGTAACCAATAGGTTACTCATCTTAATCCGAGAACTTAATTTAAGAAAGATAAATTACTGGATGATCTCTGAATCAGTTGTAATATTGTATAAATAAATAAATAAATTTATTAAATAAAAATAAGAAAAAAAATATTTATATATGTTGAGGATTCATAATAAAAATAGATGTCATAGATAAAAATGCGAATTTCCTATTTGAATTAATTAAAACTAAATTAATAATAATGCTATAACAAAATTATGGCATTACTATATATATTTATTTATTTTTCGCATAGTAAATATTTTTATATAGCGGATGCTTTTTTATTTACCTACAAAAATTTGTAGAAGAAAACAATTTTCTACATGTAAATGCCCTATAATCCTAAAACTCACTTTCTGTTATATCAAATGGATCTGATGCATCCCGTAAGCGGTTTCGCAGCAAACGAATAAACTGTTTTCTTTCGAATTCATCGTCATCCAAAAATCTCAAAATTATGCGATTATCCGTATTTTATAACAAAAAAAATATCGAAACTATGTTAATAATTATTGACAACTTTAAAATAATTTTTAAAACACCGTGGGTGACCGACACTTAAACTAAATTTCTTTCCCTTAAAACTTTAGTCCCAACACTGCCATAATACACAAATTGGTGGGAAAAATTGGGAAAAAGTGCTACAAAGATATTTTTATTCTCCTATTTCTCCTAATTCCCAGGGAAAGACGGAATAGCCCCACAGATGTCTTGAATAGTTCTTAAGTTATATTTTTCTACTGTCTGCTCCTTGCTAAACGAATAGTTGGCGAAATCTGTATACATTTGTATTTCAGAGTATGTTTTTTCATGATTTAAATCAAATTGATATTTTTTGAAAGATTTGATATTTTTTCGACACTACTACCACAAAACATTATTAGTGCGCAATTTTTCTAATTTGTTATTTAAGTATTTATTTTTTTTTTTTGCTGTGTCCAAATGTGTTATGTGTAAATTAATATATTAAACAAATTAATACCCATATTTAGTATTAATTATTATATATAAACTTGTTTATGCCATATTTTTTTTTCAACAAACACGTTGTCTGCGTATTGCACAAGTGCAAAACAAAATATATTTCTTCACAAGAATTGTCAAAACTTAATATATGCATAAAAAAACCAACAACAAAAGATTCGCTTACGCGCTATTACCTACACACTGACAGCAAAAGCAACAACAAAAAAATGTACGTTCTTTGGCAACTGGCAAAATTTTATTTATTTTTTGATACGATAGAACTTCACACAAAACAAAAGTTTATTCCCTTCTTTTGTTTTACTTTTCATTTCTTTGAATAGATAATAGAATATCCCAATACAGTGGGAATAGAAAATATATTTTTGATGTGTAAACATCTTTACGCGCGCCTCCCAAAATTTTTTGTATTAGAGTAAACTTGTAAATGAAACGAACGGAAATGACGTATACCTACTTCGTTTGAAAAAAAAGCAAGAAACTCAACAAAAACAATTTTTACTATACATGGCATGCTTTTATGTATATGTATAATAGTAGGGAAAATGAAAAAATTAATTTAATGAATGAAATAGAAATCATCGACATTTCCATCGATCAGAAAAATCAAAAAAAAAAAATTACGATACGAAAGACGAATTACGATTACGAAATTGCATACTCATACGATTAAAAACACAGTCAACAACTGCTGTATGCTTTATCACGAGTGACGAGTCTCTAGGCGCTGTTCATCACGTCGGCTATCAATGATCATGTCTTCGACTGAATGGGGTTATAATGACATCTCGTTTTTAACATTGAACTGCCAGAGTCTCAGGTCACAGTCACGCAGGTATGCTTAATTCATTTGGTTTTCGAGACCTTGCTGCGCATTGACGAACTTGTTAATATTCCTACGTTTGAATGCTGTTTTCAGTTCAATAGAGATGGTCAGTGGGCTGCCGGAGTAGCAATTCCGTCAAAAGATCCCTAAAATGAGCATAGTGGACACAAATAATTTGCCGTACTTTTTCAAAACCAATATTGACGTAACAAATGGACTGGCGAATGGAACTATGGGCTGTCTAAAGTATATCGAATGCATAGGCATCCTAACCAGGACAACGAGAACGATGAAAACGTCGACAGTAAAAAATGTCAAACGACTCTGGATGGATTTCGGTTCAAATTCACAAGTTGGCAAGAAGGTCAGGTGGTTTGAAGCTGGATGGGCGCAGAAAACGAATATCGACCGATGTTTGGTGCCCATTTCTAGAAAAAGCTCAACTATTAATCGAAACAACAATTAATGTTAAGCATAAACAACAATTAATGTAAAGCGTCGTACCTTCATGTGCCACCACAATTCATGCATCACACGGTGGTACCTACAACGAGATAGTCAGTATATACTCTTACGATAAAAGACACACAAATTGTGTATATTGCTTTAGCACGAGTAACGAGTCTCGAAGGACTGTTCATCACGTCGGCTATCGATGATCATGTCGTCTACCATGGACGTAAAAATGGGACCTCAATGGGTCTTCTTCAAAATTAGCTATCGCGCCTCACCACAAATCCGCTTTATCCGTTGTAATGGCGAATTTTGTACGACATAATAATGACGTCTGGTTTTTAACACTGAACTGTCAGAGTCTTAGGTCATACACATCACCTCGACCTAACTGACACAGTCACGCAAGGATTCTCAATTTTCTTGCTTTTCCAGATCTGCGTTCAGTTCAAGAGAGATGGTGAGTGAGCTGCCGGAGTCACAATATATAAAAATTCAAATAGGATACTCATACCATACAGTCACCTCGCATAAAGAAATCATCGTTGGACAAACAACTGGTATGAGCGTAACAACACAACTCATTGATGATATATATACGGCTGAACTTCAGCTTCTCAATGGGAATAAGATGCTTTCTGTAGTTGTATTAACCTCGCCGAATAAATCTTTCGAAGACATAATGAAGTTCATACATTTCGCCCTTGCCCCATATCCTAAAGAATTTCAAAAATTCTCCAAGGAGACTATCATCTTTTGCCGGTGATTATGAGCGGGGATTTCAATATTAATGTTGCTGTTCCTCAAGCTGAACCACTTATAAACTTCCTGCGAGACGAATTCGATTTGCACATGAACTCAGATCGAAATATATTTACTACTAGATATGGGACGACCATATTGTGCAGTTTTTCAATGAAAATTTTTAAAGATAGAGTCGAAAGTATATAATATATCTTATTTTAGCTACCAAAATCCAATTGCGTCGATTATACCGAAAGAGTAATAGACCAATTTAACGATAATAAACAAATGAAAAACTCTGGTTAGTAAAATTGCATTCCTTCTTCCTTCAAAGTAAACTGTACCCACGTACTATACACACGCCATGTTTACACATCTCCTTGAGAGTACTAATGGACTCACTCATTTTTTATTTTCTTGTTTTCTATTCAATGCAAGATGAATTTAATCAGTAAAATTTTACTTTCCATTCTCTATTCGAGGCGATCAGTAGTAAAAATTTTTTGTTCGATCAGTAAAGAAAGAATAATATAGTTTGTAGTATATTTTGTAGAGCGAATTTTAGAACCCTGCTATTTTTGCATATACATATATAATTAATTTATTTAACTCAAAACTAATATTTTTCATTCCACATTTTAGTTAAAAATCGATATAAAAATATTTTGCTCTACCTATTTATCAGGAGCACAATCTATTTCAATGGGAAATTTTAAAAGGCCTTTATTTTGTAAACCCTTGAAACCGCATTAGAAACTTAATCTTACAATAAAAAATAAAAACGCTGCAAGATGAATTTTTGTTTATAACGGCATGTCAATTAGTATATTTCAGGTGATAAATGTTTGTTTTATAAATGCATTTATTTTTCATCTTTATGGCATAACGACACCAGTGAGTAATAGCTGCAGGTTCAGTAGAAATTTAACATTCGGCTCCGGATAGTGGTCAAAAAATAAAACACCGCTCTAGCTGCGTTTTTAATTTTTATTGTAAGATTAAGTTTCTAATGGTTTTAGGGTTGAACAATATAAAGGCCTTTTAAAATTTCCCATAGAAACAGACAGCGGCTCCTGATAGTGGCGCCCGATAAATAGGTAAAGAAAAATATTTGTATATCGATTTTTAACTAGAAAGTTGAATGAAGTATGAGCGTAGTTTAGAGTTAATTAAATTAATTATATGTAAAAATAGCGCGCCAAATATAAGTGTTGACATAGAAAATTGGGTTCTCCGGATAAATGTATCAGGTGCTAATAAAAAACCAAAGCAATTGTTTACCACTTGGATCCAAAGAGCGCTCCTAGTATTGTATTGGCTCAGTTGAAATTATTTATTTATTATTTATATTACCTCAGTCAATCAATAAAGCAAAATGTGGCATTTGTATAAACACAATAACAAATTATAAGAGCCGGTTTAGTACCATCACCCACACATTTATAAATAAAGTTAAATCAGTGATGCACAAACTTTTTACAAATAGATTACTCGTAACAAACAAATAAAGCATTAAAATTCTAAAAATCAAACTTATTAATAAAGGAAATTAAAAAAACCATTGCTTTCATTAATATTTGTAGATATTGATCGCAATAGATAAAAATCAGCTTGCCGATGATGTATTTGAAGATGAGGAAGTTGTAATCTACAATGTTTATGTGCAAAAGAAAAATCCAATCAGAATTGCCAGTTTCAATAATAATGTTGCGGACTTTTTTGAACTTGAGTTCCAACAGAACTTTCATTTGAAACTCAGTACTTTTGAACTAATATTAAAAATAATACGCAAAACCATCGTTTCTGAAATTCCAGCTAGAGGCAGACCACCGGTGGATTTAAAAGATCAAGTTTTATCAGTTATTTGGCTGTTAGTCACCAATGATTCGTACAGGTATTTTATAATTAGTTTTGCAATCCAATTAATCAAATTTAATATTGATTGATTGATTGATTGATTGGACTGTAGAACCAAGTACTTGACGAGTGTCCCGGTTAACGCCGGGCCTATTCCTACAGCCTTTTTACACATAACAATAAGAGGGATAGGAAAGGTTTTTTTTTTTTTTTTTGGGACAGAACGACCCGGTTTCAGACACCTAGCGATCGTACGGCACAACACAATTCTAATCTACTTCTAATCTACGGAGGGGGGATAAAGGTTTAATAGGTTCAATGGATAACGATGATATTGGTCTTCAAAAATTGCTTCTTTAAATCAGCAACCTGATAAAAAAATAATATTATTTCACGAGCATCTGGAAATTAACTGAAATATAATTCAACATTAATAATTTCCAGCTACCTAAAATAAAATTGATTGATTAATTCACTCCGAATACAGTCACCTAGGTAAATCCGATAGTGAGTAATACAAACAACACAATTCTAAACTACACAATCATCAATTAATATTTTAAAGAAGTATTAGTCCACAAACATCTTAAGACTCCTGAAATTTAATTCTTCATTAATGTTTTTCGGCTTCCTAAATAATACAAACATTTATTGATTAATCCTCCTAAAACTCAACAACTTACAAAAGAATTTCCTGAAATCATAGTTATTAGAATTATATTAATAATAAAACTAAACTGAAATCCAGTAGCATTTAAAAATTATACTGTAAACATGGTTGGGCTGTATAGTACTTAAATTGTCAGACTAATATTTTGAAACTTACAACCAATTTCTCAGAATTCCATCGTCAAACAGCGAAACACTTAACATCAAATTGGTAAGAAACATAAATCGAAATATACAAAATTTTCAAGATCAGTCTCGAAATAACACCAACGATAAATTTTGTTTTACGCCGCAATGATTTCATTGGGTAATTTAACTATATCCCGCGAATTTCTTTTTAATTAATTTGTCCAAGATAAAAAGGTAATTCAATTATTACAACAATAATGTTAGTTCCGAATAATGAAAATTAACAGAATTATTCATTAATTTTACAAGTATGAGCACTTTAAGTAAGAACTAACAAGCAATTTATTCAAGATTTCAATATTCTTAGCTTATTAAGGAATCAAATCAATTGCATACATTAAAGGGGCAATTAAATATCTATACTTAAAAGATTTTTTCTCAGTACAATACAGCCATATCCTTCATAATAAGCCAAGCTTAATAGTGAAATTTTATTTGCACGTAACAGTACATAATAACAATCTTAAGAGTTTATACAAAATAATAAGAAATCATATAGTGATTTAAACAAATAATTAATCGTTCGTTAAGAGTTAAACTTAATAACATCACAATACTGTTAGTAAGATAAAAATTAATTTACATTTAGCGTTCATCTTCTGAGTATATTTCATTTGTAACTTATTTATTAATACTTTAACTTATGGAAGTTTATAAAATTCCAGGAGATGGTAATTGCCTTTTTAATTCTCCATCAGCTACAAATGAAAGAAAGAAAGAACGAAAGAACCCAGAAACCATCCTGCAGTGTTAATCAGTTACGGACTATCGTAACTGAGTACCTCAGGAATAATCTTAATGATTACATTCCAACGTTCTATATATTCATCTAACCTTAAATTGTCTGAAAGTGATTTAATAACAAAATATTTAACTAATTTACAACAAGATGGTTTCTAGGTTGGTGCTGAATGTCTATCAGAAATTTCAAAATTAAAAAAAAATCATAAAAATTAATGTGCATTACCCAAATTCCCAACACCAAGTCAATTTTGTTCCTGAAACTCCAGAATAAAATTTTGAAATTAATTTATTATACACCGGAAACCATTATGACAGTTTAGTTCCACCATGTAATTCATCTATCTGCACATTCTCTGAAATTTAATAATGAATTAATATTTTCCTGCTACATGTTACGACATGCTACACAACTACTATATCATCAAATTACAATGTTTTAAAATAATTAATAATAGTTTGTAGATATAAACATATGATTTCGGTTTTTTATCGTTTTCTTAAACAAATGGACAATAAACGCACTTCTATTTTAAATAAAAAACTTATTTGAGTTTGATAAGTATAGTTGAAGAATTTTTAATTATTTTCTTATTTTCAGTTAAAATCAAACATTGTTTACCTAAATAAATCATTTAACAATCTCAAAACGAACATCAACTTTGTAATTGGGGCCTTCTTTAATTTGTAGCCAAACCCATCAACTACATAAACCTGATAAGAACAGAGATATTGACACATCATTGTTTAACTAGCGGAAATCATAAAATAACATTGAAATCGAGATTTAATTTTAATTTATAATTTAAAGTACATAATCTATTTAAATAAATGAATTCTTAAGACCACGTATATTTTGAAAATTGTAAATCGAGAAACATAGCTATGGACAATAATTTGTGAGCTGAATATCTTTATATACATACATATATACAGATATTCAGACGTGACAATTATTTCATAACAGTACAGACAGATACATAATATTTTGTTAGTAAACATATGTATTAACAATTTTATAGCTTTATGTTATATACTCATAATATTCTATCCCTATTTTGCCATCGGTTTGAAAAATATATCTCGACGGATTATTTTCAGAATTATTTCGACCATAAAATGTAACATAAAGGGTAAACCATAAAAAAAGTGTTTAGTTAAACTATAATTATTGTATATCTTTTCAAGCAATCAATCGAAAAATCGGCATGCACACGAACAGATCCACAGTATCATACATAAATGGCTACATACACACAAATATATTACACACAAATATAACATGAAAAGTAAATAAAATATAAAAAGGAAACTTCTCTGATAGTATGCATCTATATACATAGAGAGTGTATCGAAACATTACAACGACATAGTGCATTACGCATAGAAATATTCCGTTATAAATATTTCCACTCAGTTTTATGTATATAAACACATTTTTCACTGGACACGATTTTTATTTTATTATCACATTATATGTATTCATAGTGATTTGAACATTAATGTGCATTTATGCTTTCATGGAATGGTATCAGAATATATACGGAAATAATTATATATTTTACGTATACGTTCTACACAATATCACGTGCATCCTATACACAAATTAATATTCAAAAGACTAGGCACACATCACATCACTTTATCACTTTGTTTATATTATATACTGTAAAATCACATTTATTATTATTATTAATTAATTTTTTTATTTAATATTTACACACACACACACAAAAAAAAAATATTTAAATTAAATAGAAGAGCGACAACAAAACACGTCTGCTCCGTTTGAAATCCAAACTCCGACCCCAATTAATCAAATTTAATATTATTTTAATTTTATTTCCTCTTTAGTGCAGTGAGCGAACGATTCCATATGTCTAAAAGTGTTTTGTCGCGGTGTTTTCTACGAATAGTAAATGCGCTTAATTCAATGATGATAACATATATAAAATGGCCAAAAGGAGCAGATCTTGTCGCAGCTAAAGGAAAATTTAGTGACAATAGCATTTGCAAGAATTTGATTGGAGTCGTCGACGGGACTTATGTTCCACTTGCAGTTCCAACTAAATTAAATACCGCTTTCCTAAACAAGAAGCTTTTCACATCTATGACGCTGCAAGCAATATGCGACGCCGATATGCGATTTATCGATGTTTATACTGGATGGCCAAGTTCACAGGCGGAAATCACAATATTTAAAAGTTCTAATATTTATCAGAGAGCGCAACAGAGTACTTCTACATATTTTCCAAACGGAGAATACATTTTAGGAAATAATGCCTATCCTATTTTAGATTGGTGTATCACGCCCTATTCAAATAATGGTATTATCAATGAATCGCGAGATCTTTTTAACCATAATCATTCTGCGAGCATGAAAGTTATAGCAAGAAGCTTTGCACTTTTATTTGGCCGTTTTCGTCGGCTTCAACACCTAGATTTACACCGCACAGACTGGGCACCGGCAACCATTATGGCATGTTGCGTTCTTCATAATATTTGTATTGATTACGATCAAGATATGGTCAATAACTATATTATGGAGGGACTAGCCGTTCAGGCATTTACTAGTACTAACGAAATACATTATAATGACAGTAGCAAAAGTTTCAATAATGGCATTTTTAAAAGAGATTTGATTTGTAAACAAATGTCAGAGTAATAAAAATAAATAAAATTTATGTTTTACTATTTCTTTGTAATTAAAAAATACATAATCTCGTTGATTTTTGCAAGTTTAGATGCTGATTAGTAAAATTGGATAACTAATTTCTGTGGCAAACAATTTTTATGGTTTGTTCTGCTATCAGTATCTCAGAAACCAACAGGAGAGAAGCTATTTATTTGACAAATTAATTTAGAATCTAATATGGATTAAGTGTTTTTTCGTAACTACCTCTCTTCTCAAAATATTTGCAAATACAACGCTACGATGAGCCACTATCCATAACCACCACAGACACATTTTGAAAACACTTCCCAACTTTTATATTTCAGCGATATATTTAAAGGTATATCTACAAAATTTTTACAAAGTAATGTAAAGTATAGCAATCATGAAAACTTTCGACCTCAAAATTATTGCAGATTCACCATTTGCAAATTTAAAAAAAAAAAACGCTGTTTGAGTTTGGTTCTGTCCAGACCAAAAATTTAGTACATCGAAAGTAGAAGGTTTTTGGTTTTAGCAAATATTTCGAAAACTAACATTTTTTGAGAAAAACAACTACGAACAAAAAAAGGAAATCACAATGAAAAACCCAATCAGCTTTTACCAAAATTTAAATTTATTTTTAATTACTAAAATCAATATTACCTTCTCAAATCGAATCACGAATCGGCCTCAGGTATGGTTATGAGATCTTTTGAGAATGTGGCGGCTCAGTGGTTTTTGGCCGATATGGGCCCACCGGAAGTGGCATTATTTCATAATAACTAGTTTATTTCTTACAAAATTATATTGAAAAGTAGATTCAAAGAATAGAAGGAGTAGAATATTTGGTTTTAAATTTGGCCGGAAATGATGAGTTTTTGATAAAAAAACAACTTTACTTTACCAAAATTTAGCATATTTACAGTCCAGGAAGGTTGACTATGGTAAATAAAACTTCACACTTAAAGTTTTCAAAGTTTCCACTTTCTGTCACACAGATTTCCACTAAATTTCACAAGAATCTCCCACCTTGTGGAATTTAGTGGAAATCTGTGTGACATAAAGTGGCAGCTTCCAAGGGAAGCAACCCGTTTAAGCTGCCACTATGGGTAATAAAACTTCATACTTAAACTTCTCTTGGAAGCTGCCACTTTCGGTACGCAGATGCTCACTTAATTTCGCAAGGATCTCCCAATTAATGGAAAAAGTTTCATTCCCCATAGTCATTCTTCCTGAACTGTAAAGATGCCAAATTTTGGTAAAATAAAGATTTTTGTAGCCAAATTTAAAAATTAATCTAAACCAATTTTTGTTTGAAATTAAATTTACAATCTTTCTACTCATTCTATTCTTTGAATCTGCTTTTCAAAACATTTGTAAGAAACAAAATGGTTCTTATGAATGCTGTTACTTCCGTTGGGCTGATATCTGACAAAAATCACTGAAATTTCTCAAATTATGAAAAAAATTAAGTATAAAATTTCGTCCCGAACAACTAATGTGTATATGAGCTCTACAAGGGCACCATTTTTACTGCAAATGTTTTGAAAATTATATCATTTATGAGAAAAACGATTCTGAACTTCTAGTTTTGCAATAATATCAGTACAGATCAGGTTTTCAAAAATTAAGCGGAAATGACGGTTTTTGGCAAAAAAATGGTTTTCATCATAAATTTAGGCTGTACCCAAACTGATCGATTTCCAGATTCCGATCTGGATGAAACTTCAAGTTTAATATTTTTCCATAAATTAGGAGGTCCTACTCCCGTCTAATAATGTTTGGCTACACCAGAAATTGTATCTTTCATAGGAGCTTTTAATCATTTTTAGATTGTAATTTTTTATTTTGTATTCTTTTTTTAATCGTTTGTAGATTGTAAATTAAGTTTAAACCCAATTTTAAACATAATTCATGATCAATACACACATTCGTTAATATTAACCCGTTTAAATCGGTTTGAATTTCGGAATTGCTTCTATCATGAATTTTGTACTAAAATTATATTGTATTGTCATGTTATCGTTATAATCATTTATCAATTTTATTATTAATTTGTTTCTTTATTTCTAAACTTCTAAAGCTCGCGGCATTCCCAACTAGTTTTTATTCAAATTTGGAATTTTAGAGGCAGCCAGCAGAAGCAGCAAAAACAAAAATATTTTTTAAATAAAACATTTAAATAATTTCAAAAATCAAATTAAGTATTTTATTTAGAGAAAATTTAACGCAATCAAGGTTTAAAGGCAGTGCAAAGGGAGAATGGCAGGTCATACAATGTGTCAGAAGATTTGCAATTCCAGTTCAAGCAATACATAATGTTATTTTATTAATTGTGTTGAGTTTTTGTATTAATGCTCGGTATAAAAATGTCTTTCCGTCCGATACCTCCAGCGCCATCTAAGTAGAAATATTTCTGTTAATTTATACCTTGAATAGAGGACCAAATGTTTGAAGCAGCTCTCCACTGTGCTTCGTTTAGGTTATGGTTCATTGTTAGGAATCCAAAGTGGTGCTGTAATAAGGTTTGGCAAACATTTCTGAATTTGGAACTGGTAATACAGTAAAGAGATCAAACCCAGCATCTTCAGATACATCTCGCAGCGAAATAATGATAGTGTAAAGGCCGCATAAACGCATACTTTTAGTAAATTTGGCCAAATATTTTTTTCGACTCTTGTTGCATACCACCGCATCTGCCTTGTGAACTGCTAGCATCAGTTAAATGAATGAGTCTCTGAAAATGCTTATAGTTTGATCATCGTGAACGCTACATATGAGTCGGAGGAATAGGGCACAAACTGTTACGAAGATTGGTATAACTTGATCGAAATTTACTGGCGGCACAAAATAATTTTATTAATAAATTGTTTCCACCATAAACTAATTTTACTAACAAATTGCTAATCCTTTGGACAGCAACGAGATTGGAGACGAAAAATCCATTTAAGCCAAAATGAGTGAGATTAAACCACAATGTTTTGATGACAGTTGGCTAGAAGGCCTAGAAATCTAAAGTAAAACGATTAAAAAATTTAACCATTTTTTTATTCAAAGACTTACTTGTATTCATAAACCGCCAAAATCATTTTAACCTGACCCAACGAATTGAAATCATCCATTTGATTAAGCAATTTCATTAAAGTACGTTGAATTTCACGATCGGTTGATGGATAGCACTGGGCACAAACTTTAAGAGATTGCGTCTAGATGTGATGCTAGCGCACGAGCCAGTAGTGGTTCGTATAGTAAACAACCTTTTGGCGGAGTTATACCAACACGCAAAAATAATTAACGATTCATTATCGCAAGTTCAATGACCTCACGAGTTTGTTCGGATAAGCCGTCAATAGCGGAATATGTTACATCACCAGGATCTTTGTGAGACATATTATAAACGAGGGAATCAACCTCACGCTCTAGATACCGCAATTATTGTAAGTGTGGTCATATCAAGACCTACCCTAGTTCCAGCCTTCAATGTTGTCTTGTCTAACTTCGACGTCATCCAACAACATATCGTAGCCCGTTTGTTGCTTTCAAAACTAAAAATATAGATAAACATAAATTAATGTTTCACTGAATCACTGACATATTGGGGGTACATATTTACATTTATCCTCAGTCGATTGTTTGAGTAGCTCCTCGACAATTTGCCCAATACTTTGCAAGGCTTTTAAATCATTTTTTGACTTATCGAAGTGTTTATATTATCATACATATAACTAATATTGTATTCCCTAAATATGGTGTCGATTCCTTGTACATTTTCTATTTATCTTATCTTCTATTCTGCTATTATTTCAAAGCCACTCGACATTTATTTCAAAATTTTTATTTAAATTTATAGCTTGCTTGTTTAAATGCATCAAGTTTTCCTAGTAAAAATAGCAGCATAGAAGAAAAGAAAAATAGAAGGTTCACATTGAATCGACACAATTGTTCCATATAAAATTTCTCATTTACAATGGGTGGGTCCTCATTGAGTATAAATTCATTTGGTGTTTTATCCCAGTATGGATTATAGTAATCAAATAAAATTTCCAAGTTATTCGATTCCACCGTATTTGGAAAAGATCGATTCGAACTATTCATATCGCTTAAATTGGATTTTATATCGACAAATACGGGATCCAAGAAAGATACCGTATCTAGTTTACCATTTATCGTTGCTTTACATTTTAGTACGGTTGAACTTTGTTGACGTCGCTTTTTACTTTAGCCTTGTCTATTACTACCCTCAGTAATTGGATCATCCTTTTCGATTCCCCCTCCGTTCTTCTTTCTTTCACCGTCTTTTTTGCCGCCATTCATACGATAAATCACCAGACATTCGAATCACTTCCTTGTGCATGATATAGACCCGGTATCCTTAAATTTTGCTCGATGCTTCCAATAAGACACCAAATACTTGGAAATTTTTGACATACTTACGATGGCCAGTAACCAAATTGGCCTGTATCGGTTAAATTTGTTTGAAATGCAATCTCTTTGTTAATTTTCTACGAATATTTAAAACACAGATTAATTTGAAAGACTAGCCAAGCGATCTTCAATCACCACTTGCATTGTCCATGAACTGTTGTAAACAAACTTTCAACTCTTCATTATCTTCCAGTACTGAAACATTTGCACTAGACTCGTACTACTGGTCACCGATCTACTTTCGTCGTCTTTCATCTTCATCGCCATTCTACAAAAGAAACACAAAACAAATTAGGACATTTAATGAAATTCACAATCAAATTTTGCTCGTACTGACGACGAGAGGACACTTTCGTTGGAGTAACCACACAGCACTCAAATCAAAGTTTAAACTTATTCACTAGATTTATTATTGTGTAAAACTAAATTTTTATAAAATATTTTTGTTAAATTTATCTAATTTATTTCATAGTTTGTTTGGGTTTTAAAAAATTGCCTGCTGCACGACTGTGAAATTTTAGGTTATTTACGAACTTGTAAAAAATTTCTCCTCCATATTTTATAGTAGAACATTTTTTAGATATTTGGGTATATTAATCAAAATAATAAAACAATATATTTTTTGCTCATCTCAAAATGATATTAATTTTTTTATTAATTTTTATACGATATAAAATAATTATCAATTTTTAAAAATAAAAAATTTTAGTTATTTATTTAAAAAATGTAAGGTTAGTTTTAGTTGATTTCAAAACTTCCCCAATTTTTTCTACCATAAAATAAAAATGTGTCTCAGTTGCTCTAATGTAAATGTTAGTTCTTGTCTGTGTCAGATATTCAGCAAAATGTTTCTGTTTTGTCCATGAAATAGTACCATTCCACGTGCATCTACTACCTAAACATAGTCATAATTTATAAATGTATGTTTTATATGCTCGATACTCGATCGTAATAAACACATAAACAAATTTGAATACGTTATTGAATTAGTGTATATACCACACGCAATACATGATAATTCCAAAATGTTATCATACCTAAATTATTTAGTACATAACATATTTAAATATTAGTTTTACCTAAATTTGATTTATAATTATTCCAGTTCATATTGTCATTTTCAATATAAACAGTTGATTAAGTTTTCATTACTAAAACAAAACAAATACCAATGCCTGATAAATCAATGTATAAAAACTTATAAAAAACCTGCTTACATATAAATTAATAGTTTTGTTTGGGTTTTTGTGTGTATATATGTATATTGTGTACCTCTGTTTAATTTTTTCATAATATTTCATTTAATAAAAATTAAAAAATCCGCACTATTTTACAATACTTTTAAAGTGCAGCTCTGCTACTCTCGTTTATAATAAAACTAAGCTAAAGTACCTGGCTTTGCCTAGGTTATACAAAAATAATTTGATGGTTTGCCGCAATGCTTGCTTGTAAACCACATTTTCCTATTTTCTTCCCGGAGCTAAAATATACAAATTTTTTGAAGTCCCTACTCTTGAGCATGCCACATACAACTGGCCATAAGAGAAGCAAGAGCTTTCCAAATTCACGCCTGCGAACTTAAGGGATTGTCCTTGAGCTGTGTTGATGATTATGGCAAATGAAAGTCTAACTGGGAACTTGACTTGTTTGAAGCTGAATGTCAGTTGGTATCAACGGTATGCGAGGTATGAATATGTCCTCTCTTTTTGCAATCCCCGCCAATTCAGTGGCTCCGATGACATTTGGCAAACGACCTTTGACACGGAGCCGTGTTCCATTGCATAGTTTTTTCGGGTCCAGATTCCGCAAAAGCATTTTTGATGGTTTCAAAATATGAGAAGACATTCCAGGTGGCTCCATCGTGTAATAATTACGGTCTCTAAACAACAAATATTGATACTTATAAACCGAGGTTTTGCTTGGCTGCCAAAAAGTATTCGTGCTAAATTTGTAAGCACTCGCTATGCTATAGTGGATCAAACATTTGCATATATATTGTAAATTCCTGCTTACACGTGTGTATGGCGAAGGAGCAACATTTTTTGGTCCCTATGTTTTTTCTCGGATGATAAAAGGCATTCGTGCAAAGTTTATGAGTAACCGCTCAAGTGGATCAAAAATTTCATACTTTGCAATTTCCTGCTTACAGATCAGCATAGGGAAGGGGTGACATATTTTGAGTACTAGCCCCCTATGTTTTTCTCGGCTGACGAAAAGTATTCATGTAAAATTTGGGAGCAATCGGTCGAGTGGATCAAAAGTTTTTGTGGAACAAATATAGTTACGTACATACTTTTCTTCTTTATATATATATATAAATATAGATAGATAGATAGATCAGCACACCTAGAATACTACAGGCCACACTGCTTGCTATTACCTCAAACAGATTGACGTCGAAAACATCGGCGCTAAATTTAAAATACATGCATTTCCATAAGAGCAAACAGATAGAGCGTCGATAATCAACATCAAAATATAAAAATTTATATTTTTTTGGACGATGAGTGACATTTAGTTAAAAATAAAATAAACTTATTTTTTATGAAATGGACGAGGTGATAATACATAACTAAATTTTGTTCTAATAAAGAAATGGTTTGTTTTAAATACTCAATTGAGTTTTACAGTTTTCAGGATAAGGTCGGTATCCAGCTCGCGCTAAGATAAATGTTACATACAAATTTTGCGTAAAATTTAGCTAGCGAAATAACAAAAAAATATTTAGCTCGTGATTTCGCAGATGCGGTACGCAGCTGACGCGAAAAATTTGTAGTTGTCTCATTCACATATAGACTGCGCTAGTGAAAACTCTACAAACGTGTTCGCAGCATTTATCTGCCTAGAACGATAAAATTGAGATAAACTTTGACAGCACAACGTGAAAACTATTTTTTTTTTTAATGGATTAACTAAATAATTCTATAGATTATGAAAGTTTTGAATATCAAGAATACTTGATTGACTACGAAGCGGATACAGAAAATTTAAAAATGGAAAAAGGAAGCCAAATTAAAACTTTAACGTTTAATTGTAAATGTTTATAAAAATACTTATTAAATAGTCGATTGAGCTTTATTTTTGTTTGCTGTAGGAGAAATAAAACAAACGTCAAAATTTATCTCTACATAAACTTTTTAGCTTACTAATTTATCTGTAATTTAGTGGAGGCTTGTGGAGACCGCGTTAAAATTTATCTTAGCGCTAGCTGGATACATAGCTATACATTTAATGAGAAATTAATCTTTCAATAAATTATCCATTGTGAATAACATCATTGCCATTTTCATTAGCATTATTGTGTTATCACTATTATCCATTTCTTCTATTTTGCTGGTATGTTTATTTATCCACAAACAATTTAATAAATTATTAGAATTTTAAGTCTGTCTACAAATGACAGAAATGTCAAAAAACGGCGTCTATCTGTTTGATAAAAAAGATTTGAACTTTGAGCGCCGAAGATCGGCGATGTGCGCAGCTGATCAGTTTGAGGTATATGTCATTAAATTTATGTATACAGTTTATTCGTTGAACTGTAGACGGCAGTCACGCTCATGAAAAGAAAAAACGAAAACAAACAGAAAAAAAAAATTATTCGAGTGCTAAAAGTAAGGTTATGTCTTAAATTATATTAAAATTATATGAAATGTGTACACATTTTATACGTGTTTACATAGTTAATACAATTTAGAATGCATAATGTTATAATAATATTCTGAGATAATACTTTTCCAATAGCTTTTTATTAAATTTTAAAACATATTATTAAAATATTTTTCTTGTTGTTTGTTTACAAATTTTTTCTTATTAATATGACAGCTACACAAAAAAAAATCAAAAAAATCTTTTTAATTTTAGCGCTGCCTATAATAGCCAAAGAACTGTCGACATAAATTGACGTCATATAGCAAAGTTTTAAAGCAAGGTGGCCTGTAGTATTCTAGGTGCACCGGATAGATACTCCGTTATTTCAATACCAAATAGTCTGCTGCGAGTTTCATATATAGAGATTAGCGAATATTGAAAAAAAAAACTTGAGAAACAACAAATTTTGGCTACTCAATCAATTTTACCAAAGAAATTTAAATTTCAAATTATGCTTTTCAAAAAAAATTGTTTTTTTTGTGCGATTGCACAGTAAATTTTGCTGCTTCAAAAAATGAACAGCAAATTTTTGTGTTGTTTTACTGTGCAGTCACAAGAAAAAAACAAAAAATTTATAAAAATTATAATATGAAATTCAAATTTTCTTCGTAAAATTGATTGAGTAGCCAGGATTTCGGCTAGCAAATTGCTTGCTTGCTAGCCGATCGAGTATCTACCCCAGTGTCTTAATATTTTAATAGCGCCGATTTCCGATGTTTATAAATCTTTAAAAAAAATAATATTTAAGTGACTTACTGTACCATAATATCGACAAAAATTAATATAAATAAATTGAACAAAATTCAATGAAAATGTTAAGCCCCGCCTTTAAATATTTGTATTATTTTTTGTTTAGTTTTTGGTTTTTACTCTCCATAATAGGAAACCAAGTAAACAGCAGAACTCGTGATTCTCGTGTTTCTTTCCTCGTTTCCTTCCCCTTCACCTACAAACTGTTGTTAGTTTATTTAAAGTCCTACTCTTTGATAGTACATACCACAAATGTTAAACAAAATCAACTTTTGTAAATATAATTTTTTTTTAATGTAATTTTAATTCGTTGTATACCTTAGCTTAGACGATGGGGGTTGCCACCCCAAACACCCGCTTTTCCACAATTTATACAATTCTTCAAGTGTCAAATTTTTTGTATAATTTCAAGCTAAGTAAAAAAAATTCATATTTATCACTTTAACCAAAAGGTTTGGTAATTATATATAATAACCGGTTAAAATGAGAAATTAAAGGAAAATCATTGATATTTCACAAATTTACCAAACGCACTGGGGGTTATTGTATAATGACCGGTAATTATATATAATCACCGAATTATACACTTTGACCTTAAAATATCTACTAAAACATTTTTGGATTTTTTTAAGTTATCTTTTACTCTATACGTAACCAAAAGATACGAATATATACGATAATCATAAGAAGAAAATGTTTGAACGGATAGTATAAAATATAAATTGATGATGTCTGACACGATACGTGTAGGAACTGAACGGAACGGATAATATAAATCGACCTTAAAAGCGATGCCACATACACATTTCTACGGACGACTTCTTAAAACAGATTTGGAATTTACGAAATAATTACAGCATATTTTTGACTTAAATTAATGAGATAATATGTAAAATACTTATCTCAAATTAGTAGCTAAAATAATAAATTTATAATTATTTAATAATTATAATTGAAAAATAATCAATTTTCTATTAAGCCGTTCCTAGAACCGATTTTTGCTCTGAATGGTATAATTTTATACATGAACGAACGCACAAAAATCTAAAAACGATTTCCGAACTCATCAAAAAATTTTAAACGATTTTTTTCTCTGTTGTGTTTTTCTTTGATTACTTCAAAACAAATGTCAAAAATTACAAAGAAAAATTTATTTTTCATCAATTTAATATTTTTATTAAAAGCTCATCATGAGCACCATGAATAAAAGCGTTGCCACATACACATCTAATAACAGACGATTCGTGCGTAAATTTATTTTACCTCGCCACATACCAAAAAAAAAAAAAAATACAGACGATTTTTACAACAACAATTCTTTATAAAATTTTCATAATACAGAAGCAGCTAATTCTTTATAATTAAATAAGTTTACCATACCATATTCATGATGAGCCTTATAAAAATATTAAATTAATGAAAAATATATATTTTGTTTTGGAATTTTTTGACATTTGTTGAAGTTCACAGACAACAGAGAAAAAAATCGTTTAAAATTTTTTGATGAGTTCGGAAATCGTTTTAGATTTTTGTGCGTTCGTTCACGTGTAAAATTATACCATTCAGAGAAAAAATCGTTTCTAGGAACGGGTAAATAGAAAATTGATTATTTTTCAATTAAAATTATTAAATAATTCCCAATTTATTATTTTAGCTACTAACTTGAGATATTTTACATATTATCTCATTTATTTGAGTCAAAAATATGCTCTAATTAATTGGTAAATGCGAAATCTGTTTTTAGATGTCGTCCGTAGAAATGTGTATGTGGCATTGCCTTAAACGTATGATTAGAATTTTTCACGTTGACAATTTGAAGAGAAATGGCGGTATAAACATTCAGCTCAAAACAAAATATATTGAATTGTTGTTGTAAAAATCGTCTTTTTTTCTTCTTGTATGTGGTGAGGCAAAATAAATTTACGCACGAGTAGTCTGTAATTAGATGTGTATGTGGCAACGCTTTAAATCCGAAAATATCGTGAATGGGAAATTGAAAATTCGGTTTTTGTATGAAAAACCGAGGAAGTCGAATAAAATACAATAACATAACATTCACAAATTATCGATTGGTTTTTAATAATTCATTTATTTTAACATAAAATATATAGAATAAGTTAGAAATAAAAACATAAAAATATAATATTTTTTTTTTTTGGTTTTTCAAACCGTGGTAAAGCGAAATCGTGTAAAAAAACTACCGTGTAAATCGCGAGATGGGTGTAACTACGCCGTAAAACCAACTGCCAAGAATTCAGATAAGAAATTTCTAAATATACATACATGTTCTTTGTGTATACATATTTTCGAATATGAGAAGTACTTCGTTGGTTTGGTATATAGCACGATAATTACACCTTATGTACGTAAATGAATAAAATAGACAGGTTTGTAATATGCTTGTTTTAACTAAATATTATAAACTTACTTGGAAACAGCACTCAGGTCACAAGGTCCTTTCAACTTAGCACTGCACGATGTATCCCAAAATATCATGAAGAAGAAAAAGAAAATAATTGGGTGAGTCCAAACATCAATACCATAAATGCGGAGTAATTTTATTATCAGGATTAACAATATTTAAATTTGAGGACTGTTCTCACTTGCTTTCTGTAATACTGATACGTTAATGTTTGTTCTTTTGTTCACTGTGTCAAGTGGCCACTTAACACAGTTAACAAAGGAACAAACATTAAAGCGAATCTGTATTACAGAAAATAATTTTAATTCGATAAAGTTTTGTGGGAAGTTATAGATCTTGCCAGCAATACTAATCAATGAAAACTGTTTTTGTTGTTTATTTTACGAAAAAGCGGTTTTATATTATGGTAAATCAAGAAATATGTACATATTTATAGTCCAGGGAAGTAAGTATTAGATGTTTGCTACACTATGTAATTTAGCTGTCAAATTCATCAATTTTATAAATGCAGAAACAATTTTACACGCAAATAAGGTATAGTTTTCAACTAGGTTATATAATATATGTACAAAACAATCGATATTCATAATATGTATGCATATTGATGCATTGTGTATATTCTTCGATGTGAATTGTCCTTTTCATTATAATCAGCAATCGAAGTTTGACATTGTTTATATAATCTAAAACCACAAAAGGATTATTTTGAAAATTGAACTACGAGTAATTCTCCATTAGTTATGCAAAATATGACAAGTTTGCAACACCTTACCTCTTAATAAAGATTGCAGTTTAATACCTGAGGTATTGGTTTCCCGATCACTTGATACCAAATATATCGCACTGTTGCAAAGTACCCAAAGTGAATCGGTATCTAGAAACGACTTTAAAAGCTATGGCCTTTACAAACACGTATGTTGTGCATTGAATCCGAAAATAATTTTGCATCATCCACGTATCGGTGCCAATAAATGATGTTATTTTTTAAGCTGTTCTTTTCTTTGAGTACATGTTTCTGTTCGAAGTATGAATCGATACAAACAGATAAACGGATTCAACGGGCAACTTAAATATCTCCTGCATCTCTTGGCTAAGAAGCCCTTTTCTTATTACTGGTAACACAGCTTTAGGTGAAAACGTGAAGCTAGGAGAGCGCTTAACCGTCTGTAAAAGCAAGGAAAGAATTGTCGCAACTTTATATCTACAACAAAAGTACGGCAAACTGAAACCTATTTTGGAAGTGACTCCGCCAATTACTGTAGAATAACTACTCATGACTACTTGCAGGGTTAAGAATAAAAGGACACCTCGTCCGATTTATTATTGAACATTTAAAATGGCACCTCATATGCTATAGGTTTTGCACTTCAAATTCACGATTTTGCACTTCAAATTCACGATTTTGCACTTCAAATTCACGATTTTGCAAATCATATTCAATTTTTTTTTATTTCAATCTCAACTTTTTACAACTCAACATCAATTTTTTACAATTCAATCTCAATTTTTTATACTTCATTGTCAATTTTTTGCAAAGCAAATTCGTGTTTTTACAAACCAATTTCAATTAAATGCAGAGCAAATTCAAGTTTTAATATTTCAAATTCGTAAATTTTTTGCAACATTTTGCAAAACAAATTAAGTGCTCCCAATTCTTAACGGATTTTGATGGGATTGGGTATGTTGGATGGAAATGGGAATATTAACTGATTTATGGAAGAAATTTTGGAATATGGCCACCTAGGACGGAACTCGATCAATTCATAACGGATTTTGATGGGATTGGGTGGCCACCTGGGACGGAACTTGATCAGTTCTTAATGGATTATGATGGGATTTGATATGTTGGATGGAAATGGGATTCTTAAAGAGTTTTTGGAGGAAATTCTGGAATATAGCCACCTGGCACGGAACTCTATAAATTCTTAACGGATTTTAATGGGATTTGATATGTCGGATGGAAATGGGAATATTAACTGATTTATGGAAGAAATTCTGGAATATGGCTACCTGGCACGGAACTCGATCAATTCTTAACCGATTATGATGGGATTGGGTATCCGAGATCGAGTTCCGTGCCAGGTGGCCATATTCCAGAATGTTCTCCAAAAATCAGTTAAAAATTCCATTTCCATCCAACATACCCAATCCCATCAAAATCCTTTAAGAATTGATCGAGTTCCGTGCCAGGTGGCTATATTCCAGAATTTCCTCCAAAAATCAGTTAAGAATCCTATTTCCATCCAGCATACCCAATCCCATCAAAATCCGTTAAGAATTGATAGAGTTCCGTCCCAGATGGCCATATTCCAGAATTTCTCCAAAAATCAGTTAAGAATCCCATTTACATCCAGCATACCCAATCCCATCAAAATCCGTTAAGAATTGATCGAGTTCCGTCCCAGGTGGCCATATTCAAGAATCTCCTCCAAAAATCAGTTAAGAATCCCATTTACATCCAGCATACCCAATCCCATCAAAATCCGTTAAGAATTGATCGAGTTCCGTCCCTGGTGGCCACCCAATCCCATCAAAATCCGTTAAGAATTGATCGAGTTCCGTCCCAGGTGGCCATATTCCAGAATTTCCTCCAAAAATCAGTTAAGAGTCCCATTTCCATCCAGCATACCTAATCCCATCAAAATCCGTTAAGAATTGATCGAGTTCCGTCCCAGGTGGCCACCCAATCCCATCAAAATCCGTTAAGAATTGATCGAGTTCCGTCCCAGGTGGCCATATTCCAGAATTTCCTCCAAAAATCAGTTAAGAATCCCATTTTCATCCAGCATACCCAATCCCATCAAAATCCGTTAAGAATTGATCGAGTTCCGTCCCAGGTGGCCATATTCCAGAATCTCCTCCAAAAATCAGTTAAGAATCCCATTTACATCCAGCATACCCAATCCCATCAAAATCCGTTAAGAATTGATCGAGTTCCGTCCCTGGTGGCCACCCAATCCCATCAAAATCCGTTAAGAATTGATCGAGTTCCGTCCCAGGTGGCCATATTCCAGAATTTCCTCCAAAAATCAGTTAAGAATCCCATTTCCATCCAGCATACCCAATCTCATCAAAATCCGTTAAGAATTGATCGAGTTCCGTCCCAGGTGGCCATATTCCAGAATTTCCTCCAAAAATCAGTTAAGAATCCCATTTCCATCCAACATACCCAATCCCATCAAAATCCGTTAAGAATTGGGAGCACTTAATTTGTTTTGCAAAATGTTGCAAAAAATTTACGAATTTGAAATATTAAAACTTGAATTTGCTCTGCATTTAATTGAAATTGGTTTGTAAAAACACGAATTTGCTTTGCAAAAAATTGACAATGAAGTATAAAAAATTGAGATTGAATTGTAAAAAATTGATGTTGAGTTGTAAAAAGTTGAGATTGAAATAAAAAAAATTGAATATGATTTGCAAAATCGTGAATTTGAAGTGCAAAATCGTGAATTTGAAGTGCAAAATCGTGTATTTGAAGTGTAAAATCGTATATTTGAAGTGCAAAATCGTGAATTTGAAGTGCAAAACCTATAGAACATTGGTTTTCGTTCACTGGTATATAGTTAATATCAGCAACAATCACTTTCCCCAAATATCTGGATAATTAAAAAACTTAATACTAATTCCGAAACGGATAAAACCACCCGAAGGCCTGTCTGCTTATCGCCTAATCTGTCTGCCAGTGACAAGAGTAACAGATCTAGCTGAAAATGAATAATTTGAGACTGTCGTTCAAAGAACGCGTCACATATGCTAGTAATAACGCGTTGGGAATAAACGCGATTATGCAAAGGATGATGCCAAATATAGGCGGGAAGTTATAAAGACGGCGACTGTTATTGGTGAGTGTAACTAAATCAATTTTACTCTAAGAAGCTCTTGTGAGGACACCCTATTTCGTCTGGTCTGCAGAGTTGTTAAAACGAAGAACTTGCTTTCTTTTCCTAGCCGTGCTTCAGCATAGAGAGACAAGGGACCATAAACATCTATTGTGCGTTCCCGAACTTTGAAATTATTGTTGAGGTTGTGCTTACGTTCGCACGTACGTGCGTTTGTAAAAACCGAGTAAGTCGCCTGCTTGGCGAGGTTATGCTTAACAGCGGTTCCACAGCTCATGTGAGATACTGATAGGAGGTAGATAAAGGATTCCACCTCATATAAAAGAACACACACGCCACGTTTGGTTAGTTTTTGTTAATTGGGAATAATTTTCAAATATCGAGTTCATTCAGAGCGTTGTGCCCATTCATTTGGGCAGCTAGGACATCATCAATTGTATTCACTAATACTCGTAAAATCTATTCAGTTCATAATACACCACCCAGTCCTTAGTCCATCCAGTATTCTCAGTCCATTAATTTAAATATAGTTTGCTCAGGCTATTTACACTCAATCCAGTTCATTTATATTTACCATTAAGTTCATTCAGTTTACCACTTCATACAGTAAATGCAGTAACATAGAGAAATCAAACTAAATTCAAATTTATCAACTATAAACGCGAGTTTCTTCTAGTTCCTATCGAACATCAACTTTAATAAAAATAATCATCTGAATCTGTTTATTTAACGAAATAATATTTTACAATATAATAGGCATAATTTAATAATATTCTTGCTACCTAAATACCTAAATTGGGACTAGTTCTAAAACTGGGAAACTGGGACTAGTTCTAAATTGGGGCCCTTTCATGAAATTTTATCATTGTCAGATTTTTTCGGTATCAAAACCAATCGGTCCAAGAATAAATAAATAATAATTTTTTTTTATTTATACCTAGAACTAGTTTTACGTCATCGACGGTATTTGACTAAGAATAAGTTTATAAAACAAAAATGTCTAGTTCAAAAACCAGTTCAAGGTCGATTTTGTTCATATGCGATTTTAAAATACACACTCGTAAAGACAAGATAAAATTGGCACATGTATGCTTCCTTAGTTTTAAAAGTAAAAATTTATAATCTACAAATAGATTTATTATCCCTACTATCAATTAGCCACGGATTACCAAATTATCGCTTAATAATACGAATAAATATGTTGGATACAACTAAAAAAATTATTTTGATTAAATTTAAAACAATAATAATAAGTCTTATTTACAAAAACTTCTTTTTAATGGAGTCTCTCGTATCATAGAATATTTTCACACATAAGGTACATAGGAAATATACGACACAAAACATAATTTTGTTTTAAAAGACACAAAACAAAAAAATAATATTTTACGAAAAGTAAAAACCATTGATAAAATTCAAAGTTGATCTTGCTTCTTGTTTACGTTTTTATTCATGTCTGTATGTAAATACTTTAACATGTGCATCCAGCATGTGCAAATCATCGAAAATAAAGATCGATAAAAAAAAATTAAGTGTGCTTTAGACCACACTACTGAAGTAAAACTTCTAATATATATTTAATATTTATAATATAATATAGAAAAATTAGTCACCCTGTGCGTTCTCGAGTGTCACCTAGCCGTTTATGTCTGATGCCACAAGAGGTAACCTTGTAACTTGGTAACTTTTTCAAGGCTAACTAGTCGTAATAGATAATGTTTATGTATGTGTAACAAAATGGACAAAAAAATCATTTTTGAAATCTCTTCGCATAGTAAAAATGGCCTTGAAATATTTTTTATTTCATTTATGTTTGTGTAATGTGGTTTCATCCAAAATTTGTTTAAGTCGCATTAAAACCTGTATCATAGGCAAACGGGGAAAGAAACGAAGAAAGAATCGGTTTCTGTGATACCTCGTGTGGAATGGAGCTATAATATAGAAAAAAGACATATATAAAATATATCACACGGACGAATTTTTTTTTGGTCACCCTGTGCGTTCTGGAGTGAGTAACTGAGTGAGTGACATAGATGTTACAATATAGAACAAAAAATGTTTGGTCACCCTGTGCGTTTCCGAGTGAGTCGGTCAGTGACATAGAAGTCTATATTATGACATTTCAGTTTTCCAGTTTTTCAATTTTCCAATTTTCCAATTTACCAACTTTCGAAATTTCCTATTTTCAAATTTTTTTATTTTCCTATTTTCAAATTTTCCAGTTTTCCAATTTTCTAATTTTCCAATTTTATAATTTTCCAATTTACAAATTTTTATATTTTCCTATTTTCCTATTGTCCAATTTTCCATTTACCTATTTTCCAATTTTCTAATTTTCCAATTTTATAATTTTCCAATTTACAAATTTTCCAATTTTGCAAATTTCTAACTTTCCAATTTCCCCATTTTTTCAATTTTCCAATTTTCCATTTACCAATTTTCCTATTTTCTTATTTTCCAATTTTTTTAACCAATTATTAAAATAAAATGGTATCAACTAATGTTCCACCTAGGGATTTATGAATTGTCATGGCACATCCTGATACTAAAGGAAAATGATTTCGTTTTGCGTTTATTGTTTCGTTCGCCTTATTCGATTACACTTTTCGTAACGCATTTGCCAGCTTATAGCAAATTCTTTCGAAACAAAATTTTGATCATAGATCAAAAAAATGATTGGCAATACAATAAATTTGATCGAAATGTCATTGAAATACATCGCATTGCCAGTCATTTTTTTGATCTAAGATCAAAATTTTGTTTCGAAAGAATTTGCTATTAGTCCCCAAGTCAAGCGTGCCTAAAGAAGTTTTACTTCAAAAATTTAAAATTCGTAAAATTTTGTTCATGAAACATATAGATGTCCCGCAAAATTGTTGTCTTAGCTAAACTTTTTTAATGAAAACAGTGTCCGCCTAGTGAGGTTACTGTGCATTGGTTCCACCTTTTAAAAAAAAAATTGGCGAAAAAATTTATATGAGATCGGCAATATTATATTTGGTTGCACATAAGACAAGATCAATGCCTAGTTTGTGATTGTTAATGATCCATGAATATTTACATAGATATGTTGTAAATTTGAATATGTCAGGAGAACGAGCATAATTTCAGTGCCAGCGGAGCAGAAAATATATCTTTGAGATTTCAAAAAAGAGTTTGTGGATTCACAATATTTAACTAGGTGATCGCCATCAAAACCAAACTGATGAATAATTGTAGGTTCCTCAAGATGTTTGTTGTTTAGATTGTCAAATACGAAGATGTTCAATGATAATAAAGATGAGGAGGCAAACGGCATCAAATGGATGTATTTGCTGTAGTATTGTTGGAGGTGGCTTTTAATGATACTGTCAGAATGTTTAATATAAAACATTATTTCCATAACAGAGTTCTCATAGTAGGAATCTGCGCTGGTATCAGCATAATATGAAGGAGATGAAACTGGCACATTTTTCTTAATGGCAGACTACAATAATCTGGAAGGCTCACCAGTGATCCAACGAGACGACAAAGCTCTTTCAAAATATGTTGACATGTTAAACGGTATATTTAGAACCCATTTAATATTGGCGCATGAACAGTTGGAGATGTAATCCAGAGCCAGTTTAAGTTTATCTACAAAGCAATTGATGTCAAGCGTGATGACAAATGATTCCCGCTTATGTTGTAAATATGACTTTAATATATCTAACACATAGATTAAGTCAGTGCAGTTGGTTTTATCTTGATGTGAGACAACTATAACGGATTTTCCTTCAATTAAGTATACTTTTGTAACCATGTTTATAGATTTGGAATAGCAGTTTATCAGTTTCAGTTCTTTTTTTATTAAGAATTCTTTAATTTGACATTTGTCTAATTTGGCTTGCATAGATGCGCAAATCGTAACAGAAGAAGATGGTAAATAATTCCCCTTAATCCAAGTGGTTTTCGGCGAAAGGGATGAGTCTGGCAAGTACAACATTAGCCAACACTTTGTAAGCAGTGTTCAATAGAGCTATACCACGATAGTTTTCACATTTAAGACGGTCGCCTTTTTTATGCAATGGACATATGAGCGTGGTCTTCCAATTCTCAGGCAGCTCTTCTTGGTCCCAAATACCGACGGCGAGGTCGTATAGACTTGTTGCAAGGGTAGCGCCTTCGAGTTTAATCAATTCTGCGGGGATCCCATCGAGCCCGGGTGCCTTTCCGTTTTTCAATCGACTAATAGCTGCGTCTACTTAATCCACTGTGGGATATTCGACAAAGACCTCTTCACCAGGAGGAGCTATTGCTCTAATGGAGGTCACGTCATCATTCCGATTTAGCAGATTTTGAAAGTAGGTTTGCCATACTGAGAGAACATCAGCCACGTTTGTTCTCAACTCTCCATTCCCGTCTTTGATGGCTTACTTCTTGGGTGGAAGTCTTTAGTGAGATTCTTGGCGTTGGCAAAACAGTCCCTTGAGTTTCCTAGTTCCGCTTGGAAGCTGATGTTTTCCATGCATAATCTCATATGTTCGCGCTTTTCTTGTCGAAGGTCGAAGATTTAGTAGATTTGCGAGCCAACCATTTTTCACGAAGCGTTCGTTTATTTTCGATGACCCTACGGCATTGGTCATCGACCGATGGTATTTGTATAGCTGTATAGCATGCCACTGCTCCTCGATGTTAGAGGGAGTTTCTTCGTTGTTGCTGGGCCGCTCTAAACAGTTAGTGACAGCTGATTGGTAACTCTGCAGTGATGCTTGGTCTTTTAGAGCATCGATATTCCATCGAACGGTCTTTTCTGCTTGTCTGTTAAACGTAGATGACCAGCATATGATCGCTGTCTATGTCTGCACCTCTGTAAGATCTAACGTCAGATATGCTGGTGGAGTGCCTCTTAGACTGCACCATGCCGTGATCGATTTGATTTTCCGTTCTCCCATCATGCGATCTCCACGTTACTTTGTGGATTCTCTTATGTGGGAAAAACGTACTTGATACAACTAAGTTGTACGTTATTGACAAGGTCGGTGACTCGTTGGCCGTTGTTATTACTAGTTAGGTGCAGGCTGTTAGAACCGATGTGCGATGTATTTTCTGCACTCCTACAGATTTTTGCATTAAAGTCGCCCACGATGATTTTAATATCGTCGTGCGGTATGTTATTGATGACTTCCTCCAGTTCGACAAAGAAAAGATCTTTGATGTCATCTGATTTATCTTCGGTGGCTGCATGCACATTAACGATCGTGATGTTAAATTTTTTAGTGCGAAGTCTGACCGTGCATATCCGCATGTTGATAGGACGGAAATCGATGATATGATGCTTCACGCGTCGATGGATGAGGAAGCCAACTCCATATTCTCCTCCGTTCTGATGGCCGCTGTAATGAAGAGTGTAACCATTGGTGGTGTCATGGATCCCACTCCCAGACCATCTAAGCTCTTGTAGTGCAAGTACGGCTAATGTGTAACTCTTTGCTCGTTTCGATAGGTTCTGGAGATCTCCAGGTCTTAAGAGGCTAAGCACGTTCCATGTTCCCATTTTTAAAGCGTTGTCCGTGTACAATTTCCGAGGTTGAGTTTGTAATGAATCCGATATGGTTATCAAAAGCCTTTGTTTAGAGTTCATAACTTGATACATTTTATGAGGGGAGGTTGTTGGCCTTCCGCTCAACCCGCTTGTTACGTGTGTGGGTCACGTACTGGTGAGAATCTTGAGGCATCCAGTCCTACCTTGAACACATTTATATAACGAACCGCTTGATACAAAACAGACGCCCGCTTCAGCCGCTCCTAACCTGGAAAACAGACGCTGGTTTGGTATTGGTTTGGTATTTCGCCCTGACATGTAGTGTCCATGACTATAAACAGGGTTTAGCCTGCTCGTCTCCACTACACCGCCTAATTCATTTAGAGTTAACCAGAGAGCACCGCGAGGAGGTATGAATCTCGGACTTCGCCCCTCAAAGTTCTAATGTATTTTGATAAAATCCCGATAATTTCTAAACAATACGTGGTTGAGTTTGAGTCATTTTCTAAAAAAGACTCATATTTATTAGATTGTACTAAAATTTCCAATACGATTCATTTTTTTCCTATTTGAATTTGAATTAAAAGTGTGATACTCATACATACATTGTTCGAGACACACAACATTCACCACCTAAAAATAAAACACCGCAAATTACCATTTTATATTTTATTAAACACATACGAAAATCCATACTGTCCAGGAAAGGTCGATCCAAAAATCCATAGCGTCCATGAAAGGTCGACCCATTCTGAAAAGAGAAAAGTACATATTAATTTCCATATAACCAAACACTATTGATACTTAGCTTTAATTTATGTGCACTGGATAGTTTATCCAGGACACTGTGGAACTGTGGATCTCCGTATGTAAATTCCATTTCTTATCTAAATTTATGTAAATTAATTAATGTTAGTTACATATCTTATTGTTTAATGTTAAATTTATTTATTTACTTACCAAAAAAACCTATTTAATTGTTTGACAGATGACAACAATCGTTCGGTATTTTTTTTGTGTGGTTGGCACTTCTGTCAAATTATTATAGTAAAGTTCATTATGTGACTCAATATTTTTTGTGATGAATGTTGCAAGATGAGAAGTTAAATAAAAAAGGTTCATCTTGGAAAATTCATCATCTTAAGGCCCCGATTCACGTATTTTGCAAAAACACGACTTTTCGTGGTACCATAGCATAAAAACTAACCAACCGATCGCCAATATTTATGTCTCAAAATTTTAATTGAAGTTTTTTAGGAAAATTGACGGTGGCTTTTTCCATTTTTCCCTCTAGTTTTTCCGCTATGGCATTACAAAGTGAACAATATTCGCAAAAATCGAAAAAGTTTTGGTACCATTGCGACGATATCAGTCAACAAAACTTAGATTATGATATATCAAAAGACGCAGAAAAAAAATCTGAGATGATTGACGGTGGCGATTTGCTAAATTGTAAATATTAACCGAAAAATTAGCAAAAAACCAAATTCCTTTGGTAAAAAAAAGAAAGCAAAGTAAAGACACAATCGTAAAATTTATTGATTTTATTCCTAATTAGTTTTACCAGAATACAACAGATGTAGTTAGTTTCTATGGCTTGTTTCGATGTATATCTATGTACATATGTATGTATATGGAAAATAAAAGCAAAAGTACGTTATTGATGAACAGCTGTGAAACTAACAATATTTTTTAGTGGTGTGTATGAAAATGAGATGGTTTGCTTTCAATCGCTAATAAATACCATAGTAAATTGTATTTGTATTTTATCTACTTATATAGGCAACTATAAGTGGATCTGACGGCAAAAAAAATAAGCTTGTTCCGGATATTTTTGTATGTTAATTTTTATTTTCATAAAGTATGCCGTGCTAAAATTTCATAGAAAAAACCCGCAATGAGCTTATTATTAATGCGCTAGATGTCACATTCCCAACTTTAACAGTCGTCAATAGAGAATGAAAAGATAAGTATTTTAATGAGATTTGAATACATATATATTATGTACGTAGCAATTCTGTACAGATGTGTGTACATTTGGAGTAGTATGAATGATCTATAACAATAGTTGGTGATAAACACAAAAATGATGGGATTGAAAATTAAACTATGTGTTGTTGTTGTTGATGTAGTGATTTAGAATACAAATCCATTTATCAAAATTTTCACGCGGAATTGATTTTATTTTGTTTACCTTGAATTTACATCTCGTAAATCGCGATACATAATTTTATACAAGCAAATCTGATCGTTTGTTGGTTAAAATTACACCTCAAGTTCATATTTTTTTCTATATTCAAGATGTATACTAGGGGCTAATTATATAAGCAGAATGAAGGCTGCCATATGAAAATTGTCTACGAGCCAGGTGCAAAATAAATAACAAAGTTAAAAATGTGTGATCTCAAAACGGTAGTACAACAACAAGTGCATTACAACAACAAGTATATTATACATATATCACACATTTTTAATTTTGTTATGTTGCACTGGTTGTACTTAGTAGCTCGTAGACAATTTCCATGCGGCAGCCTTCAGTACGATTTACGATTATCGACTCAAACTAATTTTGACAACTTTTTAATGAAAACAAAAAGATCAATCATTAGGATTTGTGTCTCGCATTTATAACCGACAATCCAAAACACTTTAAATAACGAAATGAATTTATGTTTGCATAATAATACCCCAGATTCCAAATTTCAAAAACCTATTGAATTTGACGGCGGGGATGCCAGATCCAAAAAAACTATCAAACTATCAAAAAAATCAAATTAATTTGGCTTTGTAAATCTTCATGAAACTACCGGTCATTTTGCCGTACACAAGACGATCAAATTTTATATCCAGAATCTCTATGTATGTATATAATAATGACGTGTTTGTTTGTAACATTAAGAACTGCTGTACCAATGTTGAGAAAAATTGGTGTATATACACGGGTCATGAGAATGATTTTTAACTGAAAATGGTCCACCGGAAGTTGCAGCTTCCGTAGGAGCATTTTCGGTCGATAAACTCAAAAACTACTGTATGAACTGTAATAAAAATTTATATATATGTATGTTCTATTGGTCGTGAACCACTGGAAGTGGCAGCTCCTATGGGAGTATTTTTCGATTTATCAATTACATTGATCAGATCGCAAATCATAGCAGTAGCAATTGCTTCTTCAGGAATAGCAGGAACATTATTAGCTGGCAATAGAACACCTCATTCAGTACTAAAACTCCCATTAAATATGCAAATAATTTAAATACCAACATGTAGCATACCAAAAACATCAGGAAAGGTATTGCAACAATGCAAAATAATAATCTGGGACGAATGCACAATGGCACATCAAAAATCATTAGAAGCATTAGATAAAACGTTACAAGATTTATGCAACAACCAACAGATATTTGATGGTACAACAATATAACTATCAGGTGATTTTAGACAGACACTAACCTGTTATAACCCGAAGGTACCTGTTATAACCCGATCAACTCCAGCTGGTGAATCAAACGAATGTTTAAAACCATATAATTTCTAGAGAAACATTTAAAAATTTAGATTTATCAACAAATATGTGTTTTCAATTGCAAAACGATGAATCGGCTATAACATTTCCAAAACAATTATTAGACATTGGAAATGGAAAAATTCAAATTGATCAATTACATTTCCACAAAACTTTTGTATTTTAAAAGACTAAAAAGAGGAATTAATTGAAAGCATATACCCAAATATTGTACAATAATTTAAATCATAATTGGTTAAGTGATCGACCAATATTGACATCATAAAACAAGGACGTTAATGATATAAATACTGCCATTCAAAACAAAAATGTTGGAAACATTTTTGCTGATTTTCATACAAACCAATTGATTGTGGTATATTCTATAATTATTCCTTCTCCGGAACTTGTCAATAAACCTTCAATCCTGGTGTGCCAGGATCCATCCATCAAATTCATATTGGAGGAATGTGGAACCTGACACAAGTCGAAGTCTCATAAATAGTATGGCCACATTATCGACGTGTTTAAATGTTCAATCGACATGTTCCATTTCCTCTCATTGGTTTTGGCGACGTTGGCGTGTATATGATCCAAAAAATGATTGATCCAAAAAGGTGCAAATACCCGAAATTTGAATGAGGAACGAATGAACGAGGGATTCCATCTCTCATTTTAAGTTGGTCCTCAACCGTCCATGAAATGGAGAGACCAACCACCAGAAGTTGGTAATCAACCTCGTCTATATGGTAAGTCAACATCAATTAACATTTTGTAATAAAAAATTACTTATGGAAATGTAACAAGTACAGCAATTACCAGCAGTGAATACAAGGGGGTCAATATTTATTGCTATAAAATTAGTAATCTACAGATAAATCAAGAACAGTCACCTTGTCAGACAAAAGATGTAAACTTCAGGATAGATCTTATATAAACTATCGGCTATCATAAGCTATCTTACTTTCGCAATCCTCTCGTATTCTAAAGAGTTGAATCAGTCGGTATTTCCATAAAAATTTGATTCGTATCAACATGCTCGTAGTGAAATATGGCGTTATCAGCGCTTTGTAGGTTCTTTGTAGTTTAGTTTTTGGTGAAATATTAACAATTTTAATGAAATTTGCTTAATCCGGTTATGTAATTTATCCATGCGATGATTCTTGCTCTATATAGAGATTAAATTTTGATCATATATCATCAATTCCAAGTAATCGAACTTTCTCATGCTTCTCATTTGCCGTGTGCTTGCTCTCTAGTAACTGATATTTTCTTGTTCACAACGCTGATGTGAAGCTCATTTTTTGGACGGTTTCGAAAACGAACTAACTTGATTTATAATATAGGGAGTTGCGCTACTCTATGTTCTGTCGAATGATATTCTCCAATGACAGGATGAAAAAAGTTTAACCTATTTGGTTTCATTGCCGAACATTATACCCGTATGTTATTTTAGAAGCCACATACCCCTTAAAAAGTATATCAAAAGAAAGAGTATACTTAAAAAGTATATCAAATTATGTTGGAATAAAAAAAGTCAAGATCAAAAGATAGGAACTGCTTGGATATTTGGAATTTCGCTCCTTACGAATAGGCATCAAATGGGGTGTGGGGTTACTGAAGTTGATTAGCATTGGTTCAGGCATTTTCAAATTTCATTCGATATTTTTACATTCCAATTTGTTTATTAAAGACATCGATTAAATTGTAACATCTATATCGTAGCTTTGTTAAACAGTGGTTGACTTAGAAAACATAATCACCAGCAAAGTTATTTACAGCGATCGCATCTTAGCCACGAGTACCATATGGACTACCTACCAAATCGTAATTTTGTAGTTTATTGAAAAACTTTCAAAAGGCGTGCGACAGCATCTGATATCTATGTGCAAATTATTGAGAACTCTTAATTCAAGGTATACAGGAAAGATAAACTTTCGGCAACATTTAAAATTGCATCGTGAGTATGAGAAAGAAGTAAGATGATCCTATCGGCCAAATGCTTTTCAATTTATTCTTATAAAACGTCATACGTGAGCTCAATATAGGCTAGGGCAACTGACATTAGCATATGTTAATGACATCTGGGTTTTAAGTCGCAACGTTGTTCTCCTGAGACAAATCACCCTGCCATTATACTTCCCAGCTCATCAGATCGATCTACAAGTGAACCAACAAGAATGAAATGGTAACAATTTATTTGGGGAGACACGCGACACGAGAAGGTAAAAGGGTTTAAAAACGATTTAAAATGTTTATTATATTATAGTTTCCGATTAATCAATTAAAATATAAATCAAAGATCTGCCACGCTCTTGTTGTCAAGCTCTTGTTCTGGTGTTAAAATAAATATGTATACATAGGAACGTGTTTCCCTCACTTTGGAAATTTTCCAGATATCGGCCTGGCCAACAATGGGCATAATTTTTTATTCAACTGAACTAGTTTCAAAAAAAAAATATTTATTTGTAAACTGTTAAAGGATTCGCTGCGTTTTGTTGACTCGTAATTTGCAAACAATTTCCGTAAATCTTCTCCATAATTGAAGATATTTTTATCATAACGCGTCATTCACTTGATGTGCAATGCCGTAGACAAACACAAAATTTATCGCGATTTTCATTTATCTATAGGGATAGATTGTATTTATCTAGTTATGAAAACTTAATAATTCTGTTTTGGAAAAATCGAGTACCGACCGACAGGCAGAAATAACTTAGTATTCTAAATAACGCGATTATCTATTTTGTGTCTGTCTACGGTAAAACACACGATTTTTAATAATCAGGGTTATTTTTTACATATTTATGAAGGCATTCTAAAATTAACATCTGAACATTGCGCTGGTTACACCAGTGGTCGCTATGTTAATTGGCGGTTGAAAAATTACCATTCATTCGTAATCCGGAATTATGATTGAATAACGAGATACGACCCCATCTCGGAAAAGTATATATGTTGAATTGGAGTCTTTGAAAATTCATTACCCAGCAAGGTGTGTGCCAGCAAGTTAAAACTCATTCAATGGAATGTATAGAACTGACTGAAATTTACCAGACTTCCAGTAAACACCGAAAGTGTAAAAGAAACAAAAGAAATGTTTGGGTTAAAAATTTAATGCAACCAGCAGATATTATGTATTACATATACACAAATAATTGAATCATTCATGGAAAATGAGCAATACAGTTTTAATATCCCCCTAAAGGATACGATCACTCTCTTTAGATCTGTCTTTAGATATTTGGGTGACTAAAAAACTTATGTGAAAATGCACCCGAAATATTATTAATTTAAATCATTACGTTAAATCGAGCTCAATGAGGTCAGTTCCTGAGTTTAGGTGACCATCTACTTTGCTTCTCGTTGTGCGAGATTTCTTTATAAAAAAGTTAAATTATTTCATTATGATTGTAATATTGTAAAAACAAACAACAAATACCCGAACGCTTCATAATAAGAACTGAAAATTAACAAAAATCAATATATAAATATGTTTGTTGTTGTAACTAAACCATTAGGTATTTGGACAAAAAACCTTTTTCATTCTTTCGTTTTATGTTTATTTTCGATGCACATGTCTCCAAAAGATAAAAAATGAAAAATTACGAAAATACAAAATTTGATGAAGATTTCAAAATGGTACTGTACGCTCCATCTACTAGAAAAAATAAACCAGTGTTTTGTGTCTTAGCTTTGAAAATCGACCACGTGTTACCTTGAATCGGGGCCTTAATTCATCATTATACTTTTGGATGGCAAAGCTACAAGTCACACTAAAACCAAGTTATAAAATAAAACATAATTTTTATATAATAAAAGTAATTTGGAAGTCAAAGAGTTTTATTGAGGGCGTCATCAGTAACGAACTATTACACGACGATACAGTCCACTACACAAGCTCGAAGCGGAGCATACATAACATCTATGGAAAGTCTGGAATACATCATTTAAATCTAAACTTATACTCGTATGTTATTTACATGGCTTTGTGATTTGTTGATGGTCATCCGAGCAATTGCAGCGAATTCTGTTCCGAAATGAAATTTTGAATGGTCGCTTTGAGATCATCGACATCTTAGTTTTTCCTACCTTCGATTTTCCTACCTTCGAAATTAGTGGGCGACGTTGGCTGCGTTCTCTGGATTGAAATACACTTGTTGCCCGTTTTGCAGATGCACTGCTAAATGTACAACTGTAGAGTGTATTTCGTGGATCGCAAAGTAAAAGATGCGGCAAATCGCCCCGTTGTTTACAACATTTCAGCTAAATCTTCTATTTCAATTCACATTTGTAAACAGAACCGTTCATTAAAGTTTGATTCAATTTCACCGTGTAATCCATACTACTAATCCATTCGAGTCTATTAGATATATGCTTGGAGCGGACATTTTGCGTCCATTTTGCGTCCATTCTGCGTCCGGAAAAATATCTACTTGATGACGATGTTTTTATTCAAAACCGCTATGTCATCTCTGGTAAAGCAACTCTAAAAATTGATCAAAATTTCGCTTCAATTTATGGCTCTGTTAGTAGATGCAACGTCGACCTTCATGGCACAATTCAAAGGTTCTGGGAAGTAGAGGAAAAAGTATCTGATACCCAGCTATCCACTATATAAGCGCTAACTAGCAATCTAGTCGATTTCTCCGCCATTTGAAAACTATGTGAGAAGTCGTCCTCATTTTATTTTGTAATTCGGGAGTTTGCTCAGTGTTATTATCGATTTTTTGACAAATAAAAAAGTAAACAAATTTCTCTGTATTTAACAGGTTCTCAAATCAAACACGCTACAATGTTTACCGTGCGATGGGCACAATATGCATTTTTTCCAGAAAATATTAAACGGATCACCATCGGATCCGATTTGAAACGCGAAAATAAGCTACGATCAATAAACCCATTTATCGGTGACCGGGCAACACAAAGGGTTGGTGGATGGATCGGTTTGATTACTTAATGCGTTTTTACGACACTAAAAATCCTGCAATTATCGACTATCACTACTTGGCATCAATAGACGAAATCATTGGATAATTGCAGCAAAAAATCTGGTTAAATATGTTGCTCGATCCTGTATGACCTGTACTCGCCATCGTCTGTGTACAACAAAACAACACATGGGGGATCTACCGTTATTTCGGATAACACCTTCAAGAGCATTTTCTACAGTAGGTTTCGACTTCGCGGGACCTGTCAAAGTTAAATCTAAAAACGGACCAAGTGGGAAGATGTATAAGGAATATGTAGCTGTATCATCACCACATATTATGCGGTATCTTAGGAGTTGGTGCTAAATCGATGAAGAGACAGACACCTAATCCGTACTTGGAGAATCCGCGCTAACGTTCGAGGAATACTGCACCGTTCTATGTCAGATCGAATGCCTTTTAAATTCGCGACCCACTGCACCTACGAATACAAATTTTACCAAGAATTGTGAAGTATTGGCTCCGGGCGAAATCATGTGCTTGACAAACCTGGTCGAGCAGCTGTAGTTACCCGTGGGTGTCTTTCGTGGATCGCAAAGTAAAAGATGTGCCAAATCGCTTCGTTGCTACTCACGTAGTGACACATCTGATACGGAGATACTGCGTCGTTTGAATTTGTCACACCGAAAACAGCCATATCACTATCCACACGCCTTTGTTCACATATTTGCGTATGTGAATGACTTGAACGATTTGACGGCGTTACTGTTACCATATTTATGTGATCCTCAAAAGCCTTGAACAATATGGGCGAATTATCCACATCAACATCTTGACCTTTTCACCTTCACAAATGTAGATACCTATTGTCCGCAACTGATCGCCTACAATACAATAGGCACCCGAGATGATTGGAATCGATGTAATGCATGAAAGATTTTAATTTTTGTTTAAAAACTCTGGCAGTGATGTCATGTCTGTCAACTGGTGTTTGGCTGGGTAACAGTTACTACTTGATTTCGATCCATTGAGGGTTACAAGTGAATGTTATGAATACGTCTGGGCTGTCGACATCACATCTTGCAAGTACTCTGCCATCTGGAAAGGGCTTCCGAAGACAGTGGCCGATAAAATTGTTATTCTCCCCACGTTGTTTGCATCGCTGTTGGCATTAATCGGAGCTGCTTTTGGCTCAAACGAATATGTGTCACTCGTTCAGTTTCCTATTCTGCCAAAAGATCAATGGATATTGTAGCGTCGTAAATACTGTTCGTTTCGGACACGCGTTTCAATTCATTGTTCCGACGATGAAATACGATATCTCTAGATTGCAAATTTTCTCCGATAATAACAACAGCCACTTCGTCACCCTCTGACGTTTTGTCAGCTCTAATGCTGATGTTATGGCTGTCGGATGGCATTGTATCCAACATAATTTTGAACACTTTGATCAATTCGTTGTTCTGTTGAAGAAGCGTTAGCAATTCTTCGGCAATGGCTGGTATCATTGTCGGATTTAAGGCTATGTGCCAAACTTAAGGTAAATCGTTTACTACGGTAAAAACCGATTTTAAGATAGATTTTTCTATCAGTTTGCCATAGAGTTTTTGAAAAAATAATTGAATTTACCGAAAAATGTACCTAACATTGACTTTTACCTTAAGTTTGGCACACAGTCTTAATGATATATTTGCCTTTGAATCGATGCGAATGCTTATAAAACGACACGGAATTGTTTTCGCAATCACTTGTACACGAACCCAATCTGTCGAAATTACCTTGTTATTCCTCATTGGCGATACATGGTTGAGTTTGTTTATAAATTTATATTTTACAAAAAATTTTAAATGTTTTATTTAAATTGAGTTTTGAATCGTTTTCTAATAAAAAAAAAACTCAAACATTTTATACGTGTTGTACTAAAATTTCCAATAAGAATTAATTTTCTAATATTTGAATTTGGTGTAACATTGTAATACTCATACAAACACATAATATCATCTATGGAAAATCTGAGGGATATTTGGGAATTCGATACGATAACGAGAGTACAAGATTCATGTTTGATTTAAATGTGATTCGAACGATTCTTATTTAAAATAAAATATGAATCGTGTACTCTCGTTATCGAATCGAATTCCCAAATAGCCCCCTGGAACAAATGTATTGTGTAAATATATTTTTAAAAAAATTTCAAATATTGTTTCCGATTAGAGAGAGAGTAGGTAACTACTAGTAACTTGGACGTAAATCATGTTAAAGATTAGAGGATTTAGACCAATTTGTCATGTTATTTGGGGCAGCACGATTATTCACCAAAAACGGCAATTCACTAAAAAGCAATTTATCAAAAATGACAATTCACTTAAAACGTCATTTCACCGAAACCGACATTTCACCGAAATGGACTATTCACCGAAAATTACAATTCATTGAAAATATGACAAATAATTTGTTGTTCATCTTTGCTTATTGTACAGATCCTATTTCAGTTGAAAAGTTTGATAAAAATGTAATTCTTAAATGTCCAATTTGCTCAAAATTCATTTAGAGCTTTTTAATTTTTTGCGATGTTGGGTTGATAACTTAAGCACAGTTTTTCGGTTTGACTTCAAAAACGCAAATAAGTGAACACTAGTGATTAATCTCAGGATTAAACCGATCTGACTAGCAATATACTTAAATATTTACTACATCTTGGAGATTAAAATATGAGGGATGTTAGCTAAGTTTCTATTCCAAAGCGTTAAATAAAACATTTAAATAACTCTAAAGTGGTTTATCTATTAGCCCCATGAGATCAGTTTCACTTACTGCAGCTTTACAAAGATAAATGAGAAGTTGAGGTATCTAAAAAGCTCACTTTGCACAAATCATAGGTCATGTGTGCAACTGGTTTAAGTATCAGAAGTCGAACTTGGTGAATTCAGTTAGATGACTCCCATTTGGTCATATTCCTTCAGAATTTACAAAAATCTTTTAAAAATTCCATTTCTATGAAACATAAACGCCAATTTCATAGAGGTCGGTTAAGAAATGACCCAATTCCACACCTTTTGGTAATTTTCTGAATCTCCTCCCAGAAAACCAAATTTTATTTCATATTCAACTAACTTCGGTTAACGAAACAAGCTTTCAACTCTTCAACTAACAAGCGGTCTCAATATTGAACAAAAATATATCAAAATTCATTAAGGCATCTACAAAGTATTTAGCAAATAAAAACAGTCGAACGACAGACATGCCAATTCACAAAGTGAGTTATTCCGCCACAATCCGAAAATATACCTTAATTTTATTTAGAATTGCGTCCAAATAACGATGGCCAAAGAACACACCAAAAAAAACACCAGCAAAAGTGAATTTCTAAAATTTCCACCATTTACGATTATAATAACTAAAGCCCATACTAAATACAACTTTTGAACCAGTCGTGCATTAACTTGAACGACCCTTTTAGCAAAGACATCCTTCTAAATTTAATAAAAATAAAAAATGACGACGGCAACAAACTATACGAAATTCTTGTAATACATTTTCCAGTGGTCTGAGCTGAATGCATGAATAAAACGCCGATATGATGCAACGGAGTAGTAATCAAAATTAAGTATAATTCGGAAATAATTAAAGTTAAACGTGTGTTTCAACATCAAATAAATTACCATTTTCCGCACATTGCTTTCCATTCTATAAAATAAAACACTTAAAAGCTTTAATTTAATAAATTTTTAATCGCATGTTACTGCCATCTACCATTTAATAGGCGAACCAACATAAATCTCAACTAACATTTCTTTTGGAAACCGAACTTAAACGTAAACATTTAGGCGTAAATTTATTTTTAAAAAGATTTTCAAAAATTTCACAGAAAACGTAATAATAATTACAATTATAATTATTTATAATTCATCCAGCACGTTCAAAATAACAAAAATTTTAATTATGTTTAATAATTAATATTTCTAGTGTCCATGAATTTTTCTAGATTTTTCGCAAAGTTCTGACATGTGCAAATATGTTTTACAATATTTTTGCAAATGAAATGATTACCAATGGAGATCTTGTCCAGTTCTCGTAAATCCAGTTATGTTTTACTGACAGGTTTATCGATTATCAGTGCTCATGAATTTCTCAGTTTTTTTGTCAGAATTCTGGGATTAGGAAATACGACCCCGAATTATGATAATATTCTTGCAATTCAAATAATTACCTATCAATACCGCCATGTTTTTCTGTTAAGTCAGTCAAAAGTACATGTCCTTGACGATTTCCAAAATCTCGAAAACCATGTTTACCCTATTGAATGGCGCAAACAACATGATATCATTTCAAAATGTATAAAGACACAATATCAATTTGTTTACTAATAAAATAAAATTTGACATTGCTTTAAACTTATTTTTTTAAACTGTTGATACATGTGTTTAATGTTGAGTTAGATTCGTCTGATATTTTTGTAAATATTTTGATACGTGTACCATTTTAGTAATTCAATTTCAGCTCTTCTAATTATAAAAGCAATAATTTTCTTACGCTACGTTCAGTAGAATTTACTATTTTACCGCACCAAACATTTATCGAGATGAAAGTACTTGGAGCTTTTGTGGCTGTTTTACTGACAATCTTTGGATTGGCTCATTCGAGTCCGTTATCATACAGACTACCAATACGTTATTATCCATTTGAGCCAGTGGTGTTCCTACCGTACGAGCCACCAGTGATTGAACCACCAATTCTGATTGATCCAATTTTAATTGAACCTCCGATATTGATTGATGATCCAATACTAGTAGATCAACCAATATTGATTGCTGATCCAGTTCTAGTTGATCCTGCAATACTTACTGTTGATCCATTTATAAGTGATCTTGTTGCTACACCAGCCTAATAATAATATTAAAGTTTAAAACCGAAATAAAATACTTTGAAAAATAATTAATTACATGTGTTTTTATGTTTCATTCAATCCCTGTAACGAACTTGTGATGTTTTAATTATGTCAAAACTGCCTTTAAGTGCCAAAACTCAAAAGGTTTATGTTGATCGAATTGATCCGAACTACACCACTCCAGGAACCAGTGGTTTTCCGTTATTTGGCGAACTAAATTATCTATATATATAAAAAATTGTTGCAAGTGTGTTGTGACTTTATAACTCACGAACGGTCAAACCGAATTCGATCAAATTTTTAGAGTTTGTTCGTATGGTCGTGTAGATGGTTTATCTAAAGTTTGCACGTAATCGGTCGACGCGTTCGTGATTTATCATGTCAACATGTGATTTTTTCCATATAAAAAAAACAACAAGAAATAAGTAGGTGCCTATGATTTCAGCAAAAAAACATTTTTATATGTATTGTTTTCAAATAACAACTAACGAATGACGAATAATTAGGTGTGACACAATTAAAAAGATATCAGTTGAAATTTGAAATCAAAAAATTCCAAATATAAAATTACTAATAAAAAATTATTTGCTATTTGAATAAAAATTTATTGAATAACGCTCAGCACTGCTTCATACACACGGTAAATACACGTTGTAGCGCATACAGTCAGTGTCAGTGATTGATCATTTTAAGGTTCTTTTTCATCGAACTCTCATTGTGGACAGACGTAATCGGTAAGAGTCGCATTTGATTTTTTTGTCTTTTATATATTCAGCTATACATCATCACACAATTCATTTTGGTTTTGTTTAAGCGTTTGAATACAAACAGACAGCAGTGTATATACACTTTCTATTTGCATTTGCTGGTTGAATTGCTATCGGATTTGAAATGCCACGTGCAAGACGTTCAAATATTGGTAGACGTACACGTCATTCAACAGTTGTTTCAACCAATCGAAGATCACAAAGTGAACAAGATCGTAATCAACAAAATGCATCACAGAGGGAACGACGTAGACGTATAAACCAATCGGTTGATAGTGCAAATACGGTTGAAGGTGCAAGGTCAATTAATGGACGTACGCGTCCCTCAATTCAAATCATACGACAAATGGAATTGACGGCTTATAATTATGATAACACAATTGATTACAATATGCATTCTTATATTGGACAAATGAATAAACAATGTGTGCATTGTAAAGCAGTCAAATTTATTAACGAAACGCCTGGCATGTGCTGTGCTGGTGGGAAAGTTAAATTGCCTGTATTAGAACCTCCACCAGACCCTTTGCACTTATAAATTTATGGCAATTCACCAGCGTCAAAGCATTTTTTAAGAAATATTCAAAAGTACAATTCATGCTTCCAAATGACATCTTTTGGAGCTACAAATATTATAAGAGATGGATTTATGCCGACTTTTAAGGTAATTACTTGGCATGGAATAAATGATATGGCATTTCATTTATGTGCTGTCTCTGATGTCTTCAAAAATTCAGATTCGTCATCTAAATCTATTTCAAAAACATTACAGATTCAAGGACAGATATACCATAGAGCTGGGTCATTGTTGCCATTCCCAGATGCTGACCATCAGTTTTTGCAAATATATTTCATTGGTAATGAGAACAGCGAATTAAATCAACGCTGTGCAATTGCTTCAAATACAAGTCGAGAAATCTTGAGTGAGCTGCAAAGATTTTTACATCAGCACAATGAATTGGTCAAATTATTCAAGATTGCACTGGATCAGATGCCCACGGATGACCATAAAATAATAATACGTGCCGACAGAACACCACTCGGACAACATGCCAGGCGATTTAATGCACCAACAATCGATGAAGTAATAGTTGGTGAACAATTTCGGCCAAGAGATATTGTTTTGTACCGTAGGAATGAGCAACTAAATCGTATTTCTGAACTCCATCGTTGTTATGACGCATTGCAATACCCGATTTTATTCTGGAGAGGAGATGATGGTTATCATATAAATATACCGATGATAAATCCAATGACTGGTAAAAAAAAATATGATTTTTGATTAGAAAAAAAAATAAAAATAAAAGTCCATCAATAAATTGTGGACATGTATGCTAAAATCGAGAGCGAACGATTGAATTTCATCCGTCATAATCAAGCCCGATTGAGATCTGAAGAGTACATACATATACGTGATGCACTATTGAATGATGTGGATGTGAATGACATTGGACGTATGATGATATTACCATCGTCATATACCGGAAGCCCAAGTCATATGCACGAGTATACACAAGATGCCATGTCATATGTTCGTCATTACGGCCGTCCAGATTTGTTCATCACATTTACTTGCAACAAAAAAGGGCCGATGTGTATGATTACTTATTTGATGGTCAGGTGCCAACAGATCGACACGATATAACCGCTCGCATATTCCACCAAAAATTGAAAAAGTTGATGGATCTGATTGTCAAGCTCCGTGTATTTGGCGAAGTGTGCTGCTATATGTATACAATTGAATGGGAAAAGAGAGGTTTGCCGCATGCTCACATTTTGATATGTTTGGTACGGAAAATAACACCAGATATGATTGATAGTGTTATATCGGACGAAATTCCAGATCAAACCATCGATCAACAATTATTCGCAGTTGTCACGAAAAATATGATACACGGTCCCTGCGGTGAAACCAATCCAATTTCACCATGTATGATCGACGGCAAATGTTCAAAGCGTTTTCCAAGACAATTGATTGCTGAAACAATACACGGTGATGATGGATATCCACAGTATCGTCGACGATCAGCTCAAAATAATGGTAAAACTACTACCGTTAAAATCCGGAACCAAGACTTTGAAGTTGATAATCGCTGGATAGTGCCGTATTCACCGTTGTTATCAAAAATTTTCAATGCTCATATAAATGTCGAATACTGCAATTCAGTCAAATCAATAAAATACACATTTGCAAGTATGTATGTTAATAAAGGTAGCGATATGGCTGTTTTCGGAGTGGCTGCTGAAAATAGATATGATGAAATTTTGCAGTACCAAATGAGGAGATATATTAGTACTAACGAAGCTATTTGGCGAATTTTATCGTTCCCAATACATGACAGACACCCTGTTGTTATACATTTAGCAGACCATCTTGAAAATGGTCAACGTGTTTATTTTACTGATGCAAATGCCGCACAAAGAGCAGTACAGCCTCCAGCAACTACACTGACAGCTTTTTTCAAGTTATGTGAAACGGATGAATTTGCAAGAACACTATTATATTCGGAAGCACCACGATATTTCACTTGGAACGCATCAACAAAAAAATTTCAACGCCGCAAACAAGGTACTCCTGTTGATGGCTACCGAGGTGTTTTTTCAACGGATGCTTTAGGCCGCATTTATACAGTTAGTCCAAATAATGTTGAATGTTTTTATTTGCGGTTGTTGTTGGTGAACGTACGTGGGCCACAGTCATTTCAGAATTTAAGAACTGTTGATGGTGAATTGTGTGTAAAATATCGTGATGCATGCCAACGGTTGCGTTTGCTTGAAGATGATACGCATTGAGATGCTACGCTTAATGATGCATCAGTTTCAGCTCACCCAAATCAAATACGTATGTTATTCGCAATAATAATATCAACATGCTATCCATCAAACCCACTTGAATTGTGGAATAAATATAAAGATTTCATGGCTGAAGACATTTTGATTCGACTTTAACATCGTTCGATGGATCCCGAATTGGTAGATACATTAGAAATTTATAATGAGGCTTTGATATTGATTGAAGATATTTGCCTTATGATTGCAAATAAAGCATTAGGACAATTATGCATCATCGCACCTAATCGTCCAATGTATGATTTATTTCAGCGAGAATTGCAACGCGAACAGCTGTTTGAATGTGATAGATGGCGTGCGTTTATGCAAACACACATTCCACAATTGAATGTTCAGCAAAAGAATGCATACGATAGAATTATGCAAGCTGTCATTAACAACACTGGTGGATTATATTTTTTGGACGCTCCTGGTGGAACTGGAAAAACATTTCTCATTTCATTAATCTTAGCAACAATTAGATCCGAACGAAAAATTGCATTGGCACTTGCTTCTTCAGGTATTGCATCTACATTATTGGATGGTGGCCGAACTGCACATTCCGCTTTAAAATTGCCAATAAACATGCAAACGGTTGAGATTCCAACGTGTAATATTTCAAGAAATTCTGGAATGGCCAAAGTTTTGCAACAAGCAGCAATTATTTTATGGGATGAATGTCCGATGGCCCATAAAAAATCTTTGGAAGCATTGAATCGAACATTACAGGATCTACGTGGAAATCAACAGTTGTTCGGAGGTGCATTAATATTGCTATCTGGTGATTTTCGACAAACGTTGCCCGTCATTCCCAGATCGACTCCATGTGATAAAATTAATGCATGTTTGAAAAGTTCGTTTCTTTGGGGAAATGTACAGAAGTTATCGCTCAACATAAATATGCGTGTGCGTCTTCCAAATGATCCATCAGCACGTGAGTTTTCGAAGCATCTGCTACAGATTGGCGATGGCAAAATTGCAAGTGATTTAAATGGCTTTATCACGTTACCAAACAATTTTTGCACAATTATGCCATCAAAAAAAGAACTAATTGATCGCGTTTTTCCAAACATTGTTCAAAACTTTAAAAATCATGATTGGTTAAGAGAACGTGCAATTTTAGCACCAAAAAATGCAAATGTTAATGAAATAAATTTTCAAATTCAACAGAAATTGCCAGGTGACTTGGTATCATACAAATACATTGATACTGCTACGAATGAAGAAGGCGCAGTAAATTATTCGGTTGAATTTTTGAATTCTTTGGAACCACCCGGTATGCCACCGCATCAGTTACATTTGAAAATTGGTTCATCGATCATACTTCTTCGAAATCTCACTTCACCAAAACTCTGCAATGGAACGAGACTTTCCGTGAAAAAATTAATGCCAAATTTGATCGAAGCAACAATTCTCACTGGTAAAGCAAAAGAAGAAGTTGTACTGATACCACGGATTCCATTAATACCAACAGGCATGCCATTTCAATTCAAACGTCTTCAATTTCCCGTGCGTTTATCCTTTGCTATAACCGTTAATAAAGCTCAAGGACAAATGCTTCAAGTGTGTGGTGTGAATTTGGAGGAACCGTGCTTTTCTCAGTGGGAGCATCAACAAATTTATTTATTCATGCACCAAAAAATCAAACAAAAATATTGTATACACTATTGTATTGAACTGACTTGCTTTTTTTCATTATTTCCAAAAATAAATCAAAGAAACCAATGAATTTGATTTAATGTTAATATTCATGCGCAGCAAAGCACGCCGGGTGTGTTGGTGTGTGTTTGTGACAGCATAACTAAAGAACGGAGTGACGGATTTTGCTGATTCGTTTGTGATTTTGTTCACTGCTAACTCCGAATGGTATGTAGAGATCTTTAAAGAGTAAAGGATCTTTACAGTCTGACGGTTTCAGAAAGAGTCGATCCCCCATCAACTCAATTGGAAAACCACTGAATTCTACAAACTCCCAGTCCCCCCCCCCCCTTAAAGAGTAAATAATTTCATAAATACTTTTGTAGGCAGAACGAAGTCTGTCGGGTCCGCTAGTATTGTATAAGAAGAAGCTATGTCAATGAATTGACCACTCTTGATGATGAATTTTGAATGGAGGATTGTCCATTACTGAAATTACAAAATCCCCTTTGGAAGCTGTTAATTGTCGGAGCCCCTTTGGAAGCTGTTAATGGTAAAATAGATAAAATGATTTGGATTAAAATTCAACAAAAGACTCGGTGTAACTTTATACGTGGTAGATAGTAGTAAGAAAGTTATGGCCCAAGACAAACTAGAAACCAAAGAACTATGGGTCCAAGGTTCCAAAACAGTTAAATTTTAAACATATAGAAGCTAGACTAAAGATTAAGCACGCAAATATGGTCATAACTGAGAAACCTTCGAACATAAATGATCGATTTTGTCTTTGAACGCTCAATAACGTATGGAAACGTATCGAGCGAACATGACGAACGGACTAAAATTATATTACATAGCCACATAAAATAGCAACAATATTTGTGTACACTTTTGACAACTAACAACAATTCAACGTTTAACAATATTTATTTTTTCGTAGCCCGTTGACACAAGTGCCAAAGAACGATATTGTTGCTTGTATATTTAATATTATACAAATATTATTATTTTTTTTATATTCTGTTTTGTTTGCTAAATTTAGAATATTTTGGATGATTCAATATCTAAAATGTTTACCTCTACCAACGAACATAAAAGAAAAATTTCGCTCCATTTACTTCAGTTCTATCGACAATTTCCCATGTGTCGCATCAAACGTTTTCAAGATGAAAGGATTGAGAGTTTTAGTTGTCGTTTTGTTTGCGACTTTTGGATTAATTCAACCGTTTACATTGCCGTACAGGCCATTAAGTTTAGATGTAATTGAGCCTGATACACCGATTGTACTTTATCTGTTTGATCCAATTATATTACTTCCATATGATCTAATTTTTATTGAACCATCAATTGTGATAGATGAACCAGTTCTGGAACGGCCAATCCTTGCAGTTTAGACTCCGATTAATGTTATTATTAATCTATAATTTCTGTTTTAATGTCGAAAGCTATTTTCTGTAATAAAAATAATCAACATAGCAAATTGGAAAATTAATTAAATTATTTTGGATTTTGATTCGTTAAGAGTGTATTTCGTTGAACTGCTGTGACTTGCCCGCTACTTGCTATATGGTTCTCATGAGATTGAAATGAAAAATTACCACCCAAAATAACGGAATGCATAAATTTTTGGAAAGTTTGTGCTGCACTCCTGAAACCGAAAATGAATATTAAATGGATGGATGTATATGTTGTGACGAACATCCAATTTTCTCTATCACCAATGTACGTACATTTCGAAAAGATTGCACTTGATTTTCATATAGCGAGTAAAAGACAACAAAATTGTTTGATTTTCAATATTTATTTCTCAAACCGCTCACATGTGAAACACCACATTCAACATAAAACTTTGAAATCTATTGCGAAGTTGTTGATGTATTGAAAGTCGATTAATTGCCACCAAATTTCGAAGGGACCTCCATATTAAAGAAAAACCCTTAGGTATGAAGTTTAATTCAATTTAGTCAATTTATCTTGGCTGAAGGAAGACCAAACACCAATTGACCGACAGACACTACATCGAAAATCTCTTTGTCGGAAGTTTTACTTCTGTAACACGGAAAAATCTAAAGTGTGTATCATATCAAGAAACGATTGATTGGTGAACAGAGACATATTGAACACTATCCATGTTGTCCTCCAAACCAGAATATTTTTTTCTATATGAAATTTTAAAAAAATATTAATAAAATAATTTCTTTGACGAAAGAAACTTTGGAACTTTGGGCTGTTAGCATCCTGGAAATCATCAATTTGTAGGGATCATCTTTAAAAGGGTGGCGCGTATGGCAGAAAGGAATAATGCAACATCATCATCATCGTCGACGTCACGCAAGCAAGATGAAAGGTTAGTATAACTTTCGGTGATCGCATGGAAACAGCATAAAAAAACTAATTGTAAAATGGAAGTAAACGAGTTCATCCCCTCTCCCGACACATCGCTGCACAGGATGCCAGTGAAATAATGAATATAAATAAATAATCTGAGCATTCAGCGAACGATGTCACTCAGTCTTATGGTACAAACGCCAGTACAGAACCACTCGGGATGCAAGGTATCATAAAGAAAATTAATAAAAGGCCGCATTGTTCGCTCAAAAGAGCTTAGTCCTGGGATCCATCCTCAGGGACAATGCTCATCAAATTTCGAGGTAATTGTCGGAAAAGTGACAAATATGTCATGTGCTGCTGATGAAACATTGGAACTCGAGAGCTCTGGAGTTTACCAAACCATCCCAACAGAACTCTTAACTTAGTTCTAATCTAATATCTAATTTGGTAACCTACTAAGCTCGGGTTTGACAGGGGTACAGTTTTTGTTCCAGGTCTAAAATAGAAACACCAAAAATATTCAAGAGGCTAGAAAATCAAATAACCGGAACTTGGCTAAAAGCAGGTCCCAAAATGTGTACTTTTGCATATTGGCTTAGATGAGGCTTCTGCCCGAATACAGACCTGTTCAATCCTGTTCCTCTCTTCACAAGGTCACTATAAGCATATCCCGAAACGAGCGGAAAATAGTTCACTAGTCCTGAGCGTAAGTGTAGATGACGTATACATCGCCGAATTCGGATGAGATGAACATATTTAAAAAAAATTTCTTTATTAGGATTGAGTATCCATTATTTTATGAGGTGCGTGCCAAAAATTTTGGAAAAACCACCATATTTTCCAGAGAAATATTTTGTTTTAAAAAAAATATTTGTTTTTTTGAATCAAAAATTAAAAATCTGCGGTTTTTATTTATCAAACCTTAATATTATTTATAAAATTTGAGATACACCATCATGAAACAGGTAAAAATTACATTTGTGTTATTCTAATTCGTCCTATACGCCATCTTCACTTTAGCCCTGTCTTATTTGGAAGAGCTGGTATCCAGTTTGTACAGACAAATTTTCAGAACAGCACTTGCAAAATATGTCTTCCTGATTCTAGAAAATAAAATTAAGAGACATGTTCTCTAGAAAACTCATGTACCGCCTTGTATAGTAATACCTGTTCAAGACCGAGAACCTGTATCTATATCTAAAGATAAAAAAATTAAAAAAACGTTCCATAATTTAAATTTGAAAATTAGACATTGTCAAAATAGCAAAAGAAAGTTAAAACATCTGATGCAGTGAAGGGTCGAACGCAACAATTTAAAATGTTGAACAACGTCATTAGACCGGGAAAAGCCCGGAAATTTAGTTGCACACCTAGTATTCCATCTAGTTGGCAAACTAAATTTCCGGGTTTTTTGAAAGGTGAAAAATAGAAAATTTCAATAGAAATATAAAATATGGTTGATTCAAAGTCTTGTCCTACACATTTTTGCCATCCCTCGGCAAGATTTTCTCGACATTCCCTTTCTAATTCAACTTTTCGAGTCCTGTCCTAAGCAGCTTGACAAAACGCTCGGCACGGCCATTTGACTGTGGGTTGTATGGTGCCGTAGTAATGTGATCGATGCAGTTCTCGACACACATCTTCTTGAAGCAGTCAGACTTAAAGTGTGGGCCGTTGTCGCTCACGATGATGTCGCACAATCCATTCCGAGCGAATGTTTCCAACAAGTTTTCAACGGTCTCTTTAGATGTCGTGCTGCTCATCTTGAAAACCTCCGGCCAGTTGCTAAATTACCAGGTCCTTTCGGCATCGGTCATGCTTGCAGCGTACATTTCCGAGGTAATATTGAGTTAGTCTCGCAAATGTATTTATATGAGACTCGATATCGTTGTCAATTCCGGGCTACTAAATTATGCTTCGCCAGCTTCATGCGTGTTGTCCCTGGATGACCGGAGTGTTCGGAGTTGGTAATAATCTGCCACCGCGTCATTTCTGATTTGCTTTCTCTTTTCAAGGCAACAATGCTTGATGAAATAAGCGACTTGCTTCAGGACCTCGGATTTTGCGGTTTCAGCTTGGATTGCTTCGAAATTAACCGGTAATGATTTCGCTGACTCGATGGCAAAGTCTCTGCATGACTGCCAATTCGAATGCTTGCAATGATGGTATCTTCGGGCTCGGGGTTCGGTTGCGAATTAATGAGTCTAGAACTAAAATCAGCATACGCAAAACTCGTCGTACTGATGTATTTGATGTCAACATCGTAGGCGAGCATGGCAAGCGCGTATCGCTGTAGACGATCAGCAGACTATACAGGGACTCCTTGTTTTGATCAAAAAACTGTTAACAATGGTTATTGATCGGATTATGATATGTATAGCTCGAACCGTAGAGATAACGATGCAATTTCTAAAGTGCAATGGCTTCTCGCTGGTTCTGTGCGTAATTCTTCTCGTCCTTTGATGAATTTGCCACACCAATTAATGGCTCCCAGAAAAGCACACAGCATTTAAATGTCAGTTGGGAGTGATAATTGTTGAATTACTTCATCTTTAGTTTATGCGGGCGTAACCCATCAGCATCGATGATTTGGCTCAAGTAGTCAGTCGACTTCTCACCGAAAGAACATTTCGTGAGCTTAAGGGTGAAATCGTAATCCTGAATGAGGTTGAGGACATCGAATAGCTTCTGTCGATGGTCCTGCTCGTCTTTTCCAGCGACAATGATATCGTTGAGATATGCTGCAACTGTACACATACCCCCAAGCATTGTGTCCATTAGCTAATGAAAAATGCAGGGTGCTGTCTACACTCCAGGCTACAACCTATTGATTTGGAACAGCCCGACGCGTATGTTGATTGCCATAAGCATTTTAGCATTATCACCGAGCTGCAATTGTAGGAGAGCATCAGAAAGGCCAATGTTGCTGAATACAGTGCATCCTGCGAACTTCGTCAAGATGTCAGCCGGTGTCGGCAGTGAATACTGATTAGATTTTAGTGCGGCATTAAGGCCCGTCGAATAATCAATCGGCTGTCACGCGAATTTTTTCCGCCAGTAAATAAGTTTGAGTTCATCGACGGCAGTTGCCAGAAATAATTCCATAGGCTTGCGTAGCAGAATAGTGTTGGCAAATTTCTGGTAATCTTGATTAGTCAGCTTCTGCAGAAGCAAAACAACTTTCGCCGTCTCCGTCAAGATTTCTGCCTCTTCGGTGAAAATTGTTTCATAGCGGGCATACCACAACTCAAATGTTGCACTCACTTTCTTCCGCGGCATAACATATATGAAATTTTCCGCGTCATATATGAAATAAATCCTTGACGAGCAAACATCCTTGCGGCAAGGTTTCCGCTGCTTGCGGGGCTTGCTGCTGGCTTGCAAGACGCTCTAACAGTTGTTGCGTCATTTCGTCTGTTTTTCTGCGACTTCAGTTGTGTTGCAGCACTACTTTGTTTATTACCTAGCTGCATTTGTTGCAGTAAATCTTCTATTAACCTATTATTCATTTTAACTCACGTGTCCTGATTGTTTTAAGGTTAAGTGACTTAACCGGATCGGGTGTTTTCTTGGAACTTGATTGATTTTTTTAAAATACGCGAGTTCGTATTTTTCTCGTCGCCACTGTTGTAATATGATAATTGATAATACGATTACTTATATAGGTACTTGTATATATAATTAACTAATTGAGAGCTAAAAGGGTAATCATCCAAAAAACTACAATCTAAAAACACGCCCCTTCGTGACGTTTAGTAATTCCTGTCACCGTTGCTTGGCGTCACCACACGAATACCACATAAATATCGAATGCACGAATTCAAAACTTGTAACGATGCCGAAACGGAATCGTAACAATATGTTTGCCATCTATTGCACCCATGCAATGAGGCATAGCCCTTTTGCTGCCCACTAACACAATTGCGTAGGTACAGTACCATGTCAAAAATTTATTTTTGTACGTTTTTTCAACCAACTTACAGATTTGTGCATTCCTTTAAAACTTACTTTCGTCCGAAAAAAACACTATATCTATACACACAATTGTGTTGGTTATACTTCAAATCAAGCGAAATTTTTTATCAAAAAAGCCATTACATACTATAATTTTTTACTCACACATTTGTGTGGTTTGGACTTAAATTGGGCCATTTTAATTTTTTTTTTGGTTGATAAAGGGATATTCCATCTTTGTTCAAATTACTTCGCTAGTTGGCTATAATCCTGCGAAATTGTTTTTTCAACATGTAATGGGGAAAGCATATAGTCTACAATGCTTCGCACGTTTGTAATATGATTTTACGCACCGTCGTTCTGCCCATTTTGTAACTCCATGCTAAATATTTCATGGATACTCCTTATGCGATAAATAGCTAAAAACGAAATTATAAATCATAGTTATTTATATAAGAAATATAGAAATAATGCATATGTATGTGTCGCAATTAGATACTTACGACAATGTTAATGCCAACCTTCATTCAAAATTTATATAGAAGGAATATGAACTATGAGGATTGAAAATTTGGTAAGGTGTGGTTCCAAAATTGATACTAACAAGTCGTATTGAGGCCTCAACATACGTGTGTGAATAAAAACATTTTCTGAATCTCCATTTTTCATGGGCCCTCAAATACTCGTGTAAAATAGCCAGACGTGTTTCTATCCACATTTAATGGTCTTACCAGAGACAACTTAAACGTGATATTTCATCCTTTGTAAATGTAAAAATTTCAACGGCGTGTAGTTTCTGTAAAAACTTGAACACAATCAAAAATATTTTGTTTTTTTGCGTATACGTGTACGCAGTTTAACGAAAAATTACAGATACTCACATATACTATATTTGATGCGTGGACAGTTAGTACGAAATGCATATATAAAATTCTATTTTTATCTTTGTCTTTCATTTCCATACCATCCACAACTAAAAGCTTTTGTTTCTGATTGTTTGTCTTTTAAAATAAAATTATTTAAAACTTTAATATAATTTGTGATAAAATTTGTGTGTTGAATATAATTTTGTGTGTTTTACTTTGTGTGTATAAAATGTATCGAAAAAAAAAATTATTTGTTGTGAATGATATGAATTATGCACAATAGATTCCGCCAGTGCTGTACCGAAAACGTTTTCAATTATATATGTAGAAACAAAATGGTGCATTTTATTTTTTTTTCAGAATTTTAATTATTTTAATAATAAAATATTTATAATTATAGTTATATGTTCATTCTAGGTTTGATTAATTTACATATACATATTGTGTAAACAATGAACAGTTCGGTTTTATGAATTATATGGAATAGTTGAATAGCTTTTTCGAAATAATTTTATTATTTAAATTCGATTAATTATTTTGTGTAATAATCAATAATGCTGTTAATTATATAGACAAAATTCTAATTCTACAAGCAGCTAACTTCAATCATATTCGCTAATAAAAATTCTTAATGCAGCACCGATCCTTTTTACCTATCTAGGCGGATTCATTGTTGTAGCTCGTTCCGTTCGTTATGTTTTTTTTTTAACTAATAGGATTTGTCGAAAATGACATTTTTTTCTTCGGTATTTTTTTCATCAAGTTGATCTATCTCCAACTTTTTTACCGAAGGATCATGGCAAGAAAGAGACAACATGATATATAATAGCAAATACAGACACTTTTCATTCTTTTTTTTCTGTTATCAAGTACGTTGTTCATTTTGTGTGTTTATGTTTTGTTTACGAATTTTTCAGTATTTTTGTTTTATTGTTAAAATTCTTAATAATTAAATTCTTAATAAAAATTGTATGCGTATCTAATCAATCGAGAAAAAAAAATATATTTTATGAACAAACTCTAAAACTACAAAACGCAAAACTTCAAAAGTCGAAAACTTCAATTTTTCGTCGATAGGTGGAAGCAAAATCGTTCTGTAATTTTTTCATCAACAGTGAACTCTTTAAAATAAAACTCCAGTAAAAATACCGAACGGAACGAACACAACGAACTACAACAATGAATCCGCCTTCTTTGTTTCTTTGAAATTGACTCACTTGACGTTTAGTTATTACCGGTCTATATAATATTATTAAAGTCTTTCGATATTATAAATAATTGGTTGATTCCAAACAATATTGTGAGAAATAAAAACAATCGATCTGTCAAACAACACAAAAACAACTCAAAACAAAACGAAAGCTATGTGCGTGGAATTTATAAAAACTTATGGCAAATATGTTTCAACCCAAAAAATGATTTTCGATCAAAAAAAACTTGCTGTCAGATCAAAACATGTTGCTCTAAGTTCCCACCGCATGTTCTTTTCCAGAGAAAATTTGATTTATTTTTTAATCGAAATCATTTTTAAAAAATCTTTATTTTTTCGTAAATTTTTTCGATACATATAAAATTTTATGTCAAAGTAAACCAAAACTTGTCATTGGGTGCGCTCACTGCAAAACTACTTGCGGTTATATGGATTTTGGCTACTCCCGATACATATAGATCAATTGGAGAAAGATTTGATTTGGCGAAATCATCCTTATCAAAAATATTTTTTCGTATAGTTGATTTTCTAAATCATATCACCAATACCATTATTCATTTCCTGACACTTCGCGGAAATGAGAAATCAAAAACCACTTTGAAATCAATAACAGGCTAAAAGGGGTAATAGGAGCGATTGATGGAACTTATGTTCCATGCAAAGTACCTGCTGATCAAAAAATGGCGTACACGAACCGCAAGATGTTTACAGCAGTAATATTACAGGCAATTTGTGACCATAAAATGCGCTACATCGATTGTTTTGTAGGCTACCCCAGTTCAGTATATGATAACAGAATATTTAGAAATTCACGTTTTTATAAAAATGTACAACAGAACGTGGGATTTTATTTTGACCAGGACGAAAAGATTCTAGGTGATAAGGCTTACCCACTAGAATCATGGTGTATTCCTCCGTTTATTGATCGGGGAAGTCTCACTAACCTATTTAAATATTTGTTATAATCATATGTATTCCTATAAATTCTTATTTATTTTATCATTTTTGTTTCATTTTGTTAGGCAAGTTATCGAGCGAAATTTTGCCTTGCTGTTTGGTCGTTTTTGAAGGCTACGTTACCTTAATATCAAAAGAGTTGAATGTATACCAGCAACCATTATGGCAGCCTGTGTTTTACATAACATTTGTATCGACTTTCCCGATATTAATGTAGCAGATTATCTTAACGAAGGATTAGAATACGCTCAACATAATACTCCGGAGGATATTGAAATATCGCGAATAATTACAACAACTGGGAATTCTGTAAGAAATGCAATGATGGAATAAATGAGAAATTAGTTTTTAAAGATTGTATATTTCAAATTTATCTATTCTTTTATATTTCATTTTTATAATATTTACATTTAAACTAAAAAATTTAATCAACAAAAAATAAACAAAATTTATTAATAAAAAAATTAAAATTATAATTTTTCAATTAATTTTAACATAAGATCATTATGTTGTACGAGCGCTCGTTCTTGTAGCTCTAGCTGACGCTATGTGATCATATTGGCAGTATCCAGTTTTGCCATTTTCTCTTTGTGACGACCTGCACTCTCCTTCCGAAAATCTGAAATTTTGCAGATGGTTGTATTGCTGCTATCGAATCATCGACAGCTCTTCGTCCTGTAGCGGCATTTAAACAAAAAACGAGGATTCGGCTACACAAGGTAACTCGTTGCTGTGGCTTTTTTCAAAAATTTCATCCATTTCAGAAAAAAATATTTAAAGTGAAACGGTACCCCACCAGGATTACTTGCTTTTTGCGCGTCTTTATATTTAATATATTTTTGCTTTATAGAGAGATTAGGTGGGGCAAAAATGCAGTGCATAGAAGAAACCGAATTTCCGCAGAGAATTTAAACATACACTGCAGTAGGCTTAGCATTTGATATGATCTGGTATATCTGCCCGTTTCTCAGACCATCACTTGTTTTATCGTGATTTTCTTTGTAAGACGCGATGAGAGCAAGTGTGGCATTGTGATACCAGTTCACTTTTTCTGTAAAATATAATTGAATTAAAATTGTTTTATTTTATATCAATTTAAAAATTATACCAGAGCCGTTCACAATATTCTCCACATTTGTTTTGGGGAGCAATTCCTCGTGGATATTGCAACCTGTATTTCGCATTTACGTTAAAACTTCGTTATTTATAGGAATCATTTCCATATCACCATCTAAAAAATACAAAAATTAAACATTTGTTAGTACCAAATATTTAAATAAATAAGTTAATGTAATTACCATCATTTAATGAATATACTAAATTTTGTTCTTGAATAAAATTGTTTGTTGCGGGGTCAACAGCAAACTGAATAATTTTTTTCCATTTCTAATTTAAAATTTTATTATTTCTATTTTAACAAAAAATAAATTCAACAAAGAAAAAAACAAATTAGACATATAGTGACACCAGCTTACTACACTCTATAGACTGCAGTTAAAAAAAGTTACTTTTTGACTACGACAACTTATGTGGTGAACATCAAGTTGTCATTATATGTTGTCGCAATTTTTGTTTAGTGAACGACAAGTTGTCGATAAAAGTAACTTTTTGTTGCGCAATGAACGCACCCATTGAAGATTATACGCAGTTTTTCATATTCTTTACCGCACAATAAAATTGATTTTTTTTTTGAAAATGGAAAAGAATTTAACATTGGGACGGAGCGAATACTATGTGCCTCGCTCGAGCTTAACGCATACATGGAACCGAATTGGAGGTATCTTTTTAAATTTTAAATAAAAGACATAAATTGTGTGAAATCTTTATTCATTGTTATTGGAAATTAAAATACATTGGTTCCGTTTAATAATGAAAAAGAATGTCGTTCAAGTGACCTTTTCTGCTAGCTCGGCAGTCTGTCAATCTTTTACCAAAATTTCGTTAACTTTTTCGCATAATGTTGGTTTAATTAGTAATATTTGCTCGATAGATTCACACCACAGTAATTTATTTTTGTTTCATTGTCTTTTCAAGAAATTCTCTATGATTTTCTTCAGCCCAAATGCTTCAGTTTTGTTTGTTGACAGAGCCGTCAATTTAAAAATGAGCTTTATAAAGGTGAAGATAATTTGCTTGAAAAATTCTCATTTTTTTCATGTTTTTCTATGGCACAATCTTCGAAATGCCCATTACTTCGGCAATTCGTTAATTAGAATAAATTCGCGTTGAATTTATGTAAATTAAAAAAAAAAATATTTTAAATAAATCGATTTCAATTTACAATTACTACCAGAGAAAACAGCCAAGTATAATGAATAATTTCTTTTTGGTACGATAAATTCATTAGCAAGCAAAGCTAAATTCAAAGCTGGCCTACATTATTTTATTTCCCAATGAAATACATACAGCTTGTATTTTATTACATGAAAATCTTTGTGTAAAATATTGAACAAATTTGTTAGTTTGAGGTTTAATTGCTATGAACGACGACGAATTGATGACTTTGGCTCTTCAACAATACTTGTGCAAACAGCCGCAATATTTTCACTTGAACGACCACTACGATGTAGCCGCCCCTGTGGCAAAGTAGTTAGCATGCTTGCTCCAGCGACCGGAAGTCCCGGGTTCGATTGCCGGTGGTGACAAGGAAACAATTTCACGGCTGGTTTATGATCAATGAATTAATCACTCATTATCCGAAATGAAAATATGATTATGAAACCTCATTTGAGGCGGCCAAATCCCTTGATGGGATATTGTGCCAGAGAGAGACCACTATACGATGATAAATTCTGTTTCTGTGATCTTGAACTGAACCAGGGGCTGTATTCTTGAACTATTACGAAAATTTTTGGTACCGAGTTAGTGTCAAAGTATAACGGAAATCTTAAAATAGTATTCTTGAAATTGGATTCCGAAAATTTTCGCGGAACGTTACTAAAATTTTCGGAATGGTTTTTTCGTTCCTTATTCCATTTTCGTAATCGAATTTAAATTTTAAATATTCGTAGTTAAAACGCAATGATTTCACACAGTTTGATGTCCCAAATTATTTATTTAGAGATGTAGTAATGGAGATTTTCTTACCTAGGTAGGTAAGGTTTCCTACTAGGTAGTAAAAAGAATGATTTCATTTTTTCTTTATTACTATGGGTGATCATTTGGAAAATTTGGATTCATTTTTTAGAATTACCCCTGTTTTATTATTATTTTTTTTTTTAATACAACTCTATTTTTATTTGATGTCCAAAATAATGTCTTGTTCGAGATAATAATAAACATTCTATTTTTTCCTTTAAATATTTTATTTCCTAAAACTAAAGACATTTTTGTTTATACCAGCCTCTATTCTTAAAAATATGAGTTTTTTTTAGGTTTGACCACTTTTATCTTCTGTTTTCTACTACATACTACTTTATATATGGGAAATCCATAATTTTTATTTAAGCACAGCTGATTTAGCTACAAAAATTAAGATTTTTTAGCATTTCGTTGTAACAAATATTAATGAAACGTTGATAATATACCGTGGTGTGATCAATAAATTTTTACGTTATTTTAGATTTTTTGTTTTTTTCTATGGACAGTGGAAGTCACGATCACCACAATAATTTATATTCAGTAATAGTATTTATAAAATATTAAAAATTTAATAGTAAAATATTTAAAATTTAATATTTAAAAAAACAATAATTTAAAAAACGCCCGTTTCGCTTAAGGTTTTCAATCGGAATGACGTTTTTAATCACCTCATTACGAAATGTCATTATTTTTTATTCCCTTCTTTCTTATTTCCGTAATGGTTTCAAGAATACCAATTTATGATTTCTCGATATTATTCCCTGTGCCCTAATTCTCTAAAAACCAAACAGTGATAACCTTTACACACGAAAGAAATTATCGTAGAAGTCAAGATTTATATTGGATATCGTGATGTTTTAGTAAATTCGCATTTAATAAATTTTCAAGATAAAATGTAACATGACGAGATAAATTTATGTATCACCAACAATTTATCATTGAATAACTTTACACTCATCTCTCGCTTTACGAATTAATTCGTTCCTACGTAAATCGAAATTTCGTTAACCGAATTTTTTGTATATTTTTAAATATTTGGTTCAAATCTTAACTAATAAAACTAATATAAATGGGAGAAAAATAATTAGCTGAATGAGTATTAAATAACTATTATCAAATATATTCAAATCATTTACATATTTGCATCTTTATTAAGAAAAAAATAAAATTCGTAAATCGAATTTTTTTTTTCGTAAATCGAAATTTTTCGTAAAACGAGACTTCGTAAAGCGAGGGATGGGTTACTTGAATGTGTAAAGGGCTTTCGTTTGGAAATTATTAATAACACTGTGCTTGAATTGCAAACTTTTTTTGCGTGACAAGCTGGGCACCCGGGGGTAAACCTAATTCGAGTATGCTGAATTCAAAGGTGCTAGTCCCATTTCAAAGTTAGCCCCCATTTTTGAGATATCGCTTTCGACATATTTTGCCTCTGAGTCAAAAATTTGTCAAAATATGCACTCATATTCACGTTGATAGCTCCTGAACCATTAAGATTTTCGTTATGCTTTCTTCAGCAAAGTTGTGGCGCAAGCCAAGATAAACTTTTCCGAACATATCAAGGCCGAAAAACGACATCTACAATCACATTTTTGTGTTATTTTATTTTTTGCTTTTCATTTTGACGAAAAACACGTTTTTTATCATTTTTTGTCCATTTATTGAATTTAAATCGATCGAATAAACATCTTATCGACAAATATAGATAAAATAGAAGCTATTTAAAAGAAAACTAAATTGATTCAGTTGATTTTATTGTGATTTTTCTCAATTTTTTCATAAAAAATTAACATTTTTCTTAACTTTTAATTTTAATTTTCTGATTTGTTCGTGTCGTCTTCGGGATCTTCTTCCTCTTGCAAATTCCAACAAATGTCACCCAAGAGTGCATCTCGAGCCTTGCCGTCACTTGGTGAAAACGCTCGCCGTGCTCATCGGATTCGGCTGGTGATTGTTCGGTGAACTTTTCCACATGACAATGCAAAAAATGTATTTTCAGTGACATTCTAACGTTTATATTATGAAAAGCGGTCAGCATATTTTCAATATATCTGCGCCAATCATCGGCTCGGTTAATTCCAAGAATATTCTTAATAACTTCTTTTACACATTTCCATGCCTCAAGCTCTCGTTCACTAAGAGCATTTTCAAATGCATCATCTTTCATCAGACGACGAATATCTGGTCCATTAAGTATTCCTGTAATAAAAAACAAGATACGAGATGAAATTTCATTTGATCAAAACATTCGAATAGATGTAAACACCAACCTTCTTTAATTTTCATTCCACTTAACCGTGGAAAAATGCGACGCAATTCGACGAACGCATTTCCATCTGGATTCAGCACTTTTATAAAATTTTTAACTACTCCAAGCTTGATATGAAGTGGTGGTAGCAATATTTTTTTAATTGACACAAGTGGAGCCTCAACGATGCTGTCGTATCGCAATCTAATGTTCTCACTTAAAGCCCAGTTCCGTTCGTTGTATTGGTCACCTTTAAAACGTGTATTCCATAAGCACATAAAACACATGTTTTTGTGTAACCCAATTGCATGCTAATTAAAAGAGCTATCACTTTCAAATTTGCACAAATTTTCCATTGATGGTCATTGTATTTAATCAAATCAATGATTTTTTTCGTGCTGAGTGCAATTGGAATGGAATTCTTTGAGTTGGTAACATGAAGGAAAACTGGCTTCAAGCTGCTTTTAGAGGAATCGATGAACAATCGCCAATCTTCAGGATTATATGCAATGTGCATTGTGGATACCAAACCTCGGATATCAGTGCAAAAAGCGAGTGAATTATTCTCAATTGATTTGAAAAAAATCGTAAAATGACGATGACGATTTATTGCTACATATATCCGAACAGTTGGAGCCAAAATGTTCACTTGTTTTAAATCGTTTGACAAAAGAATGGCTTGCCGCTGCGATAGTTTCAGGCGTCGTACCATAATATCCAAACGACTTTGCGAGATTTCAATGTGATTGCATGGCGCAGTGACATTTGATGGTTGATATATTGATGCAGATGTTTCTCCGGCTTCACCTAATTCAAATGTTGTTGGTAAATATTCCTCAGTTTGGTTTGATCTTTCCGGAACAGGTATTTCATCTGAATGCGGCAGCAATAGATGACTACTTCTCGTTGCAGTGTATGTCAAAGAACCAATTTTGTTTCTGTTTGTACCGAGAATATAATTCATGTACCCATAACATTGATCTGCATCATGTCCTTGTGGATCGATCCATATCATCGGGACACCAAATGGCATTGCGGCTCCAGTGTTTTGCCATCTATGCAAATGGAAAATGCATGTTGTACAAACAAAAGACGGCGTCCAATTTACACCACTAATAACTATTTGTGAAAAGTATAGTCGATATAAATCAGAGGTTTGATCACTCATTTTGCGGCGATTGCTCATAATTGTAAATTTTCCACACACATTACAAAAGCACTTGAGTTTAAAACACCTATCCATATTATTTATTTCACCAGATTTCACAAGACGATTTTCACTTTATTTTTTGTATTCTTTTGTCACTTTATATATTTATAGATGAAAAACTTTTTATTTCTAATTTTATATTACAGTTTTTAGTTGTTACTTATTGTGCCAATTTTTTAACTTTTTTAGAAATATCGATTTCGACAATAATCTCTTCTTCGGTTTATTTTTTGCTACTGTTACATAATTTATTTTGAAGCTCTTTATATACTGTAGCTAGGCGCTGCTGTTTGGAACCTCCTTTGTTTTTAAGTTATAGAGGTCGTAAATTTTATTGGGGTTTTGTGTTGATTTTGTCGCGAAGTAAATTGTGGGTGTTTTTGTATATTTTCAGGGTGTGAATTTTGGCCGTAATTTGACTCATGACTCATGAGAAATTCGTATACCATACAAATGTCTCATGACTCAAATTGGTACACCTGTCTAATTTCAGTCCTTTTTTGATTATGTGCAGAATGGTTACATTTTTATTGAATTTAGTGTATGGTTTTCAGTTTTTATTTGTTGTACGAAACTTGATTTTATGTACTTGTGATATGTTTTTTTTTATCTTATCTGAGATGAGCGTTTTGTTTGGCCTAAGTATGCCGAATTCCAGTTGTATTTAGCCTTACCTGTGTACTTATGTTTCTCGAAACGGCAAGGTACGAGCCGAGTCTTCTGTGAGTAGCTTTTGCCAAAACTGACAAGACACTGCCTTTTTGGGGAACATGCGAGAAGGTCTACAGACGAATAGTTTTGTAGAAGTTGCATGGATGAAAAGGAAGAAGAGACTTTAGATAACTTCCTATGCTCGTGTTGAGCACTATCATACAGAACCAGCCTTTCAGATCTGGCTGAATGTGGAGTGCGAGATATTTTGCGGTACGTAGGTAGCTCCGAATGGTTTTGAACAGGGGTAAATGGAAAATAGGTTCCTGTGGTATCACAACGGGGCACTCCTGGTCTAAGTGTGCGGCAGCGCCACTTCAAGCTAACCTTGGCCTAAGTAAAACACACATATATGGAGAAAAAGTAAAACACACATATATGGAGAAATAACACAAAAATGTGATTGTAGATGTCGTTTTTCGGTCTTGATATGTTCAGCAAAGTTGTTGGTCTTGACTTGCGCAACAACTTTGCTGAAGAACGCATAACGAAAATATTAATGGTACAGGAGCTATCAACGTGAAAATGAGGGTATGTTTTGACTCAAAGCCAAAACATGTCGATAGCGATATCTCAAAAATGGGGACTAACTTTGAAATGGGTTTGAAATGAGGTTTACCCCCTGGGTGCCCAGCTTGTCACATTTTTCAACTAGCACAGTGTAATTAATTGCAATTTTTTTAAATGTTATTTTAAATGTTTTTTAAATTGTTTATAGTTTTATTTTAGAATTAAATAAGCTCTAACAATTTAATTCGATACAATAAAAAGTTATAAAATTAGTTCAATTTTAAATGTAAATTTGTGAACTTAAATGGACTGTTATTGTTGGAATGAAAGTATTCTTTCAGAAACGTTAAACATTCGAATATTTTACTCGATCGTCTTCACTTTTACCTATACTTTTGCTTAGGTTTATCTCCCGTATTTCAACAAAAACTACAAAACCAATAAATTTATTATTTATAATTTAAGGGGTAGAATATCTTAGAACAAGATGGTCTCTAAATTACTGCAAATTCATTTTAGTTGCTCAATTCTCTAATATAAACGTCAAGTGACTCAAGTGTCTGATTTGACAACATCTAATGAATCAGTTCTTCAGCAAAGCTTTCAACTTCGTGTGCACTCGTAATATATTACTTGCTCATTACACTTGCACAATTAAGAAAACCCACGAGTACAATAAATATATCGGCCTATAGAACATCTAAACTTCAATTTGTTGTTTAATATTTCATTTAGAGGTACTTTGAGCTCTCAACAATCATTAAGATCTTACAATGTTTTAATCCTAGACTATTTATTAATCATGTGTTTGAGAAATTGATAATTAGGAGTAATTTAGAACAATAATGAACGAGTACAAAATTTAATTATGGTATGCATTAAAACTAGCTTGTAGCAAAATTATGACTACAGTGACGATATTCATGTAAAATATATGAAAGTACAATTGTACGTCTGCCGCCTTTCAGCGTAGTAAAATTGTGCCGCCGGACGAGGGTTAAAACGCATAGTTTTCTGTATAGAATTTTCCAATAGAAATGATATGATTTTTAAGTGACGTTTCGGCCATTAATTGTAATATGTCATGATCTGTCATTTTTTGTTTCATTGTATTCAGTAATGTTTACAATTTCATCATGGTGAGATATATGCAAGAACAGCGTTACTAATTATTTAGTTTTATTATCAAAACATTCGTTCTCCAATTGCAACTGTTTGTGCGCTTTTGCCATTTTATAGTCGTAATAATCGTCCAAGTGTGCTCGCTATTCGTCGAATTGTTGAAAATTTAGAGCGTACATTTTCTTTACATTATGTTCAAGTGCCAATAAGACAAAGAAACGCTCAAAGTAATGCAAATATTGCATTGTTCAGGCAAGTGTTGCTGAAGACCACAATTTGTCGATTCCAAGACGTTCTCAAGAATTGGGACTGTCTCAAACCACAACCTGGCAGATTTTGAGAAAGGATTTGGATTTGCATCCGTATAAAATTGTTCTCACTCAAGAACTGAAGCCATTGGACCACCGCAAACATCGTGAATTTCCTGATTTTACCTTGGAACAACTTGAAAACGATAACGATTTTTTTAAGAAAATCATCTTCTCCGATGAGGCTCACTTTCATCTGAGTGGTACGGTAAATACACAAAACTGTCGATTCTTGTGTGAAGAAAATTCACAAATTATTCATGACAAACCGTTACATTCACCTAAATTGACAGTTTGGTGTGGTTTTTGGGCTAGTGGAATCATCGGTCCGTATTTTTTTCGAAATGAAGCTTGGAACACCGTTACTGTCAATGGAGATCGTATAGATCGATGATAAGTTGATCTTGACAACATTTGGTTCCATCACGACGGGGCTACGTGCCACACAGCAAGTGCAACAATTGAATTATTGCGAGAAAAGTTTGGAGATTTGATTATTTCAAGAAATTGTGATATTGATTGGCCTCCAAGGAGTTGTGATTTAACACCATTAGAATATTTCGTGTGAAGTTATTTGAAGTCATTGGTCCTTAGTAATAAACCAAACTCTCTTCAAGCTTTACAAGTCAATATTGAACGTGCTATGACATACGACTTGATTTAGTGGAAAAAGTGCTCGAAAATTTGGTTCATCGAATTCGTTCCTGCAGAAGAAGTCGTGGAGGCCATTTGAATGACGTTTTATTCAGAACTTAATTGTATCGACTGTACTTCACATTAAATAAAAAACATTTCGATATCCTTAACAATTAGTATGTTTTTTTTTTTAAGAAATCATATCACTCTTATTGGGAAACCCTATAGTTTACTCGAAATTCTAAAATTTTAGTACCACAATCCCGGAATTACAGAAAATATTCCAGATTCCAAGATCCGACTATTATATTTACTTAAATATCGTTAATTCGCACGAGGTGAAAGTACTAAATAGGGCATTTCATCTTCAACAATGAAATTGATTGATTGATTGATTGATTGATTGGACTGTAGAACCAAGTACTTGACAGGTGGTCCCGGATAACGCCGGGCCTATTCCTACAGCCTGTTTACACATAACAATAGGAGGGATAGGAAAGGTAATTTTTTTTTTTTTTTTTTTTTTTTTGGGACGGAACGACCCGGTTTCAGACACCTAGCGATCGTACGGCACAACACAATTCTAATCTACTTCTAACTACTAGAGGGAGGATAAAGGCTTAATAGGTTTGATGGATAACGATGATTTTGGTCTTCAACAATTGCTTCTTTAAATCAGCAAGCTGAGGGAAAATTTTTATTATTTCACGTACATCTGGAAATTTCCTGAAATTTAATTCTAAATTAATGCTTTCCGGCTTCCTAAACAAGTTGATTGATTGAATCAGCCCGGTTACAGACATCTAGATAAAGTCGATAGTTAGTAACACATTAACAATAGGCAATTCTAATCTACACAATCTACAATTGGATGCTTCATTTGCCAAAACGATTAACTCCATAAAACAAAAAGTTGATAAAAACTGAGAAAATACAAAAATGGTTTTAAAATTCGTTAGAAATTGCAAATTTAGTTACTTTTAGTTTTGTCATTTAATGGTGTTAACACTTATTATTACTGTAATTTATTTTCAATGTATAGAGCCAATCAAGTACGTTGATATTAAAATTTACAAATATTCAAAAAATGGAGTTAATCGGTTTGGCTTGTCAACCATCAAAGGAATATTATTTCACCTACATCGGTAGATTTCCTGAAATTTAATTCTAAATTAATATTTTCCGGCTTCCTAAATAATATAAACATTTATTAATTTAATAATAATGCAATTCCACAACTTAAAGTAGAATTTCCTGAAACCATAATTGTTTAAATTACAATATTAAAAATTACTCTAAAATCCATAAGTATTTAATAAAAAATATGTGAGGCATCCCAAAGGCAATGTTACATATTCGATTAATTACCAAGTAATTTATACTGCACAGGACATATTATGCCGAGCATGGCAATGGAGCTTCATCGTTCCTCAACCAATTTCTGTCAAATATGGTATGTAGAATTGGATTGGCACTATAACATTATGCTCAATGGAACTAGGCCATTTCTCAACAAATGATGATCAAATTCAATGTACAAAGCTGAATTTGACTAAATTTTGGGATTCGGATATAACGAATTAAACCAGGCCGCCTCCTAACCTACAACTTTAAACTTCATTTTGCAGTGCTGGGCTAGGATTCTAATAAGAAAGTTCAGCTTAAATTAGGATTTTACCGTGTCTTTTTGATGAAGTTCTACAATTCGACCATTCTGAATGGACCTTGGGAATCATATTAAAAAACATATATATTGTCAAATCACGTATTCAGAATTTTGTGGGGATTTAAAAATGGTATATAGCGAAGTTTTGGAATTCGACCGTCCTAAGCAATTTATTAATCAATCATGTTCGAATCTGGTATGTTGAGCTAAATTGCGACTCCAACATAAATCCCGGATGAAGTTCTGGATCTTTCCACAAAGCAAATCCAAAAGCAATCGGCCAATTAACTATCCAGTTCGTTTATTCACCATACCTGAAACAAACTTCGCTTAACCCGCCAAGAGATGAACCAGTCAAATCCAGCTTCCCAAAACTAAAATTTGCTAGAATTCCAATCCAGCCCAATTCATACCCAAAAATTAATTTATGCATCTTCTGCAGTACATGTCTAGAAATAGATTACTGAGACAATTTCGCACATCTCAGTCATTCAAAAACGATCAAGGTTTACGTGAGGTGATGGCACGAACGGAAAATAAAACCACGCGGAATGCTTCTTACATAATTGGTGCATGAGCAAGTCATTGAATAGGATTTAGAACTCATCAATACTTGTGTCTGACGTTCCCATGCAATTGTGAACCTGTTTCGAGAAATATTGTTGAGTCGGATAAATTCTTTCATAGAAAAGAGTGCCAGCAGTAAGCAATCTAAAAAAATAACCAACATTAATAGCCCGAGGCACATCAAAGATTTACTTGTCGTTACAATTACAACGAAAATAAAAATTAAAAACCATTTTTCCTTTGCCATGCCGTAACACATATCGCTCATGACATGAAAAAGAGACACAACTCAAAAATTAAAATTTTGCACGAGAGCAAAAACAAAAAATGCTAATTACGTTATTAGATTCCAAAATCATAAAACGAAGAATGGCACTTTGTGCTCTATCATTTTCGATGAAGGAAAAATAAAACTGTTTTTATTGAGGGATATGGATACTAATATTGCGCATCCTTCTAGTGAATTAACGGAAAAAGTTCATTTTTTTGAGTTGTGTCACCCGTCCATACCACGGCGAAACAAATCTTTAAAACTTTTCCAAATACAAATTTTTACCGCGCATTATTAATTATTATAGAGTAAAATAATTTAATTAAATAAATTATAAACCAGTTAAATAGACTGTAAAAAAATAAATAAATAATAAATCATCAATGCATGTACATATTATTATTACAATACATACATGCATTTAAATTACATTGGGGAAATCACACGACGACACATTTGAGTTGAGACCGGTTTCTAACCTCAAAAAAAAAAAAAAACATTCACGCACACACACGTCACATGAGTCCCAGCTCATCGATAAATTTCTATGTATGTGTAAAAAAATGTCGGAAAAAATCACTTTAAAAAGTCTTCGCATAGTTCACCCAATATAACATCGTGTACCTCCACACCGCTGCAACCCCTGCCCGTCTCGATCACCCCACCCATAAAACTTATAATTGTATAGGTAAAGTACAAAGAAACGAAGAAGCTACCGGATTCAAGCAACCGCAATATGGATATGCACATCGAAAATATTTTACACAATAACATAAATGATAAATGGATTTTACACATATACAATAATATATTAAACTAATTATTAAAAAAATTATAAATAAAAACAGTCAATTATATATAGTTACATATACATATTATCCACATCCCCTTTCCTGCCTGCCATCACAATTGTGTGGGTAAGGCAAAAGAATCATGTCAAAAACATATTTTTGGAATGAATTCTGGACCAACACACACATTTATGCATTCCACTGAAATCGTCCGAAAAATAACACTAAAACCGTAATAGTAAAATAATTAAAATGTTATCAAAAACAAATAATTAGTATGTTATATAATTTATATATGTATTATCAAATTATAATGTTTTTCAAAAATAATTCCGATTTAACTAAGATCCGCTAAAATCCGAAAGACAATACAACCTGTAATTTTTTACACACACATTTGTGTAGGCTCGACTCAAATTAAAACAAAACAAAAAAACTTTATTTGGCAAGAAAAGGGATATATCAGAATCCACTTTAATATAAGTCCTGCTTACTCTTCTCATTGACAGATACCTATTTAAAAAAAAAAACTAACAAAGAGTGTGTTGGTTACACTAACAATGCAACGTAAATTTGAGTTTTTTTTTTTGTTCATTTTTTTTTGTTTCTGCATCAACACACTTATACATACTTAGTTATTTAAAAAAAAATTACTATGGAAAAAATAAATTCCAATACATCTTCAACAATGAAATACACTGAAATTAAGATATGCTTAGCACAGATTTGATTGGATTTCAAAAACATATCGTAAATAATATTTACAGAATAATGTGATTTTGTACTTAGAATAAAGAATAACCTTTAAACAATTTAGAATATACAATATTAATCAAAATTGAACGGATGAGTTGTAAATAAGATTTATGTTGTACACGTCTTTACCGTACGAAATATTCCTTTACCTATTTGACTGTTGTAATGTTCTTTTCAAACGCATTTGAGATATGAAACAATATCTCTATACCGTATCTTGATTTGGTTACCAATTAACTCCCGACTTCGACTATTTTTTAATATGATTTTTGGGGTTACGTGTGATTATAGATGGCTTTGATGTATTTGCAAGAATTCACGTTTCAGAGATTGTATTTTATGAGTAATTAAGGATATAAAATCATTAAAATTTCGTTTTGACGTTTAATGTTATCTTGTTCATTTGACGTCAATAGTTATATCTTGGGTAAAAAAAAATGTTTAGAGAATACGATTTAAATTTTTTTTTTTTATTTAAGAAATCTTTATTTCTGTATAATATTACAACTAATCATATAGATTATCTAGTAACTGTTTTATTATTTTAGTAGTCTATTCTTATGGAATGAGACCTATTGCTACATCCCAGCTCTGGTAGTCCTTTGATTTAAGCGGCTCAAGGAACCACTAATTCTAAAGGCTTTGTTCTTTTTAGGCGCTTTGGTCCATTGGTGCGATGCACTAGGCTCCGCAGCTCCTCGTTGTCATGCTGCTGCAATCGCAGTACATGACTCCTTGCAAATTTTTGTATTTCATTGCTGACGTATTCCATGTTTAGGTCTCGATGGAGATTGTCATTTCGAATGTACCAAGGAGCATTCACAATGCTAGGTAGTACTTTGTTTTTAAATATTTGAATAATCTTCACTGTAGTTTTTCTTGCGCAGCGTCAAAGCTGAATACCATACGTCCAGATAGGTTTTAGGATTTGTTTATATAACAGCAGTTTGTTGTGCGTTGTCAGTTCGGAGTTTCTTCCAATAAACCAGTGCATTTTTCTGAATTTTAAATTCAGTTCTTGCCTTTTCTTTTTAACATGGGTTTTCCACCTGAGTTTAGAGTCTAGCGTCATGCCGAGATACTTAGCATTATCAGAATATGGAATTTGTTGTGGATTCAGACTAATCGGAATATATTCTAATTTCCTATTTGAAAAATTGATATGTATTGATTTCGATTCGTTAAGTGTTATTCTCCATCGTTTTGTCCAGCTCTATATGTCCAGCTCTACCATCCACTATATTAATAGCATTTTTTAGGTTCTTGGTGGACTCAACGAGCTGTGTCAACAGCAAACGTTCCTATTCTAGCTTCTTCTATGTCTGGTAGATCATTTGTATACAGGAGTTATAATACGGGGCCTAGAACACTGCCTTGAGGAACCCCTGCCAATATTTTCTTCAGTTTAGAGTATTCCCCGTCCTGTCTCACCCAGAAGTAACGGTCGTTGATGTAAGACTTTAGCAATTGAAAATGTTGTATTGGCAAATCTCGTTGGAGCTTAAATTCTAGACCGCGGTGCCAAACCTTATCAAATGCTTGGGCTACGTCTAAGAATATTGCTGAACATACTTCCTTTTTTCCAGCACCTACTCAATTGTATCAATAATCCTATATGTACCTGTGTACTATCGTTGAGTGCCTTTCTCGAAACCCAAATTGATGTTCTGGTATAAGATTTCTGCTCTCTATAATTGGCTTTAATCTCTTGAGAAACAGTCTCTCGAAAATTTTTGATGTTGTTGTTAACAAAGAAATAGGCATATACGACGTTTTGTCGTTTAGTGATTTATTGGGCTTTGGAATCATTATGATTTCCGCTACTTTCCACTGTCTCGGAACATAACATAGTCTAAGTTTTAAGTTTTAGGTTGGAGCGCAATTAGAGAAAGCGAATATTGTAAAAAACCAAGATAAATTATCGTTTACACATTTACAAATTATCTTACTGCTTGGAGAATTAGTGCACTGGCACGAATTCTTAGATCTATATTTAATTGATGACGACTAAAACAGTGTACCCCAAAACTTAAATAAATATGAACAAAAGTATATAATATCTGTGAAGCTAGCCCGAAAAATATCCCGAAGAAATGCGATGACAACACTATAAAACGAATAACATGACATTTTTCAGTGTCATCCCGAAAAATTTTTTATATTACGATAGTTTTGAATTTCATCCCGAAATATTTTTAATATCACAACATTTTTACTATCACGACATTTTTTTATTTTTTTTTTTTTTGGAATCCCGAAAAAATACTCCAATTCGGAAAATTTCAGTAAACAAATAGCGACAGGTATTCGAACCATCCCGCAACCAAAAAAAAAAGAAATATTAAAGCGCAGAAATCTATATCACGAGAAATTAATTTAATAACAAATAATTTACTAGCATGGTTAATCCTAAAATGCAAAATCAAAATGCTTGTTATTAGTAAAAAAATAATTATTGTTGATCGACTCTATGAGTCAAATTTAAGATATAGTCGTGTAAAGTTGTACTAAATATTAATTAACAGAGCAATGTTGGTATGTAATTTCTAGTGGAAGGATTCACCTTTCAAAAAACCTTGCTCTGTTAATTAATATTTACTACGACTTCACACGACTTTATCTAAAATTTGACTCATAGACTCGATTCACAATTTTGGCTTTGAAAGGTGAATCCTTCCTCTACAAATTCCATACCAACCTTGCTCTGTTAATTAGTATTTATTACGACTTCACACGGCTATATCTAAATTTTAACTTGTAATATCTTTTTGCCATTTTACAACAATAAAATAGTTCTATTTTATTGCTTGAATTGAATTATTGAATTATTGTTTTTCTAATATTAAATACATATTTGTATTAATTTTTTTTGTATATTTTATTAATTTTGATTATATCGATGTCAATAACTAAAACATGTAATTTTTTTCGAGGTGATATAAAAAATTGTCGCAAAATGTTATATAGTACATATATCTTAAATTGAAAATTTCGTGATACTAATTTAATACTACAAAACTATATAATAATTTACTATTAGTCGAGGAAATGAAGCACTAAAAGGGCTAAAACTTCGAAATTTTTGAGAGCAAGACGGATCGGAATGCGGTTTTTTGCATTCGCTTCCAAAAATTATTTGTAAAAACCGCCCCTATTTTTTTTTTACAAAACGGAAATTGCATTGCTGCAGCCAAAAATGCATTCAAAAAATGCATTTTTTGAGACGGCTTTTGGAAGATTAGAGAACTTTGTAAATAAGAATCAGAACTAGCCCCACTCGGGTTCCCGGGAGTTTTTGAGGTCGCTGATCACGATTATGATGTTCAAATTGACCTACACTCGACCTGGAGCTCAGGAAGGGTCGCTGAATCTAAATATGGCATCGCCAAAAGCCGTTTTTTAATGCATTTTTGGCTGCAGCAATGCAATTTCTGGTTTGTTAAAAAAAAAAAAGAAAAATAGAGGGGCGGTTTTTACAAATAATTTTTGGAAGCGAATACAAAAAATCGCATTCCGATCCGTCTTGCTCTCAAAAATTTCGAACCTTTTTGCTTTATTGCCTCGACTATATACATTATAGCTAATCTCGTGATATATTTGTTTTATATGCAGTAATATTAATTATATTTACTTGACTCTTAGGATAGTAATAAAATATTCTGTAAATTATAATAGTCTTGCCATATTTAACTATCATGGTTTTCGGGATAACTTTTCACGCTAATTTCCCAGAGGTAAGTATATACATGCTTCCACTATTTCAATCGTTCTTAAGGAGTAAACTCCAGTCGCACGCCGGAGCTGACACGCATCTTTTTTTGCACTACCCGTTACACAGTTTACTACAGTTCATAGTTTCTTATTCAACAACATCACGTGTTTATTTTATGAATATTTTCTATGAATATGCGATAATTTGTACTTATTTAACACTAAACCTACCAATACCGGTCAAATTGACCGTTTTCAAACGTTTGTAAAATTTACACATATTTAAACGGTATAACAACGAAAGTTAAGTTTGATTTCTTTTGTGGGAAAATGAAGCTATAGTATTTTATGTACATTCAGCAATAAATCAGTCATAATCTGCGCGGACGAAAAATAGTCAATAGCATTTTTATTTACTACTCAATTTGACCAAGCGCAGTTGGAATAGGTGGAATACAAGAACTGTCGGTAGGTTTACTGTAAATATTTATTTATTTATTTAATAGTTTTAATAATTCAGAGCACTTTAACTTTATCACGAAATTTATACTCGTCTGAGAGATTTTATTGTACATACTTTGTAGGTATACACGATACACACCTTACGAGTCTTAAAATTAGTGCAAATATTTAATGCTTATCAATTTTTAATCTTCGACTACGTCCGAAATCAATCGATCACAATTCCCACCAAAAATTAACCACTTTGTTGAAGGATAAAATTACATTTACAATCACGATAGTGTAGATCGTGAGTGATGATAGTATCAGGATACTATACATCAACTTGAATATTAGGTTGGTTCAAATAACTCAACTTTAAATGTTTGATTAATAGAAATTCGAACGAAAACTAAACTTGGGACGACTACATTCTTTTGATTTTTAAAACCTTCCTAGTTTAGAAGATGTTTCACCACCGTAATTTTAATCAAAGTTGTTAATGAAAAAATTTACTTTTATTTTGTTTCAACAAATTAAAATTTCAAATTTAAATTTATATTTTAGTTCTATTTGAAGTAAATTTTTATTCGTGAAAAATGATCAAGGGGTACCTTATAGTCTTGCTTTTTTTGCAGTTTAAAATATTTTATTTGATTTTGAGCTGATTCAGTTGTTGGTAATGACACTAGTTTACATATAAGGTCAGTAATTAGTAATTACGAATGGTTATATATGCAAATTAAAAAAAAAAATTGCAAACATTTGTAATGAAAAATAAATATTTATTAAATCGGGTCGGGTAAATTCTTTAACGTTTTACAAAAACCGATGTTTAGTAATTTTATTTGTTAACACATATATAAAAAAGCGGAAACATTTCAAGGTCATATTTCAAGGTCATATTTTGCTAAGCATCACCGAAGCTACTTTTGTGTTCTTTGTGGAAGACTTTTAACACTTTGCAATTCATACTTAAGATAATAAGACATTATTTCAATAGTATTTATGATTTATTTATTAGTATTTACTTGCCATATTTATGATGAAAAAACACTAACAACAACAAATTAACCTAAAACGAACAATATGCAGTACAAGGTGCCTATATTTGAAGAATAATGTTTGCCACCATTGAAACCTATAAATTTACATCGTGTCCAAGATCGTACTCACAACCATGATACAAAAAAAATTCTCTATCAGACAGGGCTCATTAGAAACCGGTTGTCGCTACTATATGTGTTTTCGTGAAACCACTTTTAAAGTTTTCTACCTGCGACCAGTTTTTTGTTTATTTTATTTTCTGTTTCAACTTTTTAACGTGTTTCAGTAGATAAGACAATAATAAATTGGTTTCACCAATTTAGTTGTTTTTTCTAATACAAGCTATTGAGCCTATATGTAAGGAGCAATTTTTGGATCATGCTCACAACTATTAACACCATTCCAAGCGGCTTCATTTTCGTTTATTTAAAAAATTTGTACGTCAATAAAAAATTTGTACGTCTTATTTTGAAGCGTGAAGTCGATTTCATTTGACAACCCATCTGGAACGGCTGAATGGATGGTTCCACATTTGATATCAAAGAAACGATTTTTTTCGTTTCTTTCCCCGTTTACCTATGATACAGGTTTTAATTGCGACTAAATAAATTTTCGGTGAAATCACACTAACACAAACATAAAAGAAATAAAAAATATTCCAAGGCCATTTTTGACTCATTTTAGTTTAAAGCTGTGTTTCTTATTTCCGATCTAATCGCTCTGACCGATCTGAGTACTAAAAAGTTGTTTCTTATTTCAGCTCCGATCGATCTGATCAATTTTGTTGTTGTTTCTTATGTTTCTTCGGATTGATTAGATCAATTTTTTTGATTTGTAAAAATATTCCGATTTCTCAGATTAGTTTTAGTTTCACGTAATTCAAGGTTCAAGATTAACCTCTCCAAAAGGCAAGGAATCACTTGCAGCTGGCCAATACTCAAACTGTGAATTTTACTCAGGAGGGAAACCGACGTACTGGCCAACAGATCCTAACAAAATCCCAGATCTAATAGATTTCTACATCACTAAAGGCATATCGGAACGCTACATCTTCTTAGAAAATGATGAAAGTCTAATATCTGATCATTCTCCTGTTATTATGACGGTTAGTGAAAATGTAATAGAAAAAACAAATTCACCACAACTAACAAACAACAAAACAAATTGGGAATTGTTTAAGCAGTTAGTGGAGGAAAAAATAGAACTTCAAGTGCCAATCAAAAGTGAATATGAAATAGAAGAGGAACTAGACCGGCTCCTTGATGTCATACAATGGTCGGCTTGGGAATGCACCCCCAAATTATCATCCAGGAAAGAAAACGCCGTTATTTACCCAATAGAAGTAAGAGAATTAGTGCAGGAAAAACGAAAAGCCCGAAAGAAATGGCAGAATACACGTTCACCGCAAGATAAAACCACCTTAAACAACTTGTGCATCAAACTTAAGGTACTCATAAAAGCAGTGAAAAATGAAACAATTGGAAAATATCTCTGTTCTCTAGCCCCAACTAAAGATACCGACTATTCCCTCTGGAAAGCAGCAAAAGGGTTAAAACGACCAAAAACGCAGATCCCCCCAATCAAAACAAACGATGGTAACTGGGCTAGAAGTGCGAAAGATAAAGCTGACCTGTTTGCTGAACATCTTGAAGAAACATTTCAACCTATAGGTCAGCAGACCAGTTACGAAAACACTGCTGATACGCCCAGAATATCTGATTTCGAAGATATCAGGCCTGTAACATTGAAAGAACTAAAAACAGAAATTAAGAACATAAAAACAAAGAAAGCTCCTGGTTACGATCTGATAACAGGGCAAATAATAAAGGAGCTGCCTGAAAAAGGGACCCGTAAATTACTGCACATAATCAATGCGATCATTAGGAATAAACATGTGCCAATGCAGTGGAAAGTAGCAGAAGTAATAATGATTCCGAAACCGGGCAAGCCACCGAATGATAGAAAATCTTATCGGCCAATTTCACTTCTACCAATACTAGCGAAATTGTTTGAGAGGCTGCTGCTCAAAAGATTGAAAATAACCATAGAACAACGAAACCTTATCCCAGAATATCAGTTTGGTTTCAGGGAGAAACACTCCACTATTGAGCAGGTTCACAGGCTTACAGATGTCATTGAGAATACATTAGAAAGGAAAAAGGTTTGCTCTGGTATCTTCTTAGATGTGGCACAGGCCTTCGATAAGGTATGGCACAGAGGTTTACTCTTTAAACTACATAGAGATTTACCAAAACAATATTACATGATTTTAAAATCATACATAGAGAATCGCCACTTTCGGGTGAAATATGAAGATGAATACTCCGAGCTAAAAAAGATCTCGGCAGGAGTCCCACAGGGTAGTGTTTTGGGACCAATTCTTTACTTACTCTACACCAGAGATTTACCTCATTTAAACGATGTTACCGTTGCAACATTTGCTGATGACACTGCAGTTCTCTCAGTAGGAGATGTTGTGTTTGTGTTTTATACCGGAAAAGTCGATTCATTTATTTGTTTTCCGCATTGTTAATAAAATAGTAAGGTCGTTCAATTTTAACAAAGTTAACACATTTGCGTACAAGAAATGAAAATGCAATCTTGCAACCTCGGAAAATGTACATTTGTTTTCCGTAGTGCTTGCGCATTTTCATTTCCTCAAAATTTTAGTATATATAAGACATTTTAGTTTTAAGATATAAAAATAGTTATAAATGATAGTTATAAAGTATTAGTCAGAGCAGTAATCAACAAAAATTATTTTAAGTGTAACTATAATGTGAAGTTAATTTTAATAAATAAAATGTAGTCGCTGATGAAGATGATGTTTTTTAAAACACCCTATCCACAACCCGCTCCGCACAACAGAGACACTATCGAGGAATCGACAACGAAACTTCAAGAAGCATGTGACAAAATCATAAAATGGACAAAAAAGTGGCGAATCGGGCTCAATGAATCAAAATCCACGCATGTGAATTTTACTAATCTAAAAGTCAGTTACAAACCTGTAATCATTAACGGTCAGCAGATTCCGTATGCAAATAAGGCTAAATATCTAGGGATGACCTTAGATACCAGGCTCAGATGGAAAGAGCACGTTAAAAAGAAAAAAGAAGAACTTAATATCAATATCGAAAAATGTATTGACTGCTCGGGAAAAACTCGGAATTGTCAACCGAAAATAAATTGCTACTATATCAACAGGTGCTAAAGCCTGTATGGACTTACGGAATACAGCTCTGGGGCTGTACAAAGAAAACCAACACTAAAATAATACAAACTTTTCAAAACAAAGTGCTACGTGGTATAGTTAACGCTCCGTGGTACATTAGGAATGATGACCTTCATCGGGATCTAAATATCCCGACGGTCCAAGAAGAAATAAAAAAACTTGCAGTAATACATGGACAACGTATTTATCAACACGTAAATGAAGAGCTTCGTGGTATGTTGGACACCTCCCATGCAGTAAGACGATTGCAGAGAACGAAACCAATTGATTTAATGGATTAAGGACACCAAAGCAAAGACTACTACTACAGTAAATAACCTATAAATGGAGCCGGCCAATGGGCGTCTTCTCATTCACAAGTGATTAAATTAAGAAACAAAAATTACTAGATGAATTGTATTCAGTTGTAATAATTTAAATAAAAAAAAAAAAAAAAAAAAAAAAAAAAAAACGTAATTCAAATTCAAATCTATATGGTCATTCTCATCATTTTTGTTTGTTTTTGCAAACGTTATTAAAATGAAAACAGGAAGAAATTTTGATTATTATTTTATATTGATTTTATTAAATAATGAAATAATTATTTTATACAGCCATATTTTTTTATGGAGTATTTGCAAGAAGTGGTACAATTTCACATTCGTGGTACAATTTCCTCAAACTAATTTAGCACGTTAATATTCCCTTCGTGGTCGTATTCGGTCGTTCGCAATATTCCCTTCGTGTTCGTAATTTGAATCGAAATATTAAGTAGCTAATAAGAATTTATTTGTAATAATCGTGTATTTTTTGACAGTTCGATGATAGTTGATAAGTTTTTTGATCTACCAAATCTGAAACCTGTTTCTTATTCCAGATCGGCTAGATCAATCTAATTTTAGATTTCAAAATCTGCTCGATCTACGGATTTAAATAAGAAACACAGCTTAAATTTTATTTTCGAGAGAACAGAACAAAACAAAATAAAACACACATATATATCTGTGTTCATTAATCAAAGGGGTACAAGTCGACTTATGCCTTTTATTAAATTAATTATTATTCTGAATTTCCAAACCAAATGCTATACATCACTCATCACAATAAAAGTTATTTTTAAAAATCAAAAGGACACAACTCGGCTTTTTAGTTAATTACATTCAATAAAAGGGCACAACTCAAAAATTTAACCTAATCCGCACACAAATCGAAATTAAATCAATTGTTAAATTTTGAAAAAGGACACAACACGACTTGATTCCATTTACATAAATAATTTGTTAACATATATTTCAAAATCATTTTTTAGTAAAAAGGCACATCTTGAGTTGCGCCTTTTTGCTAAAAAAGTTTGTTGCATAGTGTTTTTTCTAAAGTTGTGCCGCTTAGCAAAAAAAACCTAAGAGAATTTTAAAATAATTAAATCTTTTAAATCAAATTATGCCCTTTTAGTATAAAATATTTTAGAAAACAGTTTGAACAACTTGAGTTGTGCCTGTTTAACAAAACTAAGTCTTGTTATTTAAACAATTGTGTTGTGCTGTTTTCAAGGGTTTTTAAAAAGGTGAGTGAGTGCAAACTATTCAGCGCTGGGATGTTCTAACATCACCATGTTTTGATAATTTAACGATGTTTATTTCTCGTTTCTGTAGAATAAAATATATCTCTGTTTCAATTTTTATATCATTTAGCAGCCTGCTAGATTGCAACATTGTGATGTTTCTACTGTGTTTCTATCACCAAATAATTTTTTTTCGATTGTAGAACGAAAATAAGTGAAATAGATATTGTTGAATTATATTCTAGTAGGCTGTGATAGCAATAAAGCAGAAATAATTGATAATTGAAACAGAAGTCAAATTAATTCTAGCTGAAAGAAACGTAGACTTCGATGAAATATCGCAAAATGTGATGTTAGAACATCGCAGCACAGAAGTTTTAAGTGTTTTTTTTTTTCGAACTAATGCTTAGTTGATATCATATTATTTAATAAAGAAATGAGTGTCATGACACTGAAAATATTGCAACTAGCAAAACAGAAAATAGTGGATTTCAATAGTGTAAGCTCAATTGATGAGATGGATATCAGTTCGAATGGTAAGTTAACATAGTGTTGAAATGTTTGCTTCTAAATCAAATTATCTATACTCAATTATCTGTGTTCGTATTTTTAGTAACCCTGTTAAAATGTGATAATCAACTTACATGCAAAGGTAATAAGGCAATTGGCGAGGACCAAAGTCAAACTTCAGGAGCTATTCCAAAAGGTTTGTGTTAATTATATTCATCTAGCCATATTTATATTCACGTTGATTCACGGTGATCCGCGGTGGTGGAGTATAGAATCGATTGCGAATTTGAAAATGCATATTATAAAAAATGAAAAACAATTGATACACATCAAAGTAGCTCAGAACATTTTTAATGATTTCCTTACAAATATTTTTTTTATGACACAAACGCAATTAAATTTTTTGAGTAATAAAACAAATTTTACTTTACTAACACTTCGATTACTATGAAACCATATTCGGCTGACTCATTCATTTTAACGATAAACGACTCGACTTGCGTTATCGGGGCCTTATTGTATGGAAATCAATAGAATGCTTCAAGCTGCTTCGACGTACAGTAATTGTTTTTCATTTTCTTTATATGAATGAGGATTCTATAAACAACCTGATTATTTTCATCCTATTTCTTAGCATAGGAACCACATCATCGAGCCAAAGTATAAATTTAGACTTGATCATTCCAACAGTTGAGGCGAACGTTCCTAATTCTGTAGAAATAAATGAATGCGATACATCATTTGAATCTGAACCGTATGATGATTTTAGCGACACAGACCCGCATTATGTGCCTAACGAATACAAAAATAGTTCATCTGATGATATGTCTGATGAAGAAATTAATAAAATAGCTCAGCAAGTTGAGTCAAACTTGGAAACTTCACCTCACAGTAGAAAACGAACAACGAAAGCGTCGAAGTGTCACGATTCAAAGAAAAAGCATAATTTGGGATTGTCGTACGTCACATCTAAGGGCATTACTAAAACCGAACGAGCCTTCAAAGAATTGAAAAACTGCCGAAAAAAATGGAAGGAAAAAATTTCTCCTAATCAGCAGAAGTTGATATTTGATGAATATTGGGCATTGGGAAATTACAATTCTCGAACAATGTTTCTTGCCGGTCTAATCAGTGCTGGAGATAAAAAATCTCAAAGAATGCCTTCAACTTCCAAAAATAACCACCGATTTTCATGTCAGTACTTTTTAAAAATTAATGGAACCAATGAAAAAGTTTGCAAAGTATGTTTTATAGCAACTTTTGGAGAATCTACAAAGTTTGTTAGAACTGTAGTTAATAAAGTGTATAACAGTCCTGGATCAATTCCAGTAAATGATCGTAGAGGCTCCCATCCATCTAGCAAGAAATTATTCGACGAACTAATTTTGGAAATTACAGCGCATATAAATAGTTTTCCTGCGTACGAGTCGCATTATACTCGTTGGGATACGACTCAGAAATATCTTTGCAGTGATTTTAATTTAAGTATCATGCACGGAATGTATTTAGAAAAAAGTTCAAAGCCGGTATCATACTCTAAATATGTCGAAATATTCCATAAACTGAATTTAAAATTCAAAGTTCCTAAGGTGGACATATGTCATCGTTGTGAAGTTTTAAAACATAAAATTGATATTTCTAATGGCGAGGAAAAACAACTTCTAATTGAGGAGCAAACAAATCACCATAATAATGCTGATTATGCATACAAATGCAATGAGTTCGACAAAAACATTGCGAAAGAGGATTCTTCGCATAAACTGCTTACGTTCGATCTGCAACAGTGCTTGCCCACGCCAAATCTAGCTACATCAGTATCGTTTTACAAAAGATTACTCTAGACCTATAACCTCACGATGGAGCAACAAACCAACCATTTTGCTACATGTGGAACGAGGCAATTGGTAAACGTAGGGGTAACGAAATTTCATCCTGTATTTTTCTACATTTGAAAAGTTTAGGTTCAGATGTCAAGCAAGTCACTATTTACAGTGACAGTTGTCCTGGTCAAAACAGGAATTCCTTTCTCTCAACTATGTTTTTAGTTTTACAAAGTGACAGTTCGATTGATCTCATTGATCATAAATTTTTGGTTGTGGGACACACCCACATGAAGTGTGATGTTGATCATGCTCTAATTGAGCTTACAAAGAAAAAAACATCGATTAAAATACACCACCCAAGAGACTGGTATCAGTTTGTGCGCACTGTGGGAAGCAAACGCCGGTTTGAAGTGATTGAGATGAACCAGGAGAATTTGTATAATTTCTCTGGTTTCCTGAAAAATAAGTTTACATGGAGAAAAGTACCGACACCGACGGCAATAAATTCACTTGGAGTGACATAAGGTGGTTGAGATACACTAAAGATTTTGCCAAAATTTATTTTAAAACATCATTGGACACAAATGCGGCTTTTAGAACTTTAAACATTGCACGACGGGGAATAAATTTTCTAATGATCTTTCCAAATCATACGACCGCCTAGTTCATATTAGTGATGAAAAGAAGAAAGACTTGCTTGATTTGATACCTTTAATCGATCCAGCGTTTCATGGATTTTATATGAATCTAAACCTACAACTAATAGACCAGATTACGATCCGGATTTAATGGAAGATGATGATAACGAGACTGTTTAGTTAATAATATTTAAGTAATTCTGTAATTGGCAATTGCGGTTTCCATTATCAAATGAAATAATCATATTTAATATATTTGTTTAATTATTTTAATAAAAGTTCTTGAATCGTGGAATAATTTATAATGGATTAATGATAAATAAAGTCTTTTAAATGGAGGCACAACAAAGTTTTTTATTTCGCATTGTTGAGATACATAATTTAATAAAAGGGCATAACTGAATTATGCCTTCCTGTCTATGAATCGTTATTTTTGCAAAAGGGCACAAGACACGATTTCCCCAATAACTGGGAAATTGAAGAAAAATTTTAAAAATTCTCAAAATCATCTGGTCGACTTTCTAATCTTACACCCAAATCAGAAACTATTACTAAAAATACTCTTTTATGTTTTTTCACACATTGAAATTAAATTACGTTTAACTCCTGAAAATTTTTAGTTTTTTCACTTGTGCCTCTTTGATTAATGAACACAGAATACATGATCTATTACGACTAGTTGGCCATGACAAAATAATCAAAAAACCAAAAATCTCGTGTGGAATGGGACAATGTATGTAAAATCATTTCATGCTCTCAGTTTTGTTTAATTGAGAATATAATACAAATTTTCTACTCATTTTGTCATAGTGTCACCATGTCATGACAAAAACATTTGCAATTTTAATAAATTTTCTCTTTGTCAAGTTGTAATGCGCTTGATCAAATTCAATTCAAATATATTTTGTCATCACATTCTAGCGTCATGACAAAATTTAGCGAGTGAAGACCAAGCATTAGGTGGAAGTGGAAACCAGTAAGGAATAAAAACTTAACTTAATAAAAAAAATAAGAATGCGATAAATGGCATGTCAGTGTTATTACCCAGCCAAACTTAATTTTTACTTAAGAATCCAACGAAACCTTGGTTAAATTTTAGCTGTCACTTAAGAAAAAATAGTGTGCGCTATTTCTCGCTCGGAAATAAATTAAACTTAAAAATATAATTTGCTTTACATATTTTTACTTTATTTATTAATTAAAATCATTTTAATACATTTTCAGATTCTGTTTTAATAATTTATGATAAGGTATGGTACTATAATAGACGTGGTGTAAACGCTACTTTTATACTATAAAACTTAAATTTTGTTTTCCAGTGTCATGTAAAATCATTTCGTGTATGTGTACAGTTTCATTTGTAATATTAATTACTATCCTCCTTCTCCTCTAGATTTTTCAAAGAACTTTTATTTTTTGAGTAACTGGGAAGCGTCAGTTACAATAAGAAAATTTCAATTCCAGATGCGGTATGTTGTACCATCACTTCGAATCGAAATTCGAAAAAAGTCGAATGGCGGTATGTTGTATCATTTTCGAAAAGCAAAAAAGATACAACTTTCACTTTTTCTATTCGACTTTTTTCGAATTCGACTTTTTTCGATTCGAAGGGATGGTACAACATACCGCCCCAGGTGTGGTAGCCGTCTGTGTTTATTCAAAGAAAACCCATGAAAATTTCCTGCTTCAATCGTAGTCAATTGGTCAATCAAAAACATTGAATACTAACCCCCTTCTTCTTTAGATTTTTCAAAGAACTGTCATTTTTCGTGTAGTTGAGGCTAGCGATTAGGATCGAGAATTCTCGGTTCGAGAAATCCATGAATGGAATCCGAGAAAACCATTGAAAAACCAAAGCCAGAACTTAAAAAGAAAAACTGGAGGAAGCAATAAAAAGATGTACGTTCACGGTTTCAAGGCAAGACAACAAATCGAGCCACAGACGATTGGTAAGGAAATTAATTTATAAATGAATGGGCCAATTAAGGAAAAATTGCTGAAAAATGCTTTGTTTATCTTAAAACCGACATCAACCCAAAATGAGTTCAACTTTTCTATAGGACGCAACCTAGTTACCAAAAACAGAACAAGATTATCTGATAAAGAATGGATGTGTTGTTTTAAAATCGCATTTCATAAAAAACAAAAAATTTCACTAATTTGTATCCGAGTATTTGTAATTTTTTTAAAGTTTTTAATTGAAGTTTTTGTAAAAATTGAATTTGAAAATTTATAATAATGAAATATTTATTTGTTTATAAAATGGATAATACATAAATGTGATATTATTATACTTAACCTGTCTTTTTCTTTATTTTTGTAAATTTCTCGAGAATTCTCGAGAATTTCGGGAACCGTTAAAACAATTTCCGAGAAATAAATTTTATCGAGAAATCTCAATCGCTAGTTGAGGCTTCCTACTATAAGAAAGTTTCAATTCCAGGTATGGTAGCTGTCTGCGTTTATTCAAAGAAAGTTTATGAAAATTTCCTGCTTCAATCGTAGTCAATTGGTCAATCAAAAACATTGAATACTAACTCCCGTCTACTCTAGATTTTTCAAAGACCTGTTATTTTTCGAGTAATTGAGACCCTCTACTATAATTGTTTTGTAGTTCCAGGTTGTTTGCAGTATTGCTTTGCCTTTTACTTTTATATTTTATGCATACTTTTTTTTTTGTAAAAATATATACGTACTTGACTTATGTTTACAAGAAAATATTTATTATAAAAAAATAATTTATTTTTTTAATTATTTTATTTATTTTATTTATTTAAATTCTTTATTAACAATTTTGATTTTAATGTTCCTTAATCAAATAATAACTTAATACTAACTATAAAATATACTTAAATCTATTACATTGACACCCCATCTAATTGTGTCAGCAAAATATGCATAAAGGTATTTATGCATATTATGCATATTTGTTGCGCATGGATTTGTATGGTATCAATCCGCGCGCTTTAGAAAAGTAGATTCCAATTCCATGTTATTTTTGGTTGGCGTCATGTGCAGAGGATCGTAACTCCTCCCGCCAAAGAGAAGGACATGGGGACTTTGTCCGTATGGTCTTGGGTTCACTGGTTGACTGTGTATTGTTCTGTGTCGCTACTTGCTGTGTTGATTTGTAGCATCCCTTCCAGGTACAATAGATGACAATTGCAATAATAATGATTATGATCAGGGTTGTAGTACTGTGCCCTTGTATGCTGTGAGATAACGCCCGCTCCTGTAATAGCGTGATGTGATCTCTATGTTGTAGGGTCCAATTAGTCATTTGTGATAATGACAATGACTGTACAACGTTCTGACTATTTATGTCGTGATACGGTATAATGACGATCTGGTCCTCTTGGTAGACATATTTCGTACTGCTGTAGGTAATGCCCGAGATATTGACATCACAATTATCGAATTCAATTAACGCTTGGCCTTTGATAGACTTCGTAAATTGGTGACAAGTAGATGTGAATTCCAGTTCTCCTGGTGCGGCTACGTACAATTTTCCAGTAATGATTTCTGAGACTTCATCTTCTAGTTCGTAGGCTGTATGGTTGCATTGGGCTGGTTGTTGTGAGATGATACTGGGTATGGAGGTGTTGCTTATTGATTGTAGTGATTACTTAGTGCAATAATACTTGTTTTCCAATTCGTTGCATGGTTGTAATATGTATTGATAGTAATTTTGTTCGTTTAGGATGATATTGTATGATGGAATCGGGGTAGTCATGAGGTTTTTGGATGGAATAGGTTTAATTTTGAAATAACTAAATATTGGTTCATAGAAGGTTGGTACCTGTATACTAAGAATAATTCTAGACTGATTGTAATATCCTTGTAACGTCAATAAATCGTAGATATTGTTTGGGTTGATTATTTCGATTCCGTCGTGAGACATTAAATCATTAATGAAATGGATTTCACTGTTGGATAGTAAATGTCTTGAGATGCGTCTGTGTCTAGCTGAACTGAGTGCGTCTAAAATGTCGTCTATGTGGTGGGTTAAGGTATCTATTGTATTAATTAATTTAAAAATGTATTGATCTATTTGTGTTGTGTTACTGAGGCCCTTTTCCAATTACTTACTTATTTGTGTAGACGTACTTATTCAAATAAGTAACCTCGTGAGGTGACTTATTTGAATAAGTACGTCTACACAGAAATGTCTCCAAAATTGTGTCTTGACTAAATGTAATAAATGCCGTTTTTATTTTCAAATCTAGTGACAACGACTAACGTGTCAAGAAATTTTTTTCTTCCGTAAAAATTATAAATTGAATGGCAACAATACGTTATTTTCAGAAAACGTCAAAATATGTAAAAAAAATTTGTATTTTTTGATGAAATTTATTATAGATAAATATAGATGTTGGTATGTTGAATGAAGCTACGATAAGATGCTGCTAACCAAAACAATATAACCGTCAGTTCAATTTGAGCATCATATCCATGTCGCTCAATTGGAAAAAATTCTAATAATTTTTGGAAAGCCTCTACCGATAAATTAGCATGTTTTTTGATCAGTTTAGTGCATCTCGATTTTTAATAGCAGATATCAAGAAGCTGCTTTTGGTGGAAAAATATTTTATACCCTGCAATAATTTGTAATTACATTAAATATATATATTTGAAAGTTTATCCTAAAGGAATAAAACATGCCTATCACATTTCACGTTCTTCTAACAAATGAATTAAATATTCATCAATAATCACCTTTGATTAATTTTAGAGATATCTTCATATTTTTATTTATGAAGTAGTTTAGAAGTAAGACATTTCTTTTGTCCATTTTTAAATTTATTTTAAAATTTATAAAATTTTTGGGTCAGCAAGAGTTTGTTTATACTTTCATAAACAAGCTGTCAAAATAAGTAAGTACATGAATTGGAACGGCTTCACTTACTTATTTAAGATGGCGGCGAATAAGTCAATAAGTTTCCAATAAGTAAGTAATTGGAAAAGAGCCTGAGCCTATTTAGTTCAAAATTAATGTTTTTATTACTGTCTCTTACATATTTCTGTACGTAGTTGAATCTATCAATTATACCTTTATTTATCTCAATTTGAGCATCATTTTGTTTATTTAAGTTATCTTGATTTTGGTAAAGACTATGTATTGCTGAACTAATTTCGTCTAGATCGCGTTGGCCTAAGTTTCCCGTAATGTCTTTGATCAAGGAACCTAGTCCGTTAATAAGACCTCTTTTGACCCGTGTAGGTTTCAAAAGGTTAACGTTGTCTTGTAGTTCCTTAAACTTGTGTTCAAGAATTTCTGTTTTGTTTTTGAATGCATACTTGCAATCTATATTGCTATTAATAGTTTCTTCAACTATGTCGATGTTACCTTGGATAAAGCGAAGGTTTTCTTCATAGAATTGGATCTCAATGATGTGGACGATCGTTTTATAACTATTGATTACTCGGGCCTGGCCTATTCTGATCAGTAAGAAGCCGTTGTTGTTCAGGTCGGTCACTTTCAGCGTTTGGCTCATGACGAGCGTGCACCTGAAATGGATCCTTTATCAATTTCTTGTGGTACTTGCCATCTTTATTGATTGATTGATTGATTGATTGGGCCTATTCCTACAGCCTGTTTACACATAACAATAGGAAGGATAGGAAAGGTTTTTTTTTTTTGGGACGGAACGATCCGGTTGCAGACACCTAGCGATCTTACAGCACAACACAATTCTAATCTACTAGTGGAAGAATAAAGGCTTAATAGGTTTAATGGATAACGATGGTATTGCTTTAATCTTCAACAATTGCCTCACTAAATCAACCACCTGAGAAAAAATAATATTATTTCACGTGCATCTGGAAGTTTTCTGTAATATAATTCTACATTAATACTTTTCAGCTACCTTAACAAAATTGATTAATTAGATCAGCCTGGTTACAAATACCTAGGTAAAGCCAATAGTTAGTAACATAGTGACAGCACAATTCTAATCTACACCACCAGCAATTAATATTTCAAAGAAATATTAATTCATACCACCTAAAGATTCCTGAAATTAATTCTTAATTAATCTACTGGTTTCCTAAATAATATAAATATTTATTAATTGAATCCACTACAACTTACAATATAGTTTCCTGAAACCATAGTTATTTGAATTATATTAACAATTAATATTAAACTATTAATAATTTCTCTAAAACCCTTAGCATTTAATAAATCCACTGCAAACGGGTCGTTAAAATAACTCAGTAAACATATATTAATTATTAAACCTGAAAACAAACTGTATGATTATTATTGACTTAATTGTATTCAATATATTCAACCTTATTACCTTATTACATAAGTTATTATGAAACATAAAAACAAGATACTAAAACATGTATTTCACGCGCAAAATGACAGAAAATAAAAATTTAGTTAAAATCATTAAAAATTTGAATTTTACTCGATCAAGAAAGATATACACAAAAGAGTTTGTTTACGCCGCAATGACAATTAAATTCGGCAATCTTAACTGACCCTAGCAAATACTTTATAATTAATGTGTATCAAATAAGTGATCATTAATTAATTATAGTCATGAAAATTAAAAGATTTACTAATTAACTTAAAAATAATATAAGTAAGGTCCGGAAAGACAACACAAAACTAATCTACTAGGAGAAGGATAGAGGTTCAATATGTTAAATGGATAATGATGGTATTGGTCATCAACAATTGCTTCTTTAAAACAGTAACCTAAGAAAAAATGTTATTATTTCATATGTATCTGGAAATCACCTGAAATTGAATACTATATTAATACTTTTCGACTTCCTAAACAAACCTAGATAAAGACAATAGTTAGTAACACAAAGGCAATACAACTCTAAACTACACAATCAACAATTAATATTACAAAGAAATATTATTTTCACAAGCCTATGTATATTACCAGAAAACTAATAATAAATTAATATATTGCTGCTTATCTAAACCTAAATAATATGAACATTTATTAATTAAATAAAAAAAAAAAAAGAAAAAAAAGTAATAATAATATATAATAATAAAAAAAAAAAAAAATAATATAATAAACTAAAATAATTATAAATAAAAACATTCAATTGTGCATCTAATATATACATGTATACATACATATGTAAACACTTGCATACATGTATATTCATACATATACATATACACACATACAGTCAGAAACATTCAGTCGTACACGGCACGTCTCTTCTATCAAAGTGTTGAAATTTAATAAGAAAACGAAAATCTCCCCAGACCCTCCCTACAATCCTAGTCCATCCACCATCCTAGACAACAATAAAAAAAAAGGATTCACCCCTTAATACCAATCAGAAGATCACAAAAGCTACAAACATTGAGCCATGCTACACACGGTTTCATAAGACCGGCTTCACCTTTTTCCGCTAGAACAGAACAAAACAATACAAAACAATTTGGTGTTTCAATATAAAATAAGGGTTCCAATTAACAATAAAAATCTATTACGACTTAGTTTGAAATCAGAAGCTGAAATCGTGTGTAGCTTGGCTGATTCAGTCGTATACGACTTCACGGAAAAACACTTGAGCTATAATGTTTTAGTGCGTATTTTCTTTACTTTGCTTTTTGTTTATTATTCAATCAGTGCAATTCCATATCTAATTTATTTCACACCCGTAGTTTAATTGATTGTGGTCTTTCAAAATGGTTAAGAGTACGTAGGTTAATATTAGATCGTTAGTTAGATCGTCCACAGAAGAAAAGGGAAATCATTGAGTGAAATCGCGATAATACTTAACAATTTGTAAATCAAAAGTACAAAAATTTATGATCGATATTTTAAAGAAGGCCGGAAACAAAATACACCCAGCACAAAAGGTCCGAGACAAATATCACCATCAAAAGAAAAGTTCATTAATCGCAAAATAAGACAAAATCCTAAGTTAACTGCAATGGAATTAACTAAAATTATAAGAAAAAATTGTTATTTTCACGTATAGTAAGGAAAAAGCCTTTTATTAGTAAAGAAAATAAAAGAAGAGTAGATTTTGCCTTAAAATACAAAAACTAAAGTATTGAATTTTGGAAAAATTTGATTTTCATCGATGACAGTCAATTTACCATGTTTCAAAGTGGTAAAAGGCAAGAAAAAGTTTTGAGAAAACGCAGTGAAGAGTGTTATGTTAGAAATGTTTGTCCAACGTTTAAACACGGTGGAAATAGTGTAATGTTCTGGGGAGCTATGGGTCATAAAGGAGTTGGCCATTTAGAATTTATTGATGGGATTATCGTCAAGGTAAAATATTTAAACATTTAAAGAAAAATTTATAAGAATCAGCTCGAAAACTAGATATAGAAAATAATTTTCATTTTTATCAGGACAATTATCCTAAACATAAAGCATGGATTGTTAGAATGTGGTGTCTTTTCAAGGGTCCAAAAGTGTTTGGGACTTGAAAATCAGAAAATAATTAAGAAATGTGTGGGTAAGGCAAAAGAATCATGTAAAAAAATTATTTTTATATGTTTTTGAACCAACTTACGCAATCAAGCGAAATTATTTATCAAAAACGCCATTACATACTATGTTTTTTTTTCACTCACACATTTGTGTGGTTTGGACTTTAATAGTGCCATTTTTTTTATTGGTAGAAAAAGGGATATCGTGGATCATACATTTATATATCCATACCACGGATTTATAATAATATGGATACAGTATCGTCCTAAAATAACATTGAAAACAACAACAAGAAATGGAGCAAATTTTTTATATAGTTTTCTGCTCTTTTTATATACTTCTCTTGCTCTAAAAACCTATTTCCGAAAAAGTGCCGCACTTACACAAATTTAAGTTCGAAAAATAAAGTTTTGTAATTGAATTACAAAAATATGTTACAATATGTTATTAAAATCAATGTAATTAGCTAATTATACCAAATGTTGATCATTAAAATTTTGTTTTACCTATTTTCGTTCAATAATTTGATAAATTAATTACTACTTCTCCCTTGAAATGGGAAATGCAGCCCTGAAAAATAAACAAACCAAAAATAAATTTCGAGTGAAATGTCAAAACTTGTTTTCAAAAATATTAACAAAACAGCAATGTTGTCTTTTATTTAGATATGTATGTATTTCATTTTCATAAAAAAATAAATTATAAAGAATAAAACTAAATTTAAATTGTGTTTTTAAAAGTTATTTGTGTCTAAATATAATTAAGCGGCTTAATTGCTGCCTTATGTGTGTTGTGTTGGCTTCGTTAAATTGTTTTGAAATTTGAGAAAATTTTATTTTTATGTAACATTTGATAATAGTTTTTGCTAACTTATATATATGATTATTTCCAACTTCCGTATCATATTGGTGAGAATGTAACGATGGAAACAATTTATTAATGTTCAAATCTTGTAAGATCCTTAACGCCAATCTTTCATCTTGATTTTTCTTTTTAAAATTGATGTTGGCATGTTTAAAATATTTATTTGTGACTAAACATAAATCCGTTACATCTTTAGATGGAATTATCAACCCCCCCTCTAGTTTTATAAAACAGTAAGTTTAGAGCTGTTGGATGAGCTCCACCAAATTCAGAATGCAGCGAATTAATACATTCAGTACATTTAATAATTTTCATAACCATTTTGACTACATAACCACTTATGTATCCTACCACATTTTCTTGAAATGGTGATAAATTATTTTGTTCCAAAAAATCCGAGACGTCAATCTGGGAATCGTGGCCGTTGTCATCATTTTCACCAATATCAGACATATCTATTGGATAAGCAACATCACCTGTGGTAAGTGAATAATTTTATTATTTAATTGTGAATTAAAACAAATTCTAATTGATTTCTTACCATCCGATCTTGATAGTTGAACGCGGCTTAGAGTACCCAACAGTTCTGTTCCATCGTTTTCCGCGACATTCCCGCTAAAACTTTTCACCTGACTGTGTACGAGTAGTTGTTTAAAGCCAGCGATAAATTGTCTGCAAGTCGGATTGTTGTTGTTTCCACTTCTGGCCCGCATTGCAGAAAAAAATAGTTCAAGATGATCCTGACTAAACTTATATGTAAGTAAGTAGTTTAAATATCCAGTCTCTACGTAATCAATATACAGATTTTTCGCTACGATGAGCCCCATATAAAGTCCTAAGAATCCAGTAGATTTGTTTGTTTTGTAAATGGATACATCAGAATTCAATTTAATTGCTTCTAAATATTTGTTTATATTTGTGATGTCCGGCATCCACCAAATTGAGTTATTTTTCCTGAGCGGTGCTTTAGGCCCTTTACCAAAGGGATTACGAGAGTTCAACAAATCGAATGCCTTATTGATTCTGGTTAAAAATTTTACAGTTGGTTCACTGCCTTTGAACTCTGGTATGTTTAAATCGGATTCACAAAATTTTATTGCGGTGGCAACTGATTGACTAATTGTCTGTGCTGCAAGCAAAACTTTCATCTTCTTGTTCTTAAACTCTATGTGACCCTTTGAGAGTTTATTCCCTAGTTTGAAACCTTCTTTTAATTGAAGTTTATGTAATGCTTCAATATATTCCCAACGCACTATACCGTCTTCTGATTTAAGTGTCATTTCGGAATACAATCGATTCCTTACGAGTTTGAGCATGTGCGATGGATCTAAAACTACGTAAATCTTTTGTAGTGGATCTCCTGAAAAATATAAATTTTTTGAATAATTTATTAATTTAAATATTGAAATTAATTTACCTTTGAAATAAAACCAAGGTTTAGGTTCATCCATACTTAACACAGCACCCAGTTTTTCAAGCATTGTTTGGTTTGAAAAAAGTCCGTCGCACGTTAGAGATACAACTTTAGCTCCCACTTCCACTAATTTTTCGATTGCCATGGTAATTATTTCGGTTTTCATTGATGCTGAGATCCCATTGATGAAGAAATAGGCAATCGGAATTTTCCAATATTCAGTCATTCCAACTGCCATAATAACCAATGCTTCGACTGCATCTTTTTCGCAATCATTCGAATAATCAATTCCCATATCAACCTGTCCAATTATACAGCCACCAACCAATTCATTTTTTTTCATTATGGACATTTCGTCCATCATTAGAGTGACATATAACTGTTTTCCATTTTGTTTATGAGAATCAGCTTTCATCTTAATCGCACTTAGAGCTTGCTGAGTAAATCCAGGTGTACCATCAACCTTTACATACCAACTGCGTACCGTTTCTTGATGTGGCAATGCACATCTAAATACTTCACGAACATAATTATACGCCTTTGGTGAATAGAAATGGAGCGTATGTGCAAACGTTTTCATCTCCTTTGTATATTCCCTTCTGCTGACTTTGTCCAGCGACTCGTTAGATGCATACCGTTTAAACAAGGCGACCGGAACTTCCTTAGCTGAGTGTTTAAGTAGTTTCTCACATTCTTCGTCTACAAGCCTCTCACATTTTAATTTTTCTAGTATTTCGGATATAGATGCAATTTTTTCTATTTTTCGATTCAACTGCTTCTTTAAATTTTTAATTTGCATATTTTTTCTTTTAACCGTGTTTCCAGCTTTATATATTTGCGTGCCGGTATAAATTCGGCATTAGAAGCTGAATACAAGTTGGTCTCGCAAAATCCTATTGATGTTGAGGGTCTTTCAGTTTGTAGGTCAACATTAAATTTCTCTCTAAATGTGGGATCTTGTTGACTATGACTGAAAGTGAAACGCCTTTGGAGAGGAAAATATTCTGAGTCTAAACCAGAAAAACTGTTATCGTCGCTTATATTGGATAAATATTTTATTTGGCCAAATGCACCAGTTTCATCCGTTTCAAATAAGTTTTCCTAAAAAAATAAAAAAAAACAACCACAATCAACATTTAACTAAATCGAATAAAACTATGGATAGTAAAAAATTATATTATTCGTGAATAAATAACTATGTACTTACATTGCAGAGCTGTTTCGAGTTATCGTGTGTCAAAGCCTCAGGATTACAAATTGGATAAGGCTGATTTTCCACCACAGTTTGTGAATCATAAGATGTAGAAGGTTGGGCTACTACCCCAGCCAAGGGTTCACATATTTCCTATTACAATTAAATTTTTTTTGTTATTAGTAAATATTTTTAACTACATAAATTTTTAATCTTACATTTTTAGCAATTTTATTTGGAATTACATCCTTGGAACTGAGAATAAATCTATTGCCAGCCCAAATAATAGCATCTGATGGAAAATGTAGAGAGCAAACACGCAATTTATCATATTTTGCAAGCATCCCATAGTCAGTGATTCCCAAATTATCGGCCCAAATTTTTTTCAACGCCTCATTTTTGGGAAATCTGTGAAATTGTGCAATTATACTTATATTACTTGTACTCAATTTTAGGAATAAAAATGTACTTACGAAAATAAGGTGACTTAGAATTGTTCTTTTTTCGCTTTGTCTCACAATTTGGCACGACACAGTTCTCTTTTGATTTAAATTTACTTTTCAAACTTCCCCAAATTTCCATCTTTGAACTTTTTGGAATATTACACACTTAACAATTAATTCAAATTTTAAAAACTTAATTCACGATATTAAACTTCACAAACACAATAATTCAACACAAGAATAAATTCACGAATGGCACTGAACGACAAATGATACAAGAATGATTTTTCCAAAAATTATTTTAACATATAGACATTTAAAAACAACCATATCGCCTTCCCCTTAAATATTACATACTCGCATATATATATATTCCTTATATACTATAATATCTTTGAATACACCAAAATTCGATGCCACGAACAAAAGTGAAGTTGATGTATGCTGATGGTACTCAGGTAAGTAAGTATATACTTTTCGGTAAGTGTTTACAAATACTTTATTTATTTTATTTTTAATTTCTATTTGCTGTTGACGCCCTGATGGTTTTTTGAGAAGAGAATTTTATTTATTTAAAAAATGACAATCATTGGTTTTCAATTTGTACTAGATTAAGATTAATTTAACTTGACATTTAGTAATAGATTGGAAATTATGAAACGCACTCTAAATCTAATTGTGATGTACTAAATTTGACATTAATATTTATCTGTCATTAAATGAATTTGTATTATAATAACATTAATAAATACTAATTAATTAACAATAACAATTTTGCTTTCAGATTACAATGTGCAAACTATTAGCTAACTAGAAGACTTACAAGTTTACGATAAGTTAAATTTAATATTTTTATGTTAGTTAAACTAATTGTGTTTTATTTTATTTTCAGGTATTTTGACAATCAGTGGCCACAACAATCTTTATAAAGTATCTTAGCTACAATACTGAAATTTGGAAAACCCTAATTAAGGATAAAACCTAAACCAAAATATCATTTTTATGACTACCAATCAAATAAGGACGGCCTGTAAAATATGTTATGTGAATTTGGTTATTTAAAAATAAACATATGTTTTATGACTGATTTAATCGTTAGTACGGTTTATCTAACATTTTCAGCACTACTTAGTAGTTTATTTTAAAAGGATTAGTTATTTTACAATCGCATATGTGTAAAAATTTATTATTTACATACCCCTTTCGCTGCCCGGTAACACAATTGTGTCTGTACGGCAAAAGTACCATGTCAAACATTTATTTTTGTATGTGTTTTCAACCAACTTACACATTTGCGCATTCCTTTCAAACTTATACATACAATTGTGTTGGTTGTACTTCAAATCAAGTGAAATTTTTTATCAAAACGCCATTACATACTATGATTTTTTACTCACACATTTGTGTGGTTTGGACTTTAATTTAGCCATTTTTTTTGGTTGAAAAAGGGATATGTTCATATCAAAATTTTGAATTTGATTTTCGAAAATTCGATTTTAAAGACAAGGACAACATTTTTTTCTTTCTCCCTCACACACTAGATAGGTTTTTTTTTTACCCATAATTTTTGTTGTATACTGTATCCATTTCATTTTATATCGGTGATCCATACACACGTTTGCTTTGTATACTTTTGTTTAAGGCAATCATCGTTGTGTGTAAATACAAAATGAATAGAGAGAGCGAAGAGAGCTTCAAGAAAAAGAAATTTATAATTTACATATAAACAACATCCATGCGCACACAAACACCTTTTAATTCTTCCTACTTAACTTATACAGTAAAACTTCTACAAGTTGATCCATTTAGTTGCCAAAATAGTATGCTTAAGATAGAGAAAATTCGAGTAAAAGAAATCAAAAACCAATTTCGATCGAACTACCCGAGCATATATACAAATATTAGATATTAAGATATTATACATATATGTATATATGTATGTATTATTTAAACAAGAAATTTTGATGAAAAATGTCCCTACCATAAATCGAAATTCGATTTAAGTAATAATTCGACTTACAGAAGCCTCACTGTATTTACACACACACCCACAACATATAAACATTCATAAATATATACAAAATTTATGTATGTATATAATAAAATATATAAAAAAGAAACTTCTCTGAATTGCACTTCCATATGCAGATATATACATATACAAATATCGAAAAATTAAAACGACATATACTTCGCGTAGAAATATATCCCGTTACAAATATTTCAACACAGTTTAATGTATATAAAAACATTTGATCCACTGGACACCACTTTTTAATTATTATTATATGATTATTTTTGAAAATAGTTAACTGTTATAATCAAAAAACTAGATTAAACTTAAAATTAAAAACAACGCGTACACACATTTCAAAGTGTAAATGATCGATCATTTACACTTTACTTATTAATTATTAAGAACACACAAATTATTATTATTAATTTTAATATTAATATTTATTTGAACACATATATATTATTAGTTAATTAATTAATTTATTAAAACACATTTAAATTATTTCTTTATTTATTTATTAATTTAGAGGAGAGACCCTCTTGTGGTACTTGCCATCTTTAGTTAATAAAGTGACTGTGTTGTCTTTAAGGATTTTCCTAATTACGTATCCGGGTTTAATTTTTGTGCGTTTCTTATTGCGAACGTGCACTGTTTGCTCGATTCTCAATTTTGATGGTTTATCTCAACCGACACTGCGTTTATTGATTAATTTAACCTTTTTTGCATGAGTTTCCTCATGTATACTCTTGCATAGTTCCTCATAGGCTAAGGTGTGGTTAAGAAGGTACTCTTGTGCATTTGGGGGTGTAGGATTGATAGCGGTTTCCCTAAAATAGTGTAGTGTCCACTTAATAGTTCAGAGGGCGTAAACTTTGTTGTAGAATGTATGGAGTTGTTATAGGAGAAGATAGCACGGTTCATTAACTCTTTAATGCTTAGTTCGGGATAATTTAGATGTGCAATTTTGATAAGTTCTTGAAGTGTTGAGTGCAATGGTTCAACAGGGGAGTTCCCAGTTGACTTTATGACGACAATATCACCAATATTGATGTTGTTTTCTCTTTTATGCCATTTACTCCTGTGTTGCAGGTTTGTTAGGTACTCTAAGTGCCACCTTCTCCAAATATGCTGGTTCATTTTCTGCACTATTTGCCATCGGGATAACTTGGATAATTTGATGTTTTCTAAATTATGTGCAGGAAGCTGAGTTGTCGGTCTACCAATCAGGAAGTGTCCTGGCGTCAGGTAATCAAGATCATCAGTCGAGAGCACGCAAATCGGTCGGGAGTTTAACATTGCTTCTATCTCAGCCAACAACGTTGACATTTCCTCTAAAGTAAGGACGTGTCCATCTGTAACTCGCCTAAGATGGTACTTCACACTCTTGACTGCTGCCTCCCAGATTCCACCAAAATGAGGTGCGCTTGGTGGAATAAATTTAAATAAAATCTCATCTGTCAATAAAAATTTAGAAACGACATTAATATTTTGTTTTAAGAATCTGAATAATTCATTTAAATGGTTGCGAGCCCCAATAAAGTTAGTTCCGTTGTCACTTTGTATTTCCTTGCATACTCCTCTTCGAGCAATGAACCGTCGAAGTGCGGCAATATAGCAATCAGTGGTAAGATCGGTGACTAGTTCAATATGAACCGCTTTTGTGGCTAGACATACAAAAATGCAAATGTAACTTTTGTAAGTTTTCTGTAGCCCTCTGCCTCTGGTCAGACGCGTTTGGAGTGGACCGGCGTAATCTACACCAACATTGAGGAATGGTCTCACTAATTTAACCCTTGGGTTTGGTAGGTCTCCCATCATTTGCTTCATCTCTTTTCCCTTGTACTTCACACACTTCACACAATTATGCACTATCTTTCTAACTAGTTGTCTTGAACCTACGATCCAATATTTTTGACGCAATGTTGCAATCATGAGAGTTTGTCCTGCATGTAGATATCGTAAATGATGTTCCCTTACAATGGACTCGGTTAGGTCGTCCTTGGCTGGCAGTATAATTGGATGTTTCACGTTATATGTAATTGCTGCATTGACAATTCTGCCTCCAACTCGTAGCAAGCCTGATTCGTCCAGGAAAGGTTTGAGACAATTTAGTTTACTGGAAGCTGGTAATTCCTTTCTTGACATTATTAATCTTATTTCTGGGTTAAAGTGCTTTGACTGTATATGCTTGAAGATGAGCAGCTGCGGATGTTTTAATTCCAGGCTAGAAAGGCATGGTGAAACTGAAATTTTAGGAACTCGATTCAATTTTAGGTTAATGTAGCGGAATATGTAAGCCAAAATTCTTATCAATTTGCTGAAGCTGGATATACTGTTGCTTAGATCATCTAGTATATTAGATTGTGTAACCTGAACGTTCTGTGACTGGATACGCATTTCCTCTGTTGTGTTTGGGTGATTCACTTGATTTGTTGGCCAATCTTCACGGTTCATTAGCCAATTCGGACCATTCCACCACAAGGTAAAATTGTGTAACCTTTCAGGATCAATCCCTCTGGAAGCACAGTCAGCCGGGTTATCTTCAGAATCGACATGTCTCCATTGCGCTCTACTCATGTTGCTGAGAATTTCGCCAGTTCTATTTCCTACGAAAGTATTCCATTTCGTAGGATGAGCAGATAACCAATCGAGTACGATAGTGGAATCAGTCCAGGCCGTGGTTTTAACAACTTCGAGTTTTAGGGATTTCTTCACTGTTAAGAGCAGTCTGTTTAGTAGTAATGCTCCACACAATTCCAGACGAGGGATAGATTGTTGTTTGACCGGAGCTACCTTTGTTTTTGCCGAAAGTAGTTTAACTATAGAATGTCCTTCTGGATTTATTATTTTACCATAAACAACAGCCGCATAAGCATGTCTAGAAGCATCAGAGAATCCATACAATGCTATTTTTCCATTTTCTGTTACACCTAAGTATCTTTCGATTTCGATTTTTTCTATTTTTGGTAGATTGTTTCTTAAAGTTAGCCATTCATTTTTTAAATCTGATGGAATTTCGTCATCCCATTCTAAGTTCCTTGTCCATAAACTTTGTAAAAATATTTTGAACTTGACTGTTATTGGGGCAAGCCACCCTAATGGATCAAATAGTCGACTTGCCTCCGATAGAATACCCCGTTTTGTCATGATAGGATTTTCATTTAGGCCTACTCTGAATTTGAAACAGTCCTTTGTTGGGTTCCAATGAAGTCCTAATACTTTGATTGAATTGGTTTCTTCGATTTCAAGTATAATTTTTTCATTAATGGGTTTATTAGTGGCTTCTATTGGGTTCAATACTATGGGCTCATTGGATAACCATTTTCTAAGTTGAAAGCCGAAACTCGAGAGTATTGTATTGATTTCTTCCTTTAATCTGGTTGCTTTTTCTATTGTGTCGGCACCAGTCATTAAGTCATCTACATATATATTGGTTTTGATTCGACTTACTGCTTTCGGGAATTCTTCTTCGTATTTGACTGTAGCTTCGTTAAGTGACCGTGTCGCTAGATATGTTGCGCTTGCTGTACCATAAGTTACGGTTTGTAACTGATAAGTCATAAAGGGTGTCTCTGGTGAGTCTCTCCATAATATTCGCTGGTATCTGGTATCTTGTTCTGAGACTAGAACCTGCCGAAACATCTTTTCAACGTCAGCCGTAAACGCTACTTTGTAAGTTCTAAAGCGGGATAATATCTCATATAACGTTGATTGGACAGGTGGACCAACTGCTAGACAGTCATTTAATGAAATACCACTAGTGGTCTTAGCGGAACCGTCGAAAACAACCCTCAATTTGGTTGTAGTACTGGAACTCTTGGTAACCGCATGATGTGGTAGGTAATAGCCTTCGTGTTCCAATTCATTTTCACTGACTGACTTCATATGTCCCAGATTTGCATAATCGAATATAAACTCTTTATACAATTTTTCAAATTCTTTAGCTTTTTTGAATCGTCTCTCCATTGCGTGCATTCGTTTGACTGCTGTTCGAAATGAATCTCCTAAAACTGATGGTGAGTGTTTAAAGGGAAGACGTACCTTGAATCGACCTGACTTATCTACTACTGTGTTGTCTCTGAAATGGTTTTCGCAAAACCTTTCTTCATCATTAAGACTGGGTATTGTATTTTCCACGTTCTCGATTTCCCAGAACTTTCTTAGTAGTTCTTCCACGTTGTCTTGTGGGTTATTTAAAGATACGGTGAATATTTCACTTGACTGACTTTGCAATGTTTTTCCAGCGATGATCCAGCCTAGCACAGTTTTTTGCATGCTTAGATTATTGTTTATGGTAACCTTTCCTTCAACTAGTAGATCAAAAAACCTGTCTGCTCCAATTATCATATCGATATCATTACCAGAATAAAAATGTGGATCTGCTAACTCATACTGCCTGAAGAAGTCCATATTAAATGATCTATCGAATGACTGTTGTCTTGCGGTTAACTTCGGAAAAACGTAGGCTTCGATGTGTAGACAGGGTTCATTATTGTCCCAAGGTGTAATTTCTAGAGTTACTGCTCCCTTCGTATATCCGCTTGCTATCGCACCAATACCCGTGATGGCAATCTTGGCGTTTTTTCTTTTTAACTGCAATCTTTGCGCACAGCTTTCAGATATGAATGAACCTTGTGAACCAGAGTCCAGAAGTGCTCGACATAGTTGTTTCTGATTGTAACCATCGGTTACACGTACCAAAGCGGTTGGTAATAATGAACTTCCTAATTTGGTGTTGGTGCTTAGTACCATTTTCTCTCTTTCGCCGCCTTGAGCTTCAGGATGTGTAGTCTCTTCCATCTTTGTGCAGTTCTCGTGAATCAAGCTGTGGTGCTTTCTGTTGCATTGTTTGCACCGAAATCTCGATTTACAATTATAAACGTTGTGGTTGTCATTGAGGCAGTTAAAACATCGTTTTTCTCGAATCAACAACGCTTTTCTATCATTCACTAGCATTTCTTTAAACTTTTGGCATTCAAATAACTTGTGGTTTTCAGAGCATGCTGAACAGGATTCGTCTTTGTTGTTCTCCACTACATGGGTTCTGATCGTAGGTTTCACCTGATTTCTTTGATGATTGATACGCTTGGTTTGGCTATTCAGTGATTCTAGGGCATCAATTCTTTTTAAAAGAAAATCGAAGAATTGCTTTAAAGATGGCAGGTCATGTTCGGCTGACGCTTGGGCCCAAAGACTATTAGTATCATTGTCCAGCTTGGTAATTAGAATATAAATTAGCCAATGGTCTCTCAATTGTGCATCATCTCCTAACGCCTTTAGACCGCGAATTATTTCGTCGGACGTATCTAATAATTGGCGCACGTTTGCGCTACTGGGTGTGGTTAATGATGGTTGAGACATGAAGTTTCTTATAAATGCGTAAATTGTGTGCTTTTTTCGGTCATAACGCTCCCTTAATTTTTTCATCGCCTCGATATAATTAGCATCAGTGATGCTAAAATGTGTCAATAGCCCTGCCGCTTCACCTCTCAAACTTCCTTTTAAATATTGCAGCTTTTGGGATGGTGTTAGCCTTTGATTGTCGTGTATTGTAGAGCAAAATAAATCGTGGAAAGACTGCCACTGGGTGTAGTCTCCCGCAAAATTTGGAATGGAGATTTTCGGTAGTTTCACCTCCAAAGGCGTTGCTGTCATGGACACCTCAGTGATGGATGAATCATGTGGGTTTATTGGCTCTAATTTGGCTCTTAATGCAAGATTCAATCCTGCTGTTGCTTTATAATAATTTTCCTCAAATTCACCATCTAATTCCTCTTCTTGGTCTAAGATTATTATTCGATCTTCTGTTTTCATGAACTCCATGCGGTATCGTTCAACATTAGTTAACCGAACCTTGATATCTTCGGCGGTTGTGGTATCATTAATGGCGCTAATGAAATTCAGCAACTTGGTCATGTTGCCCTTAATGTACGCGCGTCTTTTCTTTAACGATGTGAGCTCAGCCATAATATTAAGTATGTAATTTTTTTTTTTTTTTTTTCTCACTTGCAGTTTTCTTCACTTGAACACACGTGTACACAATCTTTTATAAATTTACTTTACACACCTTTAATTAATGAGCTTTCTTTTCTTTTGTTTATCGTTTGGTTCTGATTTAATAAATAGTGTAATTGTGTTACCTGTACTACTGGATAGGGATATCCGGCTCGAAGGACCACTGAATACACCAAAATTCGATGCCACGAACAAAAGTGAAGTTGATGTATGCTGATGGTACTCAGGTAAGTAAGTATATACTTTTCGGTAAGTGTTTACAAATACTTTATTTATTTTATTTTTAATTTCTATTTGCTGTTGACGCCCTGATGGTTTTTTGAGAAGAGAATTTTATTTATTTAAAAAATGACAATCATTGGTTTTCAATTTGTACTAGATTAAGATTAATTTAACTTGACATTTAGTAATAGATTGGAAATTATGAAACGCACCCTAAATCTAATTGTGATGTACTAAATTTGACATTAATATTTATCTGTCATTAAATGAATATAAACAAATTGGGTGGTTCCGAAATTACATAACAATAAGGTACATTTGTATTATAATAACATTAATAAATACTAATTAATTAACAATAACAATTTTGCTTTCAGATTACAATGTGCAAACTATTAGCTAACTAGAAGACTTACAAGTTTACGATAAGTTAAATTTAATATTTTTATGTTAGTTAAACTAATTGTGTTTTATTTTATTTTCAGGTATTTTGACAATCAGTGGCCACAACAATCTTTATAAAGTATCTTAGCTACAATACTGAAATTTGGAAAACCCTAATTAAGGATAAAACCTAAACCAAAATATCATTTTTATGACTACCAATCAAATAAGGACGGCCTGTAAAATATGTTATGTGAATTTGGTTATTTAAAAATAAACATATGTTTTATGACTGATTTAATCGTTAGTACGGTTTATCTAACATTTTCAGCACTACTTAGTAGTTTATTTTAAAAGGATTAGTTATTTTACAATCGCATATGTGTAAAAATTTATTATTTACATACCCCTTTCGCTGCCCGGTAACACAATTGTGTCTGTACGGCAAAAGTACCATGTCAAACATTTATTTTTGTATGTGTTTTCAACCAACTTACACATTTGCGCATTCCTTTCAAACTTATACATACAATTGTGTTGGTTGTACTTCAAATCAAGTGAAATTTTTTATCAAAACGCCATTACATACTATGATTTTTTACTCACACATTTGTGTGGTTTGGACTTTAATTTAGCCATTTTTTTTGGTTGAAAAAGGGATATGTTCATATCAAAATTTTGAATTTGATTTTCGAAAATTCGATTTTAAAGACAAGGACAACATTTTTTTCTTTCTCCCTCACACACTAGATAGGTTTTTTTTTTACCCATAATTTTTGTTGTATACTGTATCCATTTCATTTTATATCGGTGATCCATACACACGTTTGCTTTGTATACTTTTGTTTAAGGCAATCATCGTTGTGTGTAAATACAAAATGAATAGAGAGAGCGAAGAGAGCTTCAAGAAAAAGAAATTTATAATTTACATATAAACAACATCCATGCGCACACAAACACCTTTTAATTCTTCCTACTTAACTTATACAGTAAAACTTCTACAAGTTGATCCATTTAGTTGCCAAAATAGTATGCTTAAGATAGAGAAAATTCGAGTAAAAGAAATCAAAAACCAATTTCGATCGAACTACCCGAGCATATATACAAATATTAGATATTAAGATATTATACATATATGTATATATGTATGTATTATTTAAACAAGAAATTTTGATGAAAAATGTCCCTACCATAAATCGAAATTCGATTTAAGTAATAATTCGACTTACAGAAGCCTCACTGTATTTACACACACACCCACAACATATAAACATTCATAAATATATACAAAATTTATGTATGTATATAATAAAATATATAAAAAAGAAACTTCTCTGAATTGCACTTCCATATGCAGATATATACATATACAAATATCGAAAAATTAAAACGACATATACTTCGCGTAGAAATATATCCCGTTACAAATATTTCAACACAGTTTAATGTATATAAAAACATTTGATCCACTGGACACCACTTTTTAATTATTATTATATGATTATTTTTGAAAATAGTTAACTGTTATAATCAAAAAACTAGATTAAACTTAAAATTAAAAACAACGCGTACACACATTTCAAAGTGTAAATGATCGATCATTTACACTTTACTTATTAATTATTAAGAACACACAAATTATTATTATTAATTTTAATATTAATATTTATTTGAACACATATATATTATTAGTTAATTAATTAATTTATTAAAACACATTTAAATTATTTCTTTATTTATTTATTAATTTAGAGGAGAGACCCTCTTGTGGTACTTGCCATCTTTAGTTAATAAAGTGACTGTGTTGTCTTTAAGGATTTTCCTAATTACGTATCCGGGTTTAATTTTTGTGCGTTTCTTATTGCGAACGTGCACTGTTTGCTCGATTCTCAATTTTGATGGTTTATCTCAACCGACACTGCGTTTATTGATTAATTTAACCTTTTTTGCATGAGTTTCCTCATGTATACTCTTGCATAGTTCCTCATAGGCTAAGGTGTGGTTAAGAAGGTACTCTTGTGCATTTGGGGGTGTAGGATTGATAGCGGTTTCCCTAAAATAGTGTAGTGTCCACTTAATAGTTCAGAGGGCGTAAACTTTGTTGTAGAATGTATGGAGTTGTTATAGGAGAAGATAGCACGGTTCATTAACTCTTTAATGCTTAGTTCGGGATAATTTAGATGTGCAATTTTGATAAGTTCTTGAAGTGTTGAGTGCAATGGTTCAACAGGGGAGTTCCCAGTTGACGAATATGATGATGTATGGTGCAATTGGATGTAATGTTCGTCTAAAAAGGCTTTGAACGATGGTGTGTTCATACTTCCGTCATTGTCGGTAATAATTTTTGTGGGTTTACCATGTATGGGTACGGGTCTTCATGTATGTATTATGTAGAAGGCTCCCGCAAATTTTGTGAATTTGTCAAGAAGTGTGAGAAATACGTGACTTTGAAAGAAACAGAAATCTATATGGAAGATTTCCAAAGGTTTCTTTGGTGTTTCTGTGATCTCATACTCCAATTTAAGTTAAGCCTGTCATATTTAGTCTGAAGACATATGGTACAGGCGAAGCCGCTCGCTATGGCACATTTCAAAACAGGATGTAATAAAACAGTACATCACAAAACAGTACATGGTACGAAACAGGACCGATTAAAACAGTACAACACAAAACAGTACATGGTACACTAAAGTACATGGTACAGAACAGGACCGATTAAAACAGTACATCACAAAACAGTACATGGTACACTAAAGTACATGGTACGAAACAGGACCGATGAAAACAGTACACCACAAAACAGTACATGGTACGGAACAGTCAGTATATTTTATCCTATCATATCGAAATCTGAAATGTTCATATTTTAAAACATTGTTGGGTGAAGTTCAGAGGATTTTTTCAGCTTGATTTGTTAAATATTTTTTTATTGAATACGTTTAGTAATTAGTATCCTATCAAGTAGAGATTTGCCTTCACCTAGAGTAATTAGACAGTATACTATATAGAATTATAGTTGCTTTACGTTATAATAAAATATTCCTTCACCTAACAGTATATTATTTTGTAGTGTACCATGTACTGTACACATATACTACATATTACATCTCAATCGCTACTACTCGATTGTTGCGAAATATAACAAAAATATGAAATGGAAACAGTACAAATACATATGTGAGGTGTGCAAGACTTTTAATTCGTATTTTGAATTTGAATGTATAATATAATTTTGCTTTTAAGGAATGTAAATATATAGTATTAGTTATTTGGAACTTTCAAGGATATTGTATTCATCATAAAAAATTTGATAAGGAACACATCTTGATTTTATGACCCTCTAAAAAATATACCTACATTTTTTGGGAGTGAAAAATTGTTTTAAAAATTCATTTTAAAGACTATTGTTGTATTTTTCTTAACAAATACAAAGTATCAGTTGATTTATTGTACAGTAGTAAGGGATGATACTTTATTAAAAAAAAAAATGGGCGAAGTAGAACCAAAACATCGGCTTTATAACACAATGTTTTTTTTTACCCTAATATTTTTTTTTACCTGATTATAAATGCTCACTTGTCGTCAACATTTTTATATAAATGATATGATTTACAATAAGAAAATTAACTTCGCCTAACACTATATAACATTATTTTAATTTAAATCGCTAATACTCGATTGTTGCAAAATAGATCAAAAATTTAAATAAATTTATAAATAAATATATAAATAATACATTTACTTATTTTATTTATATATATATTTAAATTTTTGATCTATTTTGCAACAATAAATAAAAGTTAAACAATATTTTGGAAATAAAAACCTGCAAGATTAAGTTATTAAAATCGTAAAATTGACTTAACTATTTTGTGGTGTTCTCTTTGAATACGTACTGTTTTGCGATGTACTCTTCCGTGCCATGTACTTTAGTGTACCATGTACGGCTTTAATCGGTCCTGTTTCGTATCATGTACTGTAGTGTACCATGTACTGTGTTGTGATGTACTGTTTTAATCGGTCCTGTTTCGTACCATGTACTGTAGTGTACCATGTACTGTTTTGTGATATCCTGTTTTGTAACATCCTGTTTTAGCACATCCTGTTGTGAAATGTGTCGTTTCGTATGGGACCCATTCCTCGATGATGATTTTTTTCGTGACGTTTCTTTATTATGGCTTGTTGGTCCACAGGACTGAATACATCCGTTAAGAGTATATGTGTTCTTACTACATATGGTTTTTGGGAATTTCCGAATTTCTCACGGTATGCTTCTGTAGCTATTTGGAAAACTATATCGTCGCACAATATTCCTGTCACTCGATGTTTCGTGACTTGTGTTCCAATATTAAGGTGGATTGTTGGTATATATTATCACCCTATGTTTGCCAAATGGGTGTTCATGTTGGATATTTAGCCCTTGAATTTCGGGGTCAACTGTTATGATCAATTGTGAACTAAAATGGTTTAGGGGTGTATTGGTAGTCGGTATAATAGTTTGTTAATCATTATTTGTGGTTTGAGAATCCGTAGATGGAGCTGAAGTTTCGGAGGTGTTTAAGTTGTTGATAACGTTAAGTTTGGGTTGCATTCGTGAGAGTGCATCCGCGTTGATATTCTTCGCACCTTTTTTGTATACGATTTCGTAATCGTATTCCTCCAATTTTAATCTCCATCGAACCAATTTGGAGTTTGGTTCTTTGAGATTGAAAAGCCATGTCAGTGGCTTATGATCTGTGACAATTTTGAACTTTTAGCCAAATAAGTACGGTCGAAAGTACTTAGTTGCCCAGCCGATGGCTAAAAGCTCTTTCTCTATAGTAGAGTAGTTTTGTTCAGTGACCGTTAAGGTTCTGGATGCGTAGCAAATAGGCTTATCTTTTCCTATAGGTCCTTGTGATAGGACGCGCGTCCGTGGTAAGGATAAATTCCTTAGAAAAATCTGGATACTGTAAGATTGGTTCCTTGTATAACAACTCTTTACAGTATTCGAAACACTGGATATATCTAGTGTCAAGTGTGATCTTTTGATCCTTTCTCAAGCATTCCGTTAAGGGCTTGGTAATTTCAGAAAAGTTTTTGATGTACTTACGATAATATTCTAACAGGCCTAAAAAGCTTTTAATTTCTTTCTCCGTTTTAGGAATTGGAAAGTCTTTAATAACCTTAATTTTATCGGGGTTTGGTTTGACCCCATCGCTCGTAACGATATGGCCCAGAAAGGCAATTTCTCTATGGAGAAATTCCGATTTATCCATCTGTACTTTTAGGTTGGCTTTCCTGAGTTTATTAAAAACGTGTTTTAGGCTTTCCATGTGCTCCTGGAGTGTGGTGTAAAAGACGATGATATCGTCCATGTAGCACAAGCACGATTTGCCTTGTAGCTCTCCAAGGACATTGTCCATAACTCTCTGGAATGTCGATGGCGCGTTTTTAAGCCCAAAAGGCATTCTAACGTATTCGTAGTGCCCATGGTCTACGGAGAAAGCCGTTTTAGGTATATCCTCTTTTCTAACTTCAATTTGGTGAAAACCAGAAGCTAGATCCAACGTCGAAAAATACAGACGTTTGCCCAATTTGTCTAGGATATCTGTGATGTTCGGTAGCGGATAGACCGGTCGTCTATAGTTTTTTCGTTCAATTTGCGATAGTCTATAACTAATCGCCACTTGACTTTGCCACTTGCATCGGCCTTTTTTGGCACGATCCATATGGGCGATGACCAAGGAGAGAAGCTGGGACGGATGATTCCATCTTGTAGCATTTTGTCTATTTGCTTCTTTACTTCCTCTTTATGGACGAACGGGTACCGATAACTCTTGGTGAAAATGGGTTTATCATCTTTCAGATTTATCTCATGTTTGACGTCATTGGTAAATGACAATCATTGTTCTGTTTTGAGAAATAGATCCTGGTATTGATGATAAAGTTTAATGATTGCTACTTTTTCTTCATGATTGAGATGTTGGACCCTAATTAACTTTGAGATATCTTCATTTTGTGTTTCATCCAATTCTTGTATATAGCAATGGTGGGATTCGATCCGAAAAGGTTTTTTTAACAGATCGACTTTAATTGGTTATTCGATAACGAATGTGTGTTGTTTATTGCTATAATTGACGATTTCCAAAGTAGCGTCCCAATTTATACTATGGTATATTCCCTCGGAGATAATTAGATTGCCATTGATTGTAGTTGGCATCACGTATATATCACCGTTCTCTACGTCTACCGGAAGTTCAGCGATAAGCTTACTTCTTGGTAATATAGAATAGGGTTTGCATGAATAATTTGGCTTGAACAGTAAAGGGATCTTTACTTTATCTGTTTTCAAAATTGAATTGGCTAAATCTAATGTAACACCAAGTTGTTGCATTATTTCAAGTCCCATTAACCCATCAAAATATTCATGGAACTTAAACCAAAGGAATTCCATGGGTTCCCTGGTTTTAAACTCCATAAGTCCTGGAATTACAACCTTTTGGTCTATGGCATGGGTGTTAAACATGGTTTTTATATTGATAGGGGGTATTATGGCACGTATCCGTGAAGGATGTACGAACTCTGGGTTCAGAAAGGATTTATTACGGAAGCGTATATGTTTGATGACTGTTAACATCTCTGTAGCCAACTCCGTCTGAGAGGCTTCGGGATGAAAATTTTCGTCATCTACTTCGCCTTCTTCTAAGTCAGCAAAGTATAATGGTGCTTTCTCTTCATGCTGTTCCGATTGTTCCTCGAAGTTGGTCTCAGTATTGAAAATTTTCTGAGCGCGGAACTGCTGGGGTCCATTTGATTGGAATTGATATTTATTTGATTGGTTAGATTTGATAAAAAATGCATACTGGGTGTAACCATTTGGATTGGATGCCGTATCCATTTTGTCTACCTTCCTTGGTGGAATCATAGGTGGTTTATGCACGAATCTATTATTATTATAGTTCGTGGGACCATTTTGACTAACATTTTGTTGAGTAAAAGGCCTATGATTATAATACTGAGGTGGAGGTCGCTGATTAACTTGCGGGTGAAAGTTTCTATTTTGAAGAATGGGTGAACCATTTGAATAATTATTCCGTTGAGGATTTATTGGCCTTGATACGATTGGCCTTTGTGGGGTGAAGTTTGCATTCATGGTTGTACCTTTTTTCATGTACGTCATGTTTTGCTCCTTCAAGCAATGCGAGAATGCTTCTGCCAAGCTATGCGGCTGCATATCTCGAATCATTGAGCCTATAGGGGCTCTTTGAGTCCTGCAAGGAATGTGTTGAGGCACATTTCCTGATATAGCTCCTTTTTCGATCTTATCACTATATTATTATGTTCATTTAACTTAATGTGATTAATTATAGTACTTTGTATATCGATTATTTTAGCGAAATATTTCTCAACCGTATCACTTCCTTGGGTTATGCTGTACAAATCTCTTACGAGATTTATTTCGTTTCTTTTATCCGCGTAGTGGGTAATTAAGTTGTCCTTAATTACTTCTCATTCTAACGGGGTTCCGTACATTGTTAGTACCTCATAGAATACATAGAATTTTATTGCGGATTGCTCTTAGAAATATTTTTGAGCACGGCTGCCCGTCGATGTCATTACATAAATTAAGAATTTCCTCCACGTTCTCGATAAATTCAAAGAGGGTGTGTCGGCTGCCCTCGTAACTTGGCAGGTCTTTGGTCGCGTCAGGGATCCTAAGATTCCTAAACACGTCGTTGTTACTATTTCCACAGTCTCTCACATTATCAAAATCACCGTTAACTGACATATTGTTAGAGGCTGGGTTATGATTAATATTTTCAACTTTTAAATTTTCAAATTTATCTAGGTATTAAATTATCTAAATATTGGTTTCTATGTGAAATTGTTCTATAAACCGTAGAACTTTCTTGATTGTTAATGTTTAAATAATTGTTTTTAATTTTATGTGAAGTTCTATATGAACTGTAGAACTTCGGTGAGATATTAAGTTATTTCGATTAGGAGAATTTTTGAACATAAATTATATATCAAAAACAGCTTACCATGTAATAATTATAAATGCTGCTTTCATCATCAATGCACCGTTGATAAAATTGACTTCACTACGTATTTTGCTGTATTTTCTTATTTTTTATATTTTTTTTTTGCACTGCTCTGGATTTATTATTAATTCACTGAATTTTATAAATGTTCGTTGTTCACTTGGTATCGATAAACCTTCGATACGAGCACTTTTCTTACACTCCGAAACAACGAGAAAAATATAGAACGTATGGTTTTTTGATGTTTAAAAACATCCACTACAAACTGCGCCACTTATCTTTACAAGAAAATATTTATTATAAAAAAATAATTTATTTTTATAATTATTTTATTTATTTAAATTCTTTATTAACAATTTTGATTTTAATGTTCCTTAATCAAATAATAACTTAATACTAACTATAAAATATACTTAAATCTATTACATTGACACCCGATCTAATTGTATCAGCAAAATATGCATAAAGGTATTTATGCATATTATCAATCCGCGCGCTTTAGAAAAGTAGATCCCAATTCCATGTTATTTTTGGTTGGCGTCATGTGCAGAGGATCGTAACTCCCAAAGAGGTAAAAAGGACATATATTTTTTAAAGTGAAATTCACAAATTCAACATTATAATTACGTTTAAATTTGACTGGCAGTTCATTACATATTGAGTCTTTGGTTTTAATAAAAATATTATTAAATCGAAAATAATAGGGACTGTTGCTGAAATTGGATCTAGAAAAAAATTTTGATCTTTGCGGCGATCTCCAGTCATCTGTTTCAGATGGGATAATCTCAGATTTGCATTGATTATTATAAATTTGTTTCAACATAATTTTGACAGAATCAATAGGAGGACATATTAGACGTACTTGCATTACAAGAGCTTAGATGGTCTGGGAGTGGGATCCATGACACCACCAATGATTACACTCTTCACTACAGTGGCCATCAGAACGGAGGAGAATTTGGAGTCGGCTTCCTCATCCACCGGCACGTGAAGCACCATATCATCGATTTCCGCCCGATCAACATGCGGATGTGCACGGTCAGACTTCGCACTAAGAAATTTAACATCACGATCGTTAATGTGCATGCACCCACCGAAGATAAATCGGATGACATCAAAGATTTATTCTTTGTCGAGCTGGAGGAAGTCATCAATAACATACCGCACCACGACATTAAAATCATCGTGGGCGACTTTAATGCAAAAATCGGTAGGAGTGCAGAAAATACATCGCACATCGGTCCTAACAGTCTGCATCTAACTAGTAACAACAACGGCCAACGCGTCACCGTAAATGTACAACTTAGCGTTAATGTACAACTTAGTTGTATCAAGTACGTTTTTCCCTCATAAGAGAATCCACAAAGTAACGTGGAGATCGAATGATGGAAGAACGGAGAACCAAATTGATCACGTCATGGTGTCTAAGAGACACTCGACCAGTATATCTGACGTTAGATCCTACAGGGGTGCAGATATGGACAGCGATCATGTGCTTGTCGTATTTAAATATAAGTGCAAACTGTCATCAACGTTCAACAGACAAGCACAAAAAACCGTTCGATGGAATGTGGATGCTCTAAAAGACCAAACGTCACTGCAGAGTTACCAATCAGCTGTCACTAACTATCTAGAGCGGCCTAGCAACAACGAAGAAGCTCCTTCTAACATCCAGGAGCAGTGGCACACAATACAGTCAGCCATTACCACCGCGGCGCAAAACACTATCGGAAGAAGACCTCCGAGACCCCGCAATGATTGGTTCGATGATCAATGTCGCCTGATCGTCGCAAATAAACAAAAGCTTCGTGAAAAATGGCTGGCTCGCAACACTAGAAGCACACATGCAGAATATCTCCGCGCCAGGAAAGCCACGACTAAATACCTTCGTCAAAAGAAACGCGATCATATGAGATTATTCATCGAAAACATCAGCTTCCAAGCGGAAGTAGGAAATTCAAGGGACTGTTTTGCTAATGCCAGGAATCTCACTAAAGACTTCCACCCAAGAAGTACAGCCATCAAAGACGGGAATAGAGAATTGAGAACAAACGTGGCTGATGTTCTCTCAGTATGGCAAACCTACTTTCAAAATCTACTAAATTGGAATGACGACGTGACCCCCATTTGAGCAATAGCTCCTCCAGGTGATGAGGTCTTCGTCGAATATCCCACAGTGGAGGAAGTAGACGCAGCTATTAGTCGATTGAAAAACGGCAAGGCACCCGGTCTCGATGGAATCCCCGCAGAATTAATAAAACTCGGAGGCGCTACTCTTGCAACAAGTCTACACGATCTCATCGTATGTATTTGGGACCAGGAAGAGCTGCCGGAGAATTGGAAGACCGCGCTCATATGTCCGTTGCATAAAAAAGGCGACCGTCTTAAATGTGAAAACTATCGTGGCATAGCTCTGTTGAACACTGCTTACAAAGTGTTGGCTAATGTTGTACTTGCCAGACTCATCCCTTTCGCCGAAAACATCATTGGCGATTATCAGTGTGGTTTTCGTCCCAACCGATCGACCACTGACCAATGTTTCACCATGAGGATGATCCTGGAAAAATGTTGGGAGTACAACATAACCATACATCAATTATATATAGACTTCCGTCAGGCATATGACAGTATAAACCGCGATAACCTTTGGGCCGCGCTCATATGCATAGGAATTCCAGGGAAACTCGTTTCTCTGTGCAAATTAACAACGTCTGGGTCTGTATGTAGAATTGTAATCGAAGGAACTGTGTCAGACTCCTTTGAAATAACATCTGGTGTTCGACAGGGAGATGCACTCGCGCCTGTGCTGTTCAATCTGGCGCTTGAGTACGTAGTGAGGAAAAGCAACATCGAAACTTCGCGCTGTATATTTAATAAATCCGGCCAAATTCTTGGATATGCAGATGATATCGTGCTTCTTGGCCGAAGACCTAGCGATATCAAAGACAGTTTCGTGCCGCTCGATCGCTGCGCAAGAAGACTTGGTTTGAAGGTGAACAGTAGCAAAACCAAATTTGTATCAACACCCAGGAACATCCCCATGGCAAATCTCGGAATTGGCGACCACAACTTTGATCGCGTTGAAAATTTCAAATACCTCGGGTCAGTTATAACATCATCCAATGACATGCAGGCAGAAATAAAAGCCCGAATAGCTGCCGCACATCGAGTTTTCTACGCCCAATCAAAATTATTGCGATCTAGACATCTATCGCAGTCGTGCAAGCTCGCACTTTATAAAGCACTCATAAGACCTGTGCTGGCTTTCGGAAGCGAGAGCTGGACCATGACCACTAATGATTGTAGATTATTATCAACTTTCGAAAGGAAGGTCATTCGCTCCATCTTTGGTCCAATTAAAGTCGCGAACAATGAATATCGGATTCGCATGAACCACGAGATAAAGCAACTTCTTGGAGGTTGCGATATTATCGGATTCATCAAATCCAATCGAGTAAGATGGCTCGGCCACGTTGCAAGGTCCCCACAACAACGCATGACCAATAAAGTGTTTCATCAACAACCAGCCGGTGTGCGTCGTAGAGGAAGACCCCGACTGCGCTGGCGTGACGACGTCGAACAAGATCTACAGGCACTAGGATGTCGAAACTGGAGGTCGAGAGCGATGGACCGAGACGGCTGGAGGACCATAGTGCGGGCGGCAAAATCCCTTCATGGGATGTGAAGCTAGAGAGAGAGAAATAGGATTGGGTACTTGTTGTGTAGAGAACTTTGAGCAGCAGCATTATGCAGTAAAATTCAAATAATTTGTCAATGTCATCCAAAACCTCACAGTTAAGCATGCCACTAATTATATCTAATATCACTAGCGGAACTGCTTGTTGTGATTTTTACACATTTGTCATCTATAAGTCAAATTCAAATTTAATCGCGATCCAGCGTCAACAGAAAGAAAAGTATGGGGTGGTTGGGAAGTTGATCGTGTATAACTAAGTGTCGATTATCATAGATAGTAACGCAAATGGAAGAATTTCCTATGATTGTGCATTAATTCGGAAACAATCACAATACACCATTACAATCGAAAAACCAAAGTAAAAATAAAAAATTGAAGCTTCTTTAGAAAATATATTTCAAAATAGTCATACCAGCCTTCAAATGATAATATATCGTAAATAGGTCTTCAATCAATTACTTAAATTTATTTCAAAATTCATTCTGTTTATAATATAAATATTTGATCTTTATTGGTTTATCCGAAAACAGTATATTATATTCACTTATACATATACGTTATTTTTATAGTTTGGTCACTGCAGTTTGATGAGACGGCTGTTTTCTTTTTAATTTAAAGAAGTCAATGTTTCATTAGTTCGAAACCTTCCAACGTCTTAGTAACTTCACCTCGGATGTAGTAAGATTTGTAAGAATAAAATATTATTGTTTGACATGCATCTAAAGATTTCCTGAAATTGAATTCTTATTTAAAACTTTTCCGTTTCCTAAACATTATAGAATGTTAATAGTTTAGACTTTACTTGATAATAACAAATCAGCGTAAGTATCCTTGCATTCCAAAACTCACTCGTTCCGTCTCTCTCTTTTTTTTTTTATTTCTCCATAGTTTTGTGGCTATCTGACGAATGGTAGCGCCACATTCCCTAAAGTATTCGATCCTTGTTGCGCTAGTTGCGTTCCTCGCGGCAAAATTCTTTAAAAATTACTTTTGAGTAACAAAAAATTATACTTCACTACATAGTATAAAACAAAGTCGCTTTCTCTGTCCCTATATCCCTATGTATGCTTAAATCTTTAAAACTACGCAACGGATTTTGATGCGGTTTTTTTAATAGATAGAGTGATTGAAGAGGAAGGTTTATATGTATGATAACATCCATTAAATAGTGGAGAAATACTGTTATTTTTGAGGTTTCTAATGTGATGTCATAAATAATTACATTTTTTCCGCTTACATTGCAAACGCAGGCTGAACCCTACGAGATTTATCAAAATAATGTACTAAGTATTGTACACATTGAAAAGGTCTACAGAAAATTCCGCGATGGTATATGTCTATCTCTTATGGATATCCCACAATATCATTTTTTGTCATTTACTTTTTACGCATCAAAATCCGTTGCATAGTTTTAAAGATCTAAGCATACATAGGGATATAGGGACAGAGAAAGCGACTTTGTTTTATACTATGCAGTGAGACAGAGAAAGCGACTTTGTTTTATACTATGTAGTGATGATTTAAAAATTGCGGGACATGTAGCGTTTCTCTTTTGTTGTTGATGATTGTTGGTTATCTTTTGTTTTTAGTCGCACGAATTTAATTAAAATCGTAGTTTAAGTTGAGGTATTTCAGTTAAAAAAAAGAACTGAATAGAATAGGTAGCTTTTGTTTTTTATGATTATTGATTATCATTTGTTTCTAAATGGTAAGTATTTAGATATTTTTTACTGCAGCGCATACTTATAATATGTCAATTGTGCATAGGTAATCATACATATAGAACTGAGTAAATTTTGTACAGAAATTATAAAGTCATGTCTAGAAGACGTCGTCGTTCGAACATAGGTCGTAGTACAGTGAATGCCAGAAGAGTACGTTCAGCAAGAGATGAAGAATCGTCAACGGAACGTGAGGCTCGCCTCAGTCAGGCTCGCCTCAGTCAGGCTCGGGATAGATATAGAGCTGAGAGAGAGAGAGAATCTTCAGTAGAGCGTGAGGTTCGCCGCAGCCGAGATAGGGATAGACATCGAATACAGAGAGTCAGAGAATCATCAGCACGTGTTTCTAATTTATGGGTAAATAAAGAAAATTCTGCCATCAATTACGATCCTTCGATTTCTTACAAGGACGATCGTATAGTATCAATAGGTACTATGTCAGTAGTGTGTGAACATTGCTTGGCATTGAAATTCAAGGACGAATCGAAAGGTCATGTGTTGCTTACAAGGAAAAGTCAAATTACGGGTGATCATCAGAAATCCAAACAACACATGCGCAATATACGCCGTTATAATAACGCATTTCAAATGACCTCTTTTAAGAGTAAGCAAGTCGTTGAGCGTGGGTTCATGCCTACATTTAAAATTCAAGGGCAAGTGTACCACTTAGCTGGGAGCTTGCTACCACTTCGACCCGATGATCACAAATTTCTGCAAATATATTTTATTACAGATCCAGATACACAAGCATCTACGCGGTGTTCAAGTGTTGCACAGCCAATTGATAGAGATTTGATTAGATCTCTCCAAGATATGTTACATTCTCATAATTGTTACATACAGTCTTTCAAAACTGCGATTGAGAGTGTTCCAGAAGATACTCTTGACTTTAATGTCGTAATCCATGCAAATAAAGTTCCTGTTGCTGAACACAGAGGACGATACAATGCGCCTTCCACGAGTGAAGTAGCAGTGGTGATAGCTGGACAGCAATTTGACAAAAGAGATATTGTATTGCATAGTCGTGATGATAATTTGTAAAAAATTTCAGAGTTACACAGATCTTATGACAGCTTACAATATCCGTTGATGCTATGTCGTGGAGAAAATGGTTATGCCATTAATATTTCTCAAGTTGACCCAATCGGTGGTACACATGTTTTACAGGCGAATGAACACCGCAACGGCATTGGGCAGTTGGTTATACTACCTTCATCATTCACAGGTGGACCTCGATATTTACACGAAAAGTCACAAAACGCCAAACTACGGCAAATTACGGCAATCCTGATTTATTTATAACTGCAACATGTAACCAAAATTGGCCAGAAATCAAAGAAAATATTAACACCAATTTAACTCCACAAGATAGATACGATATAGTTAACAGAGTCGTCTATTTAATAGTACAGAAACTCCTGCACCTCATTAACATGTCTCATATATTCTGTCCGCCGCGCTGTCATATATATACACACTAGAATGGCAGAAACGTGGCTTGCCACATGTACACCTGCTGGTGTGGTTAGTGAACAAAATTAGACCAAACCAAATTGACAGGGTTATTTCAGCTGAATTACCGGATAAAGATGAAGATTCTATCCTGTACGAAATCGTAAAGAAACATATGGTACACGGCCCTTGCAGGACTTTAAACCCGAATTCTCCATGTATGCGAGACTCTAAATGTAGCAAAAAATTTCCGAAGTCGTTCCAAATTCAAACAAGTACTAGCGATGACGGATATCCCAAATATCGTCGACGATCGCCAGAACAGGGTGGACAAAATGCTACCGTCTGAAACCATGATATTGATAACCGATGGATCGTTCCCTATAATCCGCTCCTTTTGAAAATTTTTGATGCCCACATCAACGTAGAGTTGTGCAAAGCTAAGGGGCTCTTGGAAGACGATTCTCACTGGGAAAACACATTATCAGAAGCAGCTGTTTGTAGTTCAACTACATCATTAAGATATTTATTTTCCGTCATAGCAGCGTTTTGTCAAGTAACTGATTCTGTTAGTCTATGGAATAAATTTCAAGAAAATATGGCCAGTGATATTCTGATTCGGCGACGGCGAGAGTTAAACTCAGATGATGTACAATATGATCAAAACATATTTGACGAAGCATTATTTGAATTGAACAAAGTAGTGCAATTACTTTCGGGTAAATCGATCAAGGATTTTGGGCTGCCGATGCCAACTAATACTACTAACTCAGATTTAACTAACAGTGCCGAATACACAAGAGAAACAGCATACGATCAAACGAAACTTTTACAAAATATAGCTCAAGATAAGTCACGATTAAACATCGATCAGGAAAAAGTATTCACTGCATTACTATCAACAATTGATAACAATGAAGGGAAATTGTTTTTCCTTGATGCCCCAGGAGGTGCAGGAACAACATTTTTAATCAATCTGCTTTTAACAAAAGTGAGATCTACCGGAAAAATTGCGTTAGCTGTTGCGTCATCCGGCATTGCCGCTACGCTTTTGGAAGGAGGCCGAACCGCACACTCTACATTCGCCACATATGATAATCGCCACATATGATAATAACAGCGTCTGTAGTGTTTCTAAACAGAGCAATACTGGAAAATTGATGCGTGACTGCTCATTAATAGTCTGGGACGAAGCTACCATGTCAAACAAGACGTCTGTGGAAGCACTGGATAGGACAATGCGCAATTTGCGCAACAAAAATTCACCTATGGGTGGATGTACAATTCTGTTCTCAGGAGATTTCCGTCAAATCCTACCAGTTGTGACTCGAGGAACACGTGCTGACGAAATAAATGCTTCCCTAAAAAGATCCAACCTATGGCCACATGTCAATAAATTAGAGCTTAAAAATAATATGACAGTTTCGTCATCTTCACGTGAGAACAGCCTATTTCCAGAGATGCTGCTAAAAGTTGGCAATGGAGAGTTAACACAAAGTGAGGGAAGGATTAACCTAGAAAACCTTTGTGTTTTGATAGACAACATCCAAGAGTTAGTCAACAATGTCTATCCTGACATTGATAACAGAAGTTATAAGACAATATCTTGGTTTAAAGAAAAAGCGATTCTGTCACCAACTAACGAACAAGTAGATAAGGTAAATAACTTGATTCTTTCAAAGATTGATGCGGCGACGAAAATATACTACTCGGTTGATACTGTTCTCGATTTGGAAGAAACTGTTAATTTTCCTACAGAATTTCTAAACTCTTTGAACCCGTCTTGACTCCCTCCTCACAAAATGGTGTTGAAAGTAGGTTGTCCTGTTATTTTATTAAGAAACCTGAATCCACCTAAACTTTGCAATGACACGCGTTTGCTGATAAAATCACTGAAAACTTTCATAATACAGTGCACAATACTCACAGGATGTGGTACCGGAGAAGATGTATTGATTCTCCGAATCCCTCTGATACCATCGGATTTACCCTTCTAATTTAAACGTTTACAGTTTCCGGTAAAGACATCTTTTGCAATGACCATTAATAAATCGCAGGGTCAAACCTTCAACGTTACAGGCCTAGATTTGAGTGTTGACTGTTTTTCACATGGCAAACTGTATGTCGCTCTTTCAAGAGTAACCTCTAGAGAAAACATGTTTGTATTGTCTAATGACAAGAAAGCTGTGAACGTTGTATATAAAGACATTCTGTAATATATTAATTGTTGTAAAAGTAAAATAAATAGGTAAAAATGCAAAAAGTAAATAAGTAAAAATGTAGTATATGAATTGAGATATTCCAAAGATAGAAGGAAATCTTTATGGTATAGGAAAAGGGGAATTGTTTTACTCCAAATTTAACGAGTGCGCGCCACGGGCAGTAATGAATCAATCAAAACTACTGGATCGATTTTAATCATTTTTTCAGTGAGTGACATAGGCTATATATTTTATACCCGTGCGAAGCCGGAGCGAGCCGCTAGTTTAAAATAAAAAATCAACTCCTTTTTTTAATACTACTGAATATTATTTTTTCTTTATTTATTTATTTATTTCGGTTTGTTGGGTATGTATTGACAAATATACAATGTAAAATAAAATCAGCACAGATTACTTTATCCCATATAGCTATTTCGCATAGTGAAGAGTAATTTGTTGTTAGCCTTCACAGAGTGAAAAACTTCTCTGGATTTCTTAGACTTTGTCATCACATGCATGTTGAAAGTCAATGCAGTGTTAGTAGATGGCTATATTGTACTCCCAATAGCATGAAATGTAGTGTAATCAGAGACGATCGATTGAGGCGGAAACCAAATTGATAGTCTCCGGGTGCATTTTCGTCTAGGTACTTTGTCAGTTCGATTTAGTACATTTTCGGAATAGGTTTGCCACACTTTGAGAATATCAAGTCACGATACTTTTCAGCTCTCTATTCGTGGTTTCAGTGGTTACGGATCTTGGATAGAAATCTTAAGTAACATTTCTGATCTTGATTTTTTCGATCGTCATATACTACGTTACAACTTTTCTGGACGGTAACATTCTACTTTAGAGCTCCAAGTGTTACGAGCCGGCTACGTCGCTTACATTTATTTTTGACGAGTTTCGGAACTGATCGTTCTATTGCAGGAGTCTTCATTTTTACGATATTCCATTGCCTTCTTTTCTTGTTTATGAAATATTAATGTTTCTCTTTTATTTCTTTTTTTTAGCAAATTAAACAAACGTATTGCAAATTTACAAAATGAAAAGAGTCTTATTGTATCATTTGGCAAATTTTTTAGGATGGGGATATTTATAATATTTCTATTTTTTGTATTTTTTTATTTTACAAATTTGATTAATTTTACCCAATTCGTGTTTTGTACAACGTGATCAAGCTTTGATTTTAAATCTGGATACCTTTAGTTCATTACAAAAAGTGCTGTTCATTGGGTAAAGTGTGTACATATCACAAACATAATGTCTCGCAAACTCACCGCTAACTTATCGTTCATCACGATTTACGTGCAAAGAGAGTAGAGCGCAAGACGGCAAAACGATGAACGAACATTCCAAAACGAAAACAAGAAGCGACTCCACAAATACTAGCAAACCAAAACGAATAAATTTATTTGGCTAAAATTTCTTTTCTAATCAGTTCGTTCCATTCAGCAACTCAAGTAAGATGCGTAACACAACTTGCGCTTGCACACACCCACATACACAATCCCATCCGCCATTACACATGGCGGATAATATTAAATAAATAACTAATTTTTATAATTTAATAAAATATTTAAATTATTTTAATATAAAATAATAAACTAATAATTTAAAATAAAGTTTTAATTATAAATAAACATAATTATTTTAAACATTATAAATGTTATACGTGTTAAATTTTTGTAAACATCTAAACATAAAATCATTAATTGAAGAATAATTTTTTTCTTTTTCTAAAACACTGTCATAAATACAAAAAAACAGTTTTGAAATAAATGCATTTAAAATTTTTGTTTAACCCGTTCGTGGACATCATACAACTTTTTCGTTTTCTAGTGTTCCCGCAAATCAGTCATACAATTTTTTCGTTTTTTTAAGAAATAAAACGACATATTTGTCAATTCTCATCAATACATTCCTTTCCGCGACGAAATATCTTTGCAATTACAAAAGCTTTCAAATTTGTGTTATACACATTTAGAAAGTGTCCGCGAACGTGTTAATTGCTAACGCCTACTGCGATGCTGACATTATTTACTATTTAAAGCTAATATTCTCGGCATCACAGTAGTGTTAGGAATTAAAAAATAAATAAAATACATTTATCTCAAAACTGTTTTTTTATGTTATGACAGTTTTTTAGAGGATGTGCGATATGGTAAAACACTGTTTTGTATTTTTATGTTATGTCAGTTTTGTTTGTTTACATGCAAATTAAATTTAATTTCCCCTATAGACAACTACAAGTGAATCTGACGGCAAAAAAAAAATCTGTCCCTCCAACAAAGAATAAATCTTCAACATCTGCTTTGCCTTCAGTGGCCCTATTCTGGTAATTCCTGGGGAATGGAAATTTTAAATTTTGTAGCAGTTTTATGCCCTTTTCCCCAAAAGCATATTCTGGCGTTTGGGGAAAAAAAATTTTGTGAAAAAATTATTCCCCATTATAGCAGTTTTGGCGTTTATTATTCCATACCTATTTTAGGAAAGAATTAACTGGGAATAGAATTAAACGGAAATTTATTGTATTTTGTACTTATGACTGTAAATTTATACTGAAAACTGGTAATATTTATTGGAAATATTAATAGCCAATGTTTTACTTTAATAAACAAAATTATTTTTTAAGTAAAATTCGATTAAATTATCAACAAAAACCAATTAAATTTAGTAAACTATTTTTAGACTTTTGTTTTCTTGTTTTATTGCGATCACTCCTCAACTAGACCAAGAACACTAGACCGCGAATAATTAAATTATTTTCCCGTAAATTTATTCCCCAATCGCCAGAACTAACTTTTGGAAAACGGGGAATTGGGAAAAATATCTGCGGAATAACTGCTACCAAAATAAATTATTCCCTATTCCCGGGGAATTACCAGAATAGGGCCACAGGTGGTGTACGTGAATTGATCTAACTGTGCATGTTGACAGGAAAGAAATTTATGATATTTTACTGCACACGCCGGTGAACGAGAAAGTCGACTCCAAATTCCTCTCCATTCTGATGGATTGGTGGTATTATGGAATTCACTTTCGGACCATCTATGCTCTTAGAGTGCAAGTCTCTTGTATAGTGTGTACATTTCCGCCTGCTTCTTCGAAAGGTCCTGGAGACCTCTAGCTCTTCTAAGGCTTCGCACGGTTCTTGTTCTTATTATGTGCATATTCCAATGTCATTGGTGTGATGAATCCAATAAATTAATCCGAGACCTTTGAATAGGGTTCATAACTTGATGGTTCGGTATCAGCTTTTACTGCGTGAATAACCCGCTGCGGAATGTAGTGTCAATGGGCGCTTTCAGGACACCCAACAGTTGGGAACATGTTGGGTAAAATCACAGCCAACGTTATGAAAATGTTTAGCATTATGATATTTTCAAATCAAATCCTGCATAGTCCCCATTGCAATGCTCCTTACATTTAGGATTAACCAGGAGGCAAAGCGAGGTGGTATAAATACAGGACTTTCCCCCCTATCGTAGAACGCGCACTCAAGTTTACATAGTGAGAATTTCCACGATCAGCGGGTCCTCATACTCATCAAAAATTTGGAACGGGTTTTTTTTAACAATATCCGTAACTGGCTAATTAGAAACCTAATCTACTCTATAAACATACTACACGCTATATAACGGTTTTGGGTTTTGTTGTAAACGAATAATTGCCTCGTAAACTATTCAAGGAGAATCTTTGTGTCTAAAGGTTAAATTACTAAATTTGTTTTTTAAATCAGTTATCAATTAGTAATTGTTTACAATATTAAAAAACTATAGCCCTTGATAACGAATCAACATTTAAAAATAGGAACAGAATAAGTAACGACACTGTATAATAAATATATTCATAAAATGAAAATTGTTTACACACTTATAAAACAATTGCTTTTAATGTTAATCACGTTAAATAATTGACCCGACCCCTTCATTACTGGAGGTTAACTAGTTTAAGCAAGTGTTGTTATTGACGATTGGAAAAACATCGATCCAAGTAGTGGAAATTTTATGAACTGATGACGTTACACAAAATTGAAATTTTACATCGATGTCATGCTATTGTAGTGTAATAGTCTGATAGTGTTTACATCAAGGTGAGGTTACCAAGACGTACGAAGTTTGGTTTCGAACTAATGAAATCATGGTACAAAAATTTCTCACTACAGATAGGCTCAATGAGCCCTCTCCACACTTTGATTCTTTCGTTCTTTTTTTCGTTTCCTTGGTTGAAAAAAGTAAACATTTTTTCCACTCGAAGCAAAAATCAACCTAAAATTAACCCAAAAACGACAAATAAACAAGGTGGCCCACATTTTATCTTTGTAGTAGTGCGAGAATCAGTAGAATCAAAAAAATGTTGGTGAAAAAAGCATTACCAATTTCTCCGCCGCAAAATTAGTTTGTAATAAAGAAAGAAACGACGAAAAAATCAAAGTGTGGAACAGCGGAGTAGCTTCGAGGTCGATGTTGAAATGGAATAAAATAAGCTGTGTGTGAGGTATTAACGGAATTCTTTTTTTTTTAAAAGTCCATGTATGCCATTATTTATGGAATATAACATCGTTCAAATGTTCGCCGCGGTTTCTCATGTTGGCATGAATCCGAGTGCTCCAATTTTCAATTACTCTTTCGCATAGACTCTAGTGGAGTTAAATTGCACGATCTTGGTAGCTAATTTACGTCACCTCTGCGAGGGAAAACCCCTCTGGAAGCACATGTCATTTACCTCCATATGGTTCAATTTGGGCCAAAAAGCGTCCTGTAGCGCTCTCCGTTGATGGTGATGGTCTCACCAACGTCATTTTCAAATAAGTCCGGGCCAATGGCGCTGCCAGCCCAAAATCCTCACAAAATAGTATTTTTTCGTGGATGTATTGCTACCTGGTAAACCTCGTTGGCGTTCGCCCATATACGCCAATTTTGCTTGTTAACATAGCCTTAAAATTGGGATCTTCTTCCAAGCAGCGAATAAACGGCGTTCTCTATGTTCATTAACTTTGAGCTCCTAAGTCAGTTGAATCTTGTATGGGTGTAGGCGTAAGTCCTGTCGCGAAAATCGCCAAGTTAAAGTCTGTGAAAGGCCGAATTCTTGTGAACAGCGAGGAATTGGCTGAGTCGGGTTCTCCTGTACACTTTCACGGACCGTTTTAATGTTCTCGGCCAATCTAGCGTTCCTTTGGCGTACGGGTGTTCGCTGATTGTTTACCGAACCGGTTATCTTGGATTGGGCCACAAACGTTTGGTGAGGAGAGTTGACTTTGAAAGACCACCGCCATTTTGATAATTACGTTTTATTTACGTCCAAATATGCTGCTCGATCGTGTAACTTGTCATGGTGATTTGGCAACAGTCAATGAAAAAAAAACACCAGATTATTGGTTAACCATTGGTTATGATTAACCAAATATGCTGCTCGATCGTGTAACTTGTCATGGTGATTTGGCAACAGTCAATGAAAAAAAAACACCAGATTAGGCAGACGCAACCAAAACAACATGTCCGCCACTGGCTGCCAGCTTCGACCCGCCCAAATTGAAAAACCCTTTAGTAGCAATAACCGGTTTTTATTGAGCCTATCTGTTAAAGAAACTTTTTGTAGCATGACTGAGTTCTTTATACTTTTTTCGGTTATTTTTATTTTACTTTTCTAATAAATATAATAAACAAAAGTAATTTAAAAAAATATATTTCTTATTTATTTAATGTCTTAGAAGAGCCACAATGCTGATTCTATCAGTATTAGAGTATACATATTTATATTTAGGGTCACTTGTGAAAATTTTGAAAACACTAACGGTCCGACAAACACAAAGCTACTTTACAGGAACTACAGGGCCACTTCGTGACACATGAACTTTATGTCAATTTGTTTCAGGTTTACCCTGGGGATATACTCGACACGACCGACATGACTTGTGTTCGATCTTTCTCACTATTTTTTCGACCAATCAAATTAACCAAAAATGACGATGTTAGCAATATGATTGGACAAAAAAATAGTCAGAAAGATCGAACACAAGAAAAAATATCAACCATAAAGGCGCCTTAAGTAAAAAAGAAAAAGTTAAACAATGAGAATTTATTTACTAAAGCAATTATACGAGACGCGGACTCAGACGTGATACAAAAAAGTTGATTTAACTTTAACTTTTTGTTGTTGTTTAGTACCTACTAAAGTGACATCTCACAAAAATTTTATGCCAATTTTTTTTATAGTTTTGTTACTATCTTGGCCTTTTAAAAAATCAACTACGTGTTTTTCTTTCAACTACTCACCTTTAATATTTTAAATGTCACAAAAAATGATAGAAATAAAAAAATAAAAACAAAGTCAAAAGTTAAATAAATGTCGAAAACATGAATTCATATATTGAGTTTATCTTGGGTAGGCTCGTAAGCGCATTTTTGACATTTCGAAGCGTGAGCATTCTAGATATTCGTTTTCTAGATGGTGTTTCCGTACCAGCTCCCACTAGACCCGTAACAATTAGCATCCGGAAGGTTTTGAGATTCATTGAATTTATATTTCTGACTTGCTGCTGACAAAATGCCAAAAAATTCAAGGCCACCACTTCTGTGATTTCCGGTCGATTTCATCCTTGTCAACGATCTTGGCCTTATCAACATATCCCATATTTTCGTTGTAGTATTTTACAACGATAGGACAATTTACGTTTTGGATTTCACCAGATTAAGTTTTACTCTTCACTGAATCGAGGATATTGGTATTAGAAAAATTGCCAACAATCAATATTGGCCTTTTATCCGTGTCCATTTTACTACCGAAATTCCATCAACTGCTTGTCGGGTTTTAAATTTTTTGGTAAGTGTTTTCCCGATTTTTTAACCGTCCCTGTAGTATGAATTTTAGCTCACGGAGTAGAGGCAAAGTAGTAAAATAATTATCAGAAAAAGGTCGTGTTAGGTCTTTTATTACTCTTGGACCTAATTTTTGTTCATCAATTTCCCCTATATTTCCAGTATAAATTTAAAATTCATCGATGTATCCAAATTTGTCTGCCCAACACCAAACTTTATATCCTCAGTGTATTGGTTTGTTCGGCTCTTGAAGCAAATCATGGACTCGTCAATTGCAAATGCCCTATGCGGTCTGTAGTATGTAGAAAATGTTTTCGATATCTAAAAATGGTCGAACCTTATATAGGTGATCGTACCCATCTTCTCCTCACTTGGATTACAGTGTATTATCATTGAGGTGAAAGTTTCCCAATAATAAAATCAAATCTGTGCCGAATCATTTGTTGTGCTATATATAGTGATCTGAGCTCTGTACGAGACCGGGACGCTCAGTAGTCTTGATAGCTAGCCGTTTAATACTCATTAATATATTTATGGCGAGGAAAATTTTAATTTCATTTGAATTTGTAGGTATATGAACGGGTTTTCCTTTTGTGTGGCATACAAATAACTATAATGCATTTAAAACATGGTATACCTGAATATACCGTAAGGTAGTTAGACATAAATTTTTAAATTTGTGGTATATACAAGATACCACAAGGCCCCAAAGGGTTAAGTATGTTTCCACTGTCGGCACGTGATTTCCACAACAATTGTATTTAAACTGGAATGTCGCTAATTTCTCTGCAATGTATCAGAATGATCTAATCAGCAGTTTTAATACTACTAAAATTGTTCTTGTTGAATCTCAAACAATTCGAAAACCTACTTAAACTTGTCAAAATTCCAACTTTAACTCATTTAGACCATCAGCCGCACACACGAAATTTGAAAAGAAATGAAGGGAGAAGGAAGAAGAGGAGAAAGAAACAGACTCTAGATAGAGAAAATAAACGAATGTTTATTTTATTTTAATTGACGATGACTAGTGGCACTTGCAACGCCTAGGCGCTCGAAGAAATTCCCACAAAATTAATAAAACAATTTTACAGCTGGCTTTGGTACAATTTTATTCGTCACAGCTTTTATCCGTATGCTAAAGTCTAAAGCACTTCCATAATCCATAATGTAATTTTTTTAATTTCCAAATTAAATTTATTTATGATCAAACATCACCTCAAAAGGATGACATTTCGTAATAATTTCATGATAATTTATCATGAAATAGCCTTTTGATAATTTGCTGCTAGTGCCAAAATTTATATAAAATACTCACCCATATTACATTGATACCTTGATATAAAATCTCATTGAATTGGCATAGTGTAGACTATATAAATATATCGTAGAAAATATTTAGTATGTAGATTGACAGTGTACCTAAAACAATGTTGGAAAACAACAAAAATATTTAGCCCACAGGTCTTTTTAGTTATTTTCGAAAAAAAAACTTATCTTCTAATACTTAGAAAATAAAAATTATTGGTACATCGATATTTATTTGAAAATGTCAGTGTCAAAATAAATTATAAACAAAGCGGAATTATAGCGGCAAATAGTCTGAAAAATTTTTATTCGAAATATATTTGTAAATTTTTAATTATAATTTATGATTCGTTTCAAGATGATATTGATGACTTTTCCAGTAGAAAACAAATTAAAAACGTATTTGTTATGGCAACACAGAAAATAAAAGAAACTATAAAGGAATTATGTACAGTTTGGATTATGCGGCTAATCCCCGATGAAAAACGGACATTCGACGAGGAACTTTGTTTGCTGATACGGGAAAAAAAGTTCCGGTATTGTAAATCGGTCGTGGGCCGAGGTACTAGAAGCAATGCTTCCTTCCTAATCCAAATATAAACGATACCATATTAAAAGAAGCATTTAAGTACCACCGTAAGCACCGGTGAGCAAATAGATAGACTAACAAATGATTGGGCTCAAAAATTTGGAGACCAAGTAACATACGTGATATCAATAATTATATTTTTATGAAAAGGCAAAGGCAGCTAAAATAATTTGAGAGGAGAAAATCTGGATTTTTTGTTTTTGGTAGTTAAGGTAAGCATTTTACATTTGGAATATTTTTTTGTTTCATTTTAGATGACAACGAATTATAAGAAACGTAATCCATCAACAACCAGTCGGCGTACGTCACAGGAGAATACCAATAGTATGTCGGTATTGGAGGGAGCGGGCGATGAACCGGGATATTTAGTTGTCTACTGTGGGTGCAGGCAGTAAAATCCCTTATGTATTGTTTTATTTTGTATATTGAATTTAGTTTTTAATAAATTTGTGTTAAATATAATATACCTATATTTTTAAAAAATTTAATAGGTTATGTTATGCCTGCAAACTTATTTGAATTTTATTGCATCCATATGTGCTTTTCCTATATAAATAAATAACAAAATTAATTTTTTAAGCATAAAATAAAATTTATAATTGAATTGATAAATTTTCACGATTCGGTCGATATCGACATGACAATCACAATAATTGCGATTGTGATTAGCTGTAGAACTTTACGCAAACCAACTACTGTGCATGTGGATGTGTTTGCGAAAAAAAAAACAAAAAATCATGTAAAATTAAATAATTATGCATTTCCCTTTGAATTAAAGATAAATTGAAAGTAGATGTTAAAAAAATGAAGACAACAACAATTGAATTCAATTCAACACAACAATTTACAAAATCTCACAGATTCCTATAATCGAGCGACATCCGCAGTTTATTATTTGCATTAAATAAATATTAATTTGAAAAAATTAATTAAAATAAAATATTACATCGCCTGAAAAGTTCCCGGTCTGACACATACACGGTGCCACAGATTTAAAACTCACATGATTTTTAATTTCTACCAACCTTCAAATTTCTTTTTATTTATTTATAATTTATATTACACCTGTGGCACGATTCTGGTAATTCCCTGGGAATAGGGAATTGGGGAAAGATTTTATATGTAATTTCTATTTTAGAATTTTTTTTCTGGCATACTGAGGTAAAAATCTAGTGGCATTTTTATGAAAACAAAATAAAATTGGGAATAATTTTCCCTGCTAATTTAGATATGGAAAAATTATTCCCAATTTATAAATATTTACATCAAACTTTTCTCCTTAGTAGGCCGGAAAAAAATATTTGAACTGAAATTACATATAAAATCATTCCCCAATTCCCTATTCCCCGGGAATTACCAGAATAGTGCCACTGATCTACAAATCATTTAGTAAATTATCTTTCTTAAATAAATACATATTCAATTTTGGCGGGCAGTAACGCAATGGTTACTCCCGTTTGAATTTACGTAATTTATTATATTTCTCTGTCCTAATTAAATACAACTGCCCAGTTCTAAAGGTTTCTGCCTTTGAAGTCTTCTTACTGCATTGGTGGTGTCCAATAAACTTCTTATGTCTGCATTTTGGTGCCGAGATATCCGCTGAATGTGTTTTTTTGCATGATTTTTTTTTTTTTCACTGACATATTCCATGTTTAAGTCCCTATGTAGGTTATCACTTCTGAAGCACCATGGTGCGTTGACAATGCCACGCAGCACTTTGTTTTGAAAACATAGTGTTTTCGTTGCCAATCCAATTGCTGATTCAAGCTTGGTTTGAATATTCCGTATTTACCACTTCATTTAGCACAAAATATTTTCTTGGATGAAATTTCCAAACTATCCACCAACCGAATGTCACAACACAACACTATTAAAAATGCTCTATCCTTTTAACGTTATAAATTTATTATAAATACATCACATGCGACTCGTTACAAATTTCTAAATGTTTACATGATGGCAGATGCATTTTATATCAAAATAAATCACCCCCACCACTTTCTTAAATACTATATACATATTAAAAATGTGGAGCATAAACAACAATACTTATTTCTATCCTCCGCTAAATGGCAAAGTGTACATTCATTTAATTTTATAACAGTGTAGACTTATACGCAGTATGCAGTTTTTCCACTGTGTGGAAAATATAGTTTTGATTCCATACTAAACTCCGTACTATAAAATATCAAATACACTAAAATATCAATTTTGAACAAACATTATTTTCTCTCTCTTTTATTTATCGATTTATTTTTATTTTCTAGTTTTTTCGTATTTTCAGTATCTTCTAACAAGTCGACGTGCACGGTTGCACTACATAAATATTTTCTTTTCTATAAAGTGTTGTGTTTCATTATAATATTTTTCTGTTTATTAAAGTAAATAATTTTCAATTTAAGTATATAATAATTATTAACTAATTGGGTGATCACGATGTGCAAATTTCGACTAAAAAGGTAATAGAGATCTGTTTCACAATGGCATCGTTGCGAAATATACATTTACGTTGCAAATTTTCAATGAACTTTTTTTTCCAGATCTCAACTCAATATGCTGAGCAATAATAACGTGGCGGATGCAATATAACGCAATTTATGAAATTTAAATATGTAAATAAATTTTCTATGTTATTTAATTAAATATAAAATAATAATTCACTTTACAAAATGACAATAAAATCTTTTATTTCGAAAACAAATTTCATGTGAAAAATACTAACGAAATCTGCTCTTTTTTACGCAAAAACGTATTGGGAATTAGTATAGAAAAGTGTATGGAAAAAACCCGAGTTTCCGACGAAATTTCACCTTCTTTAAAATTTGATTTTTGCTCTTTTTAATCGGGATTCACACCAATACTGGAATTTTTGTGACACTTTTCTTTAGCGAGTAGTACGGATTTTCGTGTATATAACATGGTTCTTTTCATAGAAAGAGTATGGTTTTTGAACGCGAATGTAAACGGAATTCCGTCGGCATTGCATATTGGGTAATACGGTAATCTTAGACACTAATGATCCACATTATCGGTTTGTGTCCATGGTTTATGGCGTACAAATGTTGCTCATTCCCAGTATGCAATTTTTTCACTGTATGGAAAAAATTGTTTTAATTCCATACTGAATTCCGAACTGCAAAATAGCAAAGACACAAAAGTATTGATTTTGTACAAAAATATTTTCTTTCTCTTTCTATTTCACGTTTTTGTTTTCCTTTTATAAATTTTTATTTTGTATCTCCAGTTTCTTGTAACAAGTTGGCGGATAATACGCACAGAGCTGTGCGTACAATTTTTTTCAGTTTAAATTGTTATTGTTTTTGTCTACATATAATGTTTTTGATTGTTAAAATAAACTTTTGTAAATTATAGTGCTTTATAAATGATTCATCAACGTTGTTCTAAAGGTAATAAAAATACGTATGCGATCCCAGAATTCTATCTCAGAAAATATTTTTTTAAATCAGGCAACACTAACATATCAATAACCAATTTGCTTTTGTGTGAAGTTAGCCCAGCCCAGAACTTTTATAAATTTTAATGAAAAAATGAAAAATTATCAAATTTATTAAATTGGATTTGTTTTTCATATAACAAAAAAAATTAAAATCTAACGTATACAAAACTATAAAATTTTGAATTGCATAAAGTAATGAAAAATTTCAGGCAATTTAAGAAAAAAATTGTTCCGTGGCAAGTTCCCGAAAATGAACTCTGGGTTGGGAATTTCATTGATTTTTATACATATAATTTTTCGTCCCGCTCGATAAATTTAAAATTATTTCGCCATAACTAAAAATGTCTCGGATCAAGGCTACATGATTTTGAATTGTATACACCAGTAGCTAAATTTAATAGCAAGTTCTTTCCAAAAATCAAAAATAAATTGATTTTTTGTGTGTCAAAGAATACGATACGCGATTGACTTTTTTGCTAGTATATATTTGTGAAAAATTGACATTAGATTTTCAAAAGTTTTATATTGACAGTTTATTGTCAACACAATTATTTTACCACCGTGAAAACAAAACAATTATTTTAATACGAGACATAAAATTATTTCGTCTGCCAAATTCGCACAGCCAACTAGTCAAAAAGTTATAATGTTTATGTATATACTTTTTGAAATATTTATGTTTATATTTTTGAAATAAAACATATTTATGTGTTTGTAAACGTCAAAAAAAAAATCTAATGAAATGTTGAGATTTTTCAAAATTGATTGTGATTAAAAAAAATCAATTTTTTTACTTGGAAAGAACGTGCCACGGTATTTCGATCAAAATTTTTTGATCTCAAATCAATTTTTTGATTTATAAATCAATTTTTTTTTGAAAGAAATTGCTATAAGCTAAATTAGAAAAAAATCGTTCCGTGGCAAGTTCCCGAAAATGATATAGCCCTGATCATGTAGCCCTGATCCGAAACATTTTTAGTTTTGGCGAAAAAATTTTAAAATATATCGAACAGGACGAAAAATTATATTTATAAAAATCAATGAAAATCCCAGCCCAGAGTTCATTTTCGGGAACTTGCCACGGAACGATTTTTTAATAGCAATTTATTGTGTATTGTAAGCTCAGAAATTCTACCTGTTAATTAGCCAATATACATTTTCCTATATTTGATGTTCAATTCTTTTTTTTTTTCTTTTTAACATGCTCTTTCCATCATACCAATATATTTGGCTGTATTTGCATTTGGAAGCTGCCTTTGAATTGAGTTCCACTGGAATCCAGTTACCTTTCTGGTTTTTGAAGTTTACGTGAACCGATTTTGCTTTGTTTAGGCTAATTCGCCATTTATTTGTCCAGCTACTCACTGAACACCTGATATACACTTTCCAGTTGTCAGAATAGCTGTATCGTCTGCAAATATTGCTATGGTAGCACCTTCAGTATTTCGCATATATCTGGTGTACAGGATATACAACAAAGGACCCAGTACGCTACTTTGTGGTATGTCTGCTGCTATTCTCTTTAGTTTAGAGTACTCTCCGTTATATTTTACACGGAAATGCCGATCTGCGATGTACGATTTAAGAATTTGATAGAACTGTTTAGGTACATCTCGATGCAATTTAAATTCAAGTCCTTGGTGCCTAACATCTCAAGTGGGTCTTCTACAATATTATGTCCGTTATTCTGTAAACTTGTTCTATTGTAGAGTGATTTTCCCTAAATCCAAATTGGTGTGGTGGAATTAAATTTCATTCTTCTATTATTGGGTTGAAATGACAGAAAGTAGTGAAATCGTCCTGTACGACTTTTTGTTGTTTACTGGTTTGCAAGGTTTAGCAATCATAATTACTTCAGCAACCTTCCATTGCTGTGGGACATATTTTAGTCTGAAGGCAGCATTGATTATTTAAACTTCTCGGGAATGGCTTTGTAACTAGATCATAACCTGGAGCTTTTTTCGCATTTAAATTGTACTTGATCTCCTCTTTGAATTCATGTAATGTTACAGATCGTATATTATGATTTATGGTAATCAATTTTGCTAATTGTTGTTATGTTTTCATCTGCAGATTGCCTGAGTAACGGTTGCAAGGTTTCTTCCAAGTGAGCCGCAAATAAAGTAGCTTTTTGCTGTCACTTTTGGCCCGGGTTCGTTCCTCATTTTTAATAGGCGGCACATGCATTTTGGTCCTTTTTAATCCCTTTGTTGCTTTCCAAAGAGAGTAATCAGTGTCTTTATGTTCGGTGAGACCACTTAAGTACTATGGTTAATAGTTTCGTTCTTAATTTCTTTTATAAGTTGTTTCAGTTTATTGCACAGATAATTGAGGATTCTTTTGTTTCTCGCTAACTAATTCCCTGACTTCAAGAGGGTAATTTTGATTTCTAGGGGATTCGGTATGATTAGTAGGAGAACTTGCCATGCTGCTTGTTGAATAGTACTGTTAAGTACCTCCAGTTCGTCTTCCAATTGTACCGTTGTTTTAATCGGCACTTGAAGGTCTATTTGTTCTTCAATTAGTTTTTGGAATAGGTCAAAGTCAGTTTTATTATTTGTTAGCTTAGGCAAGTTATCCTTGTTAATTATCTCTGTGCTGAGTGTCATGATAACAAGCGAATGGTCAGAATATATCCCCTCGCTATTTTCGAGGCACATGTAGTCCTCGGTAACCCCTTCCGTTACATAAAAATCAATGAGATCTGGTATTTTATTTATTTCAGCAGGCCAATATGTTGGAATGGAACTCGCAGTTGTTTACCCGACCTGCTTCGAAAAGCTCTTTTCCGTTACGGGAAAGTCTTGATGTAAGTCTTGATCCCCAATAGGTGTTTTTTGCACTAAAGTCACCACTAATAATAAAATTGGACCCTAGTGATCTAAAGAGTCTGTTATAATTTTCTTTGTTTAGATTATAGCGTGGAGAGCAGTAGATAAAGGAAATACTGTATTCATTATTATTACTAGTTTTGACTTTAACGGTTTAAACTTGCATACTTTCTTCTTCAATACCAGGTTCTTCATAGTGTTTGACATTCTTTTTCACTATTACTGATGATCCTCCCCTCGCGTTTCCTCCTGGGTGAACAGCATGATAACATTCATAATCAAGTATTTAAATAAATGATGTTTCTGTCAAATGGCTTTCCGATATCTCATTTCTAAATTTAGAAAAATTTCTAGCTCTGGAACATGCTGCGCTAGTCTGCTCATTTTAATATAGGAGGGCTGTTGCCCCATTGTTAGTGGTTTCTTGCTTTTCTATACGCTTATATAAAACTTCTAGACCACGTTTTTGCTTTGCTAGCCTAGCATTTATGGCTTCTATGCTTCAACATATCCTTTCGAGAGGGTCATCCATCAGTAATAGCATTAGATGATTGTTGTACAATTTACGAGTAGGTTTTCCGCCCTGTACCTATAACTAGTGGCTTTGGCCCGCTTGGTTTTTGTTTAACTTCTCTTTGGTAACCTTACAGCTTTGAGGAAACTGATTCGTTTTGTTTTATTTTTGGCTACATCACACTCTCTGTAGTTCGCAGGATGATGCCCTTCACAGTTTATGCATTTTGCAGGGTTGTTTGTACTTTCCTTACACTCATTTTACGCATCTAGGCTTCCGACTGCAATATTTTTGCGTGTGGTTGAAACCTTGGCATTTTTTGCATTGACTTATATCAGCTTTGATGTTGAAAATTTTTTCAACTTTCTCTTTTTTATTAAAAGTGAGCATAAAGAGTTGGAGCACTCTTTTTTACCTCATTGTTCTCACCTCTCTCTCGTTTTAGGATATTTACTGCATCTTCTATTCGCAGATCTTTTGCCTTTAGGTCCTCCATTATATCCTCCTTCTTACACTTTGGATGAAGGCCTCTGGGTATAACCTGTGAACCAGTCTTTACCTTTCTGGTTGAGCTTTGTCGCTAGAGCTCCATATGTATCGAAATCTGGTGTATTGATTTTCCAGTGATACTACTCTGTACTCCTTAGTGGTAATCTGATTTCCTTATAGTTTGTATACTAGCAAATTCTATAATGCCGAATACATTAATTGGCGGAGGGGTCTTTTCTTTCGGTGCAACCTTTTGTTGTTGATTTTCTTGCTGTTGTCTTTGTTGCTCATGTGCTGGATTAGTATTAGTAGTACGACCAGCTTCAGGCGAGAATTCCGCTCTTCGTTTTTTGGTAAGTCTTTTTTGCCTGTTCCTGTTCAGTACCCAATCTGTTTCGCACGCGAGTTCCTCCTCATCAGTATGGAACTCGGTGTTATAACTTGTGTATGCACTGCTTCGTTATAACTGGTTAGAGGTTTTTCACAAATCTCGATTTCCATTTCTTTTGGCTTCTTTAATTCTTCATTTTCCTTGCTTAGTTTATAAACTTCGCTTCTTAGTTAGGTAAAAGCGCTTCTAAGTCACTTAGTTTCCGACAGAGTCCAGCGTTTTCATTTTTCTGCTGATTTGCTGAGTTAGTTTGTCTAGTTGGTGATCTTAACAACTTCCATCTTCTTAAGAATGGATATGTCAATGATTGGCTCACTCCAGAATCCATTGAGCCAGCCTCGTTAGAGGGTGGATTATCCAACTGTGCCAAGTTCCCAAGTAACAGTGGACGTGACATTGTGACGCTTTTTTTGTTAATTTCAAAACAATGAAAAAAAAAAAGATTTTCGTATGTTGATTAAACACTGGTTCTTGATTGGGAAAAATACCGTTAATGCAAAGCAGTGGCTCGATATGTATTTTCTGGACTTTGCACTAAGCAAATCAACCATCATTGACTGGTATGGTGAAATTAAATGTGGTCGTACAACAACCGAGGACGCTCCACTCTCTGGACGCCCAAATGAGGCTGTGACTCCAGAAAACATAGCAAAATGTACGAAATTGTTTTTTAAAAACAGTAAAGTGAAGTTGCGTGAGATAGCTGACATTGCAAACATAACCATGGGACGTGTTGGTGATATTTTGCACGAACATTTGCCATGAGAAAACTGTGTTCGAAGATGGTATATCGTGTTTGCTCACAATGGACCAAAAACGGCAAGGCGTCGATGAATTCGTGCGCAGTTTATAGCTGTTTAAGCGCAATAAAAAGGATTTTTTATGCGATATGTGACAACAGATGAAACACGGATCCATCACTATACACCAGAGTTGAAAAAAGCTCGAGGTAAAGAGATTTAGCTCCAATAAACAAGTGATTGCCGAAACTGAATCTTATTTCGAAGACAAAGATAAATCGTTCTACAAAAAAGGCATCGACATCTAAGAGAGGCATTGGACTGATTGTATCGCACTAGAAGGGAATTATGTTAATGAATAAAATGAATTTTTCCCCAAAAGAATTGTGTTTTCTATGTTAAGCTTAGAAACTTCAAAGTGAAATGAAATTTTAATGCTATCTCCAAAAACCTATCTAATCTAATTATTATTTTTAACATAAAATACATAGATGAATTTGTTTATTTTACGTGAATAAATTTATTTAAATTGATTTTATTAAAAATTTAAAGATTTGTGGAACATATTTAAAAAAAAAAATACATATTGTCAAACACAAGCAGATGCCAAAATTTGGAGAGCGTATGCTTCATTTTTGATGTATTAAGCATTGCCAAGTATTGAACACACTTGGCTTCATCGTTGGTCAACTTTAGAATTTCACTTTAGGCTTTAGACCGGGAACTTTTCAGGCGATATGTTATTTCGATTTAACTTTCGCAGTGTTAAAGGACAAACTAAATGGTAATTATGTAAATTAATTATTAATCAGTAAACAATTAGTTCTGTTTGCGAATAGTACATATCGCACAGCCTCTAAAAAACTGTCATAACACACAAAAAAAACATTTTTGAGATAAAAATGCATTTAATTTTTTTTTTTCATTCCTAACCCTACGTGATGCTGAGATTATTCATTATTAGCTTTAACTAATGAATAATCTCAGCATCACAGTAGAGTTTTAGCAATTAAAAAAAAATTAAAATGCATTTATCTCAAAACTGTTTTTTTTTGTGTTATGACAGTTTTTTAGAGGATGTGCGATATGTAATAGAAACCTTTTAAAATAATCTGTTCGTTTTTGTTTACACATAATTAAAAATTAAAATTAGAAATTCAGATTTGTTTCATATATAAACGGCACCTAGTTCACATTCGGTCAGTTTAAATCTAACCTTTAATTGAAAAGTGTGCTGTGAATTTATAAGTAAGTGATTTTTAATGGAGAACAACGCAAAAGTGAATCCAAAATATCCTCGTACAGTTTACAATGGGCCTGGTGACGAAATAGTAATATCGGGAATATCAGGTTCATTTCCAAAAGCTAGAAATATTAAGGAATTGGAATATAACCTCTACAATAAGGTAAATATTTATTAATTTTTAATAAACGCTAGTGCTAGTCCTAGACTTGAATATTCGTAGATTGATATGCTCGATGACAGTGAAATACGTTGGCGACATGAAAATCCTGATATACCAAGACGAACGGGTAAAATTTATGACGTTGAAAAATTTGATGCTACATTTTTTGGTATACACTTCAAACAAGCTAACGCTATGGATCCCCAAGGACGCATTTTGATTGAAAAAGCATATGAAGCCATTATGGATGCCGGAATAAATCCAAAATTGATGAAAGAGACGAGAACTGGTGTTTATATAGGGGCTAGCTTTAATGAATCTGAAAGAGTTTGGTTTTATGAGGGAGTAACAGACAATGATTTTGGCATAACTGGAAATAGTCGCTGTATGCTAGCTAATCGAATTTCATATGTATTAGGACTGAGAGGACCTTCAATGTTAATAGATAACGCGTGCAGTAGTTCTATGTTTGCACTTGATACGGCATTCACAGCGATGCGCAATGGTGAATGTGATGCTGCTTTAATAGGTGGCGCGAATTTATTGCTTTGTTCAAGTATGACATTCCAGTTTGCACGGTTAGGAATGCTAGCCCCCGATGGAATGTGTCTACCATTTGATATACACGGAACTGGTTATGTGCGTTCAGATGCCGTATCTATGATATTTTTACAAAAGTCTAGAGATGCTAAACGTATTTACGGTACAGTGGTACATTCAAAAACAAATTGTGATGGATATAAGGAAGAGGGGATCACATATCCTTCTGGAAATATGCAAGCAAAGCTATTAACCGAATTTTACACCGAAGCCAATATAAAACCGGAAACTGTCCACTACATAGAAGCACATGGCACTGGCACCATTGTCGGTGATCCCGAGGAATGCAATGCCATAGATCAAGTGTTTTGTAAAAATCGAAAAACCCCAATGCCGATTGGTTCAGTAAAATCAAATTTAGGACATTCTGAAGGTTCGGCTGGCCTGAACTCAATCGCTAAATGTATAATCGCCATGGAAAATCAATTAATTCCGCCAAATATAAATTTCACAAAAATCCGACCAAACATTCCAGCGTTGGTGGAAAACCGTCTACAAGTTGTGCAAAACGCACAAAAATTAGATGGACCATTGATTGCAATTAATTCATTTGGGTTTGGTGGTGCTAATGCCCACTGCTTATTAAGGGCTAACCCAAAGAATAAACTGAATGACGGAGCCCCTGTAGATTCAGTATCAAGGTTAGTAAACTGGTCTGGAAGGACAGAGGAAGCATGTAATGTAATACATGAGGCATTGGCTTCCCGACCACTTGATACCGAATATATCGCATTGATACAAAGTACTCAACGTGAATCTGTATCTGGAAACGTTTTTAAAAGTTATGGCCTTTACAAACACGTAGCAGGTAGTAATGCCCAATGCCTTACGAAGCAAACAGAACATTTCAGTGGAACACAACGTCCAATTGTATATGTGTTTAGTGGAATGGGTTCACAGTGGACTGAAATGGGAGCAAATCTATTAGAATTGCCATTGTTTCGTCAGACCATTCAAAAATGTCATGACGTGTTAAAACCGAAAGGCTTAGACCTGTTCAATATTATAACATCAACGGATAAAAGTATGTTTGACAATATACTTCACTCGTTTGTTGGTATTGCTGCAATTCAGGCGGCACTTTGTGACTGTCTAACCGCAATAAATATCCAACCCGACTATATAATCGGACACTCTGTTGGTGAGTTAGGATGTGGTTATGCCGATAAATGTTTAACAGTGGAAGAAATGGTTTTATGTGCTTATTCCCGGGGTATGGCAAGTCTAGAAACGAAAGTAATAAGAGGAGCAATGGCAGCTGTAGGACAATCCTACAATCAAATTAAAAATATTCTGCCCCCAACAATTGAAGTCGCATGTCACAATGGACCGGATTCGTGTACTATTTCTGGACCAGAAAATGAAATTTCAAAATTTGTTGCACAATTAACAGCAAATGGCATTTTTGCGCGAGCGGTTTCTGTTTCAAATATTGCGTACCATTCACGGTATATTGCTGAAATGGGGCCTAAACTATACAACTACTTAACTGAAATTATTAAGGAGCCAAAGAGACGATCAGCAAAATGGTTTAGTACTAGCACACCAAAAAGTAAATGGGATTTACCTGAATCACAATATTGTTCAGCAGAATACCAAACGAACAATTTACTTAGACCAGTTCTTTTTGAGGAGACTTCATTATTACTGCCACAGAACGCAATCCTAATTGAAATTGCTCCTCATGGTTTACTCCAAGCTGTATTACGCAAATCCTTTACAAAAGCGATTTCTATTCCATTGACTCAACGAGGCAATAAAAACAATTTGGACTTTTTCTTAACAGCCCTGGGCAGGTACGTGTTAAATTAATTTTACCGCAAATTAAAATAAAATTTCAAATTTATTCTGCAGAATATACCTAAATGGTGTTGATATGGCTATCGAAAATTTATACCCTAAAATTGAATTCCCAGTATCTCGTGGTACTCCATCCATATCACCACTAATAAAATGGGATCATTCCGTAGACTGGTTTGTGATGAAAAACGACGCACTTAAAAAGAAATCTGGAGAAAAAAATTTTATAATCTCTCTTGGAGATCCAAATTATAAATTTATTGAGGGGCACATAATTGACGGGCGTTGTTTGTTCCCGGCTACGGGATATTTAAAATTAGTTTGGGAAACTTATGCTGGAGTGCGCGGTATTAAAATATTTTCACAAATTAATATTGAATTCAGTGAAGTAAAATTTTTGCGAGCAACAACGTTATCAGCCGGGGCATCTGTAGAACTTCTTGTGGTGATCCAACTTGGCTCAGGCCGATTTGAAATAACTGATGGAGATGTAATCGTTGTTACGGGATATATGAAAGAGTTGCCGGATGATGTGAAATTCAAAAAATTATCTGCTTTGGTTAGAAATGACCAGCCGTATTTAGCGACAAAGGATTTCTATAAGGAATTGCGTTTGCGTGGCTACAACTACGCTGGACTATTTCGTAACGTTATTGAAGCTCGATCGAATGGATTACATGGAAAAGTGCTATGGAATTCCGAATATATATCGTTCATGGATTGTTTATTGCAAATTTCCATATTAGGAAAGGATACTCGGGGTCTTTTGGTACCGACGATGATCAATAAAATGACGATCGATGTAATACGGCACGGAGAAGCTTTGAAACAGTTTGAACTAGACAAACCAGAAGCCAATTTTTTCGAAGTCTTGGTGGATAAATATTTAAGTACTTATCAAGCTGGCGGAGTTCAAATAGAAGGATTACAGACGAGCCCAATTGGACGGCGAAAAATTTTAAACGTACCCGTTTTGGAATCATATAAATTCGTTCCCCATTGCCCAACGCCTAAAATGAGTGAAATAGACGCGGCCAGAATTTGTTTACAACATGCATTAGAAAATCATCCCACCCCTAAAGTAAAATGTGTTGAAGTACTTAAACTAAATACAGTCCCTTTCATAACGAGACTAAAAGGTGCAATTGAAGATCTTCCACTAATATCAGGAGACTTGACAATTCTAACATCAGAAAATATAGAAGACGAGAACATACAAGTCAAAAGTGGCACCTTATCGGAAGACTCAAGTTATTTGTTCGTAATCATGTCTAACTTGTTAACTAAGGTAGAATTTATAGAAAGTGCAAAATTGAGCCTTCTACCACACGGCTATATACTAACACGAGAGCCAGTTGATATACAACTCAATCAAATATGCATACCTTTAGATTTCAATCTAATCGCATTGATTCCACTTGATAACGAAACACTCGTACTTCTGCAAAAACGATTCCTGGAATTTCCAAAGGCACCTACTTCAATAAAAATTTCGTTGCACGACACGGAATTCAAATGGCTCGAACAAATTAAATCTGCTATTAAAAATGAAACCGTAATCGCATATTCACAAAATGAACCACTATCTGGTATCATAGGACTTGTTAACTGCATTCGCAAAGAACCAAATGGTTCTCATGTTATTTGTGTATTTATCGATGATCGCCACGCACCACCATTTGACATCACCAATTCATTTTATAAAAACCAATTGAAATTAAATTTGGCAATCAATGTTTATCAAAATGGTAAATGGGGAACATACCGACATCTCACATTTAACAAATTAACCCAAATTGGTCCATTCGATGGCCATGCTTTTGCGAATCTAACAGTTAGAGGAGATTTATCATCCTTACGATGGTTAAATGGCCCTTTCAGTAAACAATTTGCCGATCAACAAATAAAAATTCATTTTGCTGCACTTAATTTCCGCGATGTTATGCTAGCCTCTGGTAAAATAGGTGTTGAAGCTTATGATTTAAACCGCCTCGAGCAAGAGTGTGTCCTTGGATTAGAATATTCTGGTATCGATTGCAATGGCAATCGAATTATGGGAATGGGCAATTTCGGAGCAATTAGTACTCATATTATTCCAGATCAAGGACTTATATGGCGATGCCCACAAAATTGGTCATTGCAAGAAGCTGCTACCGTACCAGTTGTTTATGGCACTGTCTACGCTACTCTATTTCTGCATGCAAATATTAAAAAAGGAAAATCGATTTTAATTCATGCTGGCACCGGAGGAGTTGGTTTAGCCGCAATAAGGGTTGCGTTTGCATATGGTCTAGATGTCTTTACAACTGTTAGCACAACTGAAAAACGTAAATTTTTATTGAACCTGTTTCCACAGCTAAAAGGTGAGGCATGCCGTTCGCATGCATTTTCTAAATATATTATAATTTATAAAATTATACTTTTCGAATACTTTCTCGGATTTCCAGATTCTCATATCGGAAACTCACGTGATTTAAGTTTTGAAGCGATGATTCAAACCGAAACAAAGGGTACTGGGGTTGATTACGTTTTAAATTCATTGGCCGAAGAAAAATTGCAGGCATCGGTACGGTGTTTAGGTAAAGGAGGAAAATTTCTGGAAATAGGAAAATTTGACATGGCAAACAATAATAAAATAGGATTGGGTGACTTCTTGAAAGAAATATCATTTCATGCAGTGTCACTCGACAAGTTATTTAAAGCTCCGCTAAATGAAAAAATGGAGCTTCACAAATTGCTACAGAGAGATATCGATGCGGGCATAATAAAACCACTTCCTGCCACTGTGTATCAGGCAAGCGAAATTGAAAGTGCATTCCGATTTTTGGCAAGTGGAAAGCATATGGGAAAAGTGCTGTTGAAAATTCGCGAAAATCCCGGTGGCAAACTGAGCCTACCAATCGAAGTTTATCCTCGGTTCAATTGTGAAGTCGATGCATCATACGTAATAATCGGAGGACTCGGTGGTTTTGGCTTAGAATTAGTGGACTGGTTAATCATTAGAGGAGCCCGTAACATACACTGAAAAAATTATTGGTCTTACATTCTATGTTTCGTCATTTTTGTTTTAAAGAACTTATATTTTCTTTAATTTAAGGTAAAATATTTTAATTTTCCTTATTTGTATGCGAGTTAACATTAAAAACAAGAATTTGGAAACCTTAAATTAGGTTGGAAATGATAATCAGTGAACATATCCTGTCTTCCTTAAATGAAGGAATACTTTTAGAAAAAATACTTCAAAGTGAGGATGCAAACATGAATTTCAATAAAACCAACATCATCCTTAAGCGCATTAGAGGTCTTTTATTTGATGTGTTTGTTGACTTATATTTAATCTTAATATGACTTCAACTAATGTTCGTTTATAATATGATCTAGCCACTCTTAACCTTATAAATACTGTTTAACTGAAATAATGGCATAAAAAATTGTATTTTATTCACTCGTATGGTGAATTATGTGGAACAAGATAAGTCCATTTAGCAATTCGTCTCATTTTAAATCTTGATGATATCGGTATTAAGTATTGTTTCTTGAATGCAACTGGCGTAGCACATGGCTAATAATTCTATGATGTCATTTCGTAATCGAGCGCAATATTCTGTAAATTCAATTCCTCGTTGTATCATTTTATCTGAAATTACATACATAAAAAGGACTTTGAACAATTTATTTTAATGCATTGATAACGGTACTATTATTAATTGAATGAGTTTGTTTATAGTATGTACTCGTAATAAAAGATTTTCTTATTTGGATTAAGGAAATTATGAATAAAATTTTAGGAATCAAAACATTAATTTTATGCGTAAATTGATAAAAATATTGGTAATTTTTAGGTCCATGATCTTAAATACTAATTCATAAAACTAAAGTTTCCATTCCTAAAACTGTTTCAGGATTCCTCAATTCGAATACATACTACCTAAATTTAATGAATCAAATACAAAATCTCAATGTTTTTTGCCTAAAAATATAACATTTATAACGGTACATTTTTTAGACTTATACTTTTTAATAAACGTGATTATTCAAAACTGAGAGAACATTATAGTGTGCATTTCTCGCTCAATTTTTGTGCAAAATTTTAAAGATTAAGAAGAATGTCTATATAATTATTATATTTCAATAACTTATTGTACTATAAGTACATTGAAATATTTGTGTATAAGTGTGGTAAAACTTTAAAGTGTTTAATTATCGAACAGTGAACATTTCCATGTGCTTTCAAACAAATTTTTCATGTTTTTGGTACAAGATGGCCAATTTTATAAAATTTTACAATACTTGTGAGTGGAATTTACTACATTACAATTGCAAATCATATTAATATGGATATAGCAGATATAAACATTAAATTTGGAGCGCTACGGAATAACTAAAAATAAAATTCTTGTAAGTTAAGTTTAGTTTTATACGGCTTGCATATAAAACATACCCGTGTATAAATATTTTATTTATCATTATTAAAAATAGTTTATAACTAGCAAGGCAGTATTATCTTTTTCCTAAACCTTATTTTATAATTTACTTAAAATGAGTGAACTTAAAGGTAAGCTAACTAACTTAATAATATTATTTGCCTATACATAATTTATATTCGATCAAATTAAAATTATTTACTATATTAATAGAAGCTGAGGCAAATAAAGTTATAACTTTTGATGAGTTTTGCGCCAGCAATAATCTAGTAATAAACACTCCTCAAAATCAGATTTTTCATATCGCATTACAAAATTCGGTGGAAGAGACGTTCAATGAGCTTGAGTTGCTTTTGGAAAAATGGCAACTTCTACATTTGAGAGGAAAATTTTCAGGTATTGTTTAAATAACTTCTAAGTCGTACCTTTCGAACATTTATTCTCATTTTTTATTTTAAAGCGTGTGGATATGACCAAGTTAACGATCTCAAGATTATCACGGAATCAGATTTAGATGCCATGTTTCCTAATATAACGGAAAGAAGCCAAAAAACAAGACTTCGAGCAAAAATAACTGAATGGCGAGTAAACATGGTAAAACACATATTGATATATAGAGACAGAACTTACCTATTACTTTTTAACATCCTATGTTAGGGTTACAAAGTCAACGTAAACGTATTATCTGGAACGACAGAATCGGTATCAACCTCAGTCAATAATTGGCTAGAATCCCAAGGGGGCTCACCCACAATATCACAAGGTCCATCTGGTTCAGTGGCATCTTTACGTTTTGTAAGTACATATATAAATAATATTAGCTAAGCATAATATATATATACACATCCTTCATGCCTTTGGTTACCTTTTTCGTTTCTACGTTAAAAATCGTAAAACACCTCTGGTTCAAATTTTGTAATTTAGAAACCAAAGTTAAACATTTATTGAGAATCAGTCGCACCAACTCCTAATCAACGCAATCAGAATTTCATAAACATTTTTGTAAATTACAGGATTTGAAAAAATTTTTAAATACCGAAAGAGGCCAGAAAATTTTAAAGTGCTACAACAGAACAAATCCACCAAAATTGGGTAACCATGGCGGAAACTTTTGATTGACTGTATATTGGAACACCATTATACTACAAATACACGTATGTCATACGATGATTGTGAGAAAATTGCCAGTGATATAGAAGATAGTTTCTTAGGCGAAAAGAAGGTAAATATAAAATTTTAATTCTCAATATCTAATTTTAAAATAAAAAAAAATAATTTTTTGGAATGGTTTTCAGGAATGGTTTTCAGGAATGGTATAGTAAAAAATTGTCGGCCAACAGGCCGGTTGTACACAAAATTTAGAAATCAATCACCAGTACTGAATAAAATTGGGTATTATATGAGACATCTAAACGAGCAAGACGATTGAGTGAAATCGAAAAAATAGGTAATATTTTCTTATATACAAATACTTAAAGAAAGTAAAAATTTTTCAACAAAAAGTTTTTTATAACTTAAATAATTCAATTTCATTTCTAAACAATATTTTATGTTCAGTAACGTTTTCTGTTATCTGTTTACTTTATTATTTTCTGACTACTAATTTAGATATAACGGGCTCAACTAGCCGATTTAGATTGGAGTATTTTTTTTAGTAATATTTAGTATTTTCATCCACGAAATTTCAAATTTAACGAACTTAATTACAAATTTAAATTTTTAGCTCAATGGCGGTAGAAATTTATTTGAACATTATTTAAAAGTGTTAGATGAAAGGAAATTTAAAGTAATTTAATTTAATTAATTTTCTACGTTTAACTAATTTAATTTGCTGAACTAATTTTAATAATTTAATTAATTTTATAATTTAAATATTTTAATTTAATTAACAAAATTATTTAATTTATTTATTTACAATAATTATATAAATTTTGTAATTTAATTTAATTATTTTATTTTATTGCAAATTTATATTTTTTTTTCATATTTATTTATATTTTTTGTAAATTATTTTTCTTTTAGAACCACCGGCAGAGCTGCAAGACAACGATCAAAGTGAAGCATATAAAAGAGATAAAGAATGGCTTGGATGCATGAGTACTCCATGGAGCACCGTTGAAATAAAATTTAAAGATACTTTTAATGGACGGCAGCAAGAACTTGCCAGGAGCAAGTCCAATAACGTTGACTTTTATATAAAGATTGGGTTATTTATTTGCATCCAGATGGCTATAGACTGGTAAGAATTTGAAACAATGAAATTTTTGTTAAACATAATGTAATTGATTTTTTTTTAAATAGATTGACTTGGATTTCGAAATGTTATATCCTGGTAAAGAACATTGTCTTAAACAGAAGTGGCCTTGAAAATAACGTTTTACCAATTTTAAGACGAACAATTAAAGATAAGTTATTAATTCAAGAATTACATTCAATTTCCGAAAATAATGGTAAACTAAAATTTAAATATGATCATTACTTACATAGCAAAACAATACGAATAGGTTTTGATCTTTGGTTTCTTTGATGTATCGAAATTTTAAGTTTTATATATTTATAAAGTACGATTAGGTAACTTAGCATTAAATAACAAACTTAGAAATTTATATCCGTATTGTAATGCTATAGTTTGTTTTATTCGAGTTCTTGGGTTATTAAATAAAAATTAAAGTCTAAACATTTTTGTGTTAGTGTATCACATTCCACTGTTTCAGTAATCTCAAGTTATACTCATAAACCTATAAAATATCTTTTTTTAAAGTGTTGAATGTATATTTTTGAACTAATTTTATTATTCAGATAAAAATTATGTTTATATATGCAAGCTACCATAACTCAATTAAATTTACGTTATTTTTCATAAATTTTCATTTCCCGTTTTCAGATGCAAAAACAATTATTATACTGAAAGCCCTACACTATATTTTAAAACCGACTACTCGCGCTGTTAGAAAAATCGACAAAAAAATATGGAAAGTCTCTATTCAAAGCTCCGTGGATTCATTTATGAAGGAAATTGGACCTGTAGATAATTTAAGAAGTTTATTGAATGAAAAAAGGGAAACATATGCTGCTTACGGCATGACTCTTCAACCTTTAATTCTTTTAATGGAAAACAATGAATATTCAACCTGTTACGACGAAATATTTTATAAGTTTGATAACATATTGGATTGTTTAACAACAACGTTTAAGGTACATTTTGCGTTTAATTTACATTATTCTTTGGAATCATATAGTGTGGCTTTTCATTCAAAAATATTTTTTCAACCGCTTCTGATAAACACGATATAGATGTGTCAACGTTGATTGCAGAATTAACTCAAATAGAAAATTAACAATTTTTGAAGAGAAACTATTATAATTTTAGTATTAATTTTTTTATCAAGTACATCACCTGAATAACGATGCTCTCGAAATTTGAAATATTTTTCTTGTATATTTTATTAGTAATATAAGGAAAAATGAATTGCGAAAAATGTAATTTGGTTTGTTATACTATTGATATATATTTGCGACATTTAAAATTAGATACTTGTTATAAATCAACTAGAAAACAATCAATGTATTTCAGAAAAGCCATATTTTGAATACATACAAACCAAATTACATTTCAATTCTAGATTTTATCAGTTGGCATATTCAGTTACGTTTCGAAATACACTTTACAAAATTAATTTATATATATTTGATAAAAGCAAAATTAAACTTATGAAGATAAATGATATTTGTATTATTCAAAATGAACCGTTTCTAATCACACATTATCGCGCTATAGAATACTACGATAAACATTTGAGTGCATATATTGTGGGAGAATTAGAATTGCAATTCGATGTTATAAAATTGAACGAAACTCATGTAAAACCATTTTGTTATACAAATTACCAAATGCCAAAATTTGTTTTAATCCGCCTTTATTATAAGTTATGTTTAAATATCAAGTATGTAATCTATATGAAATAAAGAGACATAGGCAAAATGTATTATAAGTTATCTATTAATAAAGAAACTATGTAAATGAATTTCATTGTATGCATTTTTATTTCGGATTGAAAATTGTGTGGAAAATGTATGTAAATATGGAAAAATCATATTTAATGTAACTGAAACATACAGGTAAGACAAAGAGTTCCTTAGATTAAAGACAAGCATCCTATTATTTAGTGATGAATATTTATCAATTCAAGGATTAATTTTCATTGCTTTAATGTTCAAAACCTCAAACATAAAGTAATTTTACTGTAAAGTGATCTTAAAACAAGGTAAATTACATAAATTACAGGTATCAAAACACAATTTTTTATGTTTTTGGTCATCAAAAGGATGTTTAATTGGCATAATATATATGATGTATTCATCAATTTAAAAAAATTATTCCTAGAATTAATGATACAATTGACATCGAAGAATGTATTTAAACATTAATTTTATGACCAAATACATGGCTAAAGGTTAGATTTAATGTGTTTAGTTCTTAAATTTAACCATAAGCTTGGCCTTAAAAATATACAAGAATTCATTAATTTTTTTAATAGGTGTAAACCAAGTCATAAAATCCTTGAAATTAATTACATTTACATCAAATATAGGCCAGAATTTTTTCAGTGTAGTAATATCATCAAGTCAAGGCATTTCCAAGCCGTACCAAGAGTATAGAATTAAAATATGGCAATCTTATGGCGCAACCATAAATATTAATACTTCAAATATTGGATCTGAAAATGGTTGCGAGACGATATTAAAAGAGGCAAATAAGTTAGGACCAGTAGCTGGGATATTCAATTTAGCTGTGCTTCTTCAAGACGGTATCCTAGAAAACCAAACTGTTGAAAAATTCAATCAATGTTTAAAGCCAAAAGCAAACGCAACGATTTATATGGACAAATTGTCTCGCAAATTGTGTCCGAATCTGAAACACTTCGTGGTATTTTCGAGCATATCGTGTGGGCGGGGAAATGCTGGCCAAACGAACTATGGTATGGCAAATTCAATTATGGAACGTGTTGTAGAACAAAGACTTTTATGCGATTTGCCTGGTAAAGCGATACAATGGGGGGCGGTAGGCGATGTTGGATTAGTCGCCGATATGGCGGAAGGTAAACAGGATGCCCTTGAAATCGGTGGTACATTACCACAAAGAATATCTTCTTGTATCGAGGAACTCGATTACTTGCTTTTAGCTAACGATCCAGTTGTTGCCAGTATGGTAGTGGCAGAGAAACGTATTAACGCTGGTGGCAAGAAAGACATAATATTGAGCCTAATGAATATAATGTCTATTCGAGATGTAAAATTAGTTTCAATGAATGCAACGTTAGCCGAAATTGGAATGGATTCGTTGATGGCAGTTGAAATTCATCAGACCCTCGAACATGATTATGACATTGTTTTATCAGCCCAAGATTTGAGGAAAATTACGCTTACTCAGCTTCACGAATTGTATGAACAAAGGAAAACAGCTAAGTCTAATGAAGGTAGCTCTTTAACTACCGAAACTTCTTTAGTTACCCGGATGATTCAAGCGTTAGGTGATGAAGCAGACTTCGATAAATCAATAATACGACTTCAAACTTGTAATAGTTCTACTAATTTTAAAACTACCTTATTTATTTTACCCGGTATTGAAGGAGTGCTGCCATTGCAATTTAAGACTATTATTTCATCAATTAATTTACCAACGTTCAGCGTGCAATTGACAAACATTTCCCATGCTCAGACCATCAGCGAAATTGTCGAAGCAGTCTTCCTAAATATTCAAAAACAATTTGGAACAATTCTTAATAAGTTTTATATCGTAGGTTATTCGTTTGGCTGTTTAATCGCATTGGCGCTAGCCAAAAAGTTTGAAGAATCTGGAATCACTGGAAATGTTGTTCTCATAGATGGCTCTTTGCCATTTTTAAAGCAAGTTATGCTTAGCCAAGTCAGAGATACATCAGATGATGGCCTTGCATTTGCAGCATGCGCTGCAATCTTAAAAAAATTCTCCCCTGAATTTAATAGCACCGACTATCTAGAAAATTTGTTTTCATTACATCCCAGCTGGAACGATCGATCTAATAGTATTGTACAATTTCTTAATGCACAAAACACATACAGTAATAACTCTGTACAGCATCTTGTAGATGGGGTAAAGACCAGATTTAAAATGGTTTTAAATACGGACAATTCAGAAATTCCACCAATTAAAGCTTCGATTACATTAATTCGACCAACTGAGGCATCGATTCAAGATTTCGACGACCACTACGAATTAGATAAATTCACTAAAGGTGGCGTATCTTTGAAATTTATCGAAGGGAATCATTCTACAATGCTAGAGAGTACGAAGCTAGTAACACTGTTGGATCAATTGCAACCAAATTCTGAATAAGAAGGCTTTCAGAAACTTATATGGAACGTTGGAAACTGCGCATTTTACTTTTATTTATATTTACATAGTTACATAGTTGTATCATAATGAAACCGAAATAAAATATAACGGTACTTAATAGCAAATTTTTCATTTTTCATTTTTTAACAGTCAATTTGCACAGTTCTGTTCTACAAAAGATAAACAAAACATGCCAATCACGGCAGAAATCCCATTTTGGAAAACCAGCGGCGTTCTTTTTTTTTCCAGCAATATTGAATTTTGCGTCTGTTTAATGTTAAAATTTGTTCATTTCGTATTTTTCGAATACGAGGCCCAAGTAGCACCAAATAACTTTATAGTTTTATGACCAAATCCCGACGTCGGTGCAACCGCTAGAAACTTGAAAAATTAGACATTTTGAACTTAAAACTAAAATTTCTTATCTATCGGTCGGTCCGACCACCATACGACGGTATCTTTTACCAGTCAATAACAAGTTATTTTTTATCGAGTTGGCCAACTTATTTCACATTTTCTAACTATTATCCGACTACTGTAACTTGATGGTCATTATTTACCCACGTGCCGACTCTTTAGTTTACCGGTCGCCCGATATTTAATGACCAGTTGGCGACTTTATTGTCATTTAAAAACTGAAATCCAACTTAAATAAGTTATTTGACATATGCACGACGACGAAATAACATTTTTCACGTAAGTAACACAATTTTGTGGTATAGTTCACCCGCTTGACAATATTTTATCGAGAATATTATTTATCGACAAACGTCAAATGTACAAAAATTTATTATTTATAAATAATTAAATATGGATCATTTTAAATTAAAAAAGAAGCCATTTAAACATTCGACATTATTTTTTCGGAAAGTGAAATTTTACTTAAACAAACCCTTAAATCTAAAAGTCAATAGAAAAAGTAATTTTGTCAACTAAGTTAAAAAAATAACCAATTTGTTGCCAGAGTGACAAATTTGTTGGGAAAATAGTTTGTTTGATTTTGAAATAACTTTTTGTGTTTTTTGAGATACGTTTACTATAAATTAGTCTTTATTATAACTTTTTTGTCATTTTCAATTATACATTATGAAACTCGCCATTTTTTCTTTAGGTTTCATTAAAAATTATTTACTTCTGAAAACCAAAATTTATTATTTTGATAATTTTCATGACTATATGTCAATACTATATCATAATTTTAATGATGGGGATGTTTTTGAACAGATTTTCTCTGCTTTTAGAGTAATTTAATCATATTTATTTAATTTAATTTTTTTTGAAATATCAACTTATATTTTAAAATAAAGAAATTATGGAAGCCCATAAGTTTTGAGTTGGGAGACAGGTACATATTTACTATAAAACTTAATTTGTTTGATAAAATAAGCCGTAATTAACACCAAATTTGAATTATTAGTTTAACAATGATTCTATAAATTTTAATTTTTATAAAGAACCTTTCAAAGTATTAACATTTGAACATTTGTATTTTTTTATAAAACAAGAAAAAGAAATAAATAACGTTATGAAAAAGACAGCACGATTATTTACATATTTTGAAAAAAAGTTCCCTCTCCACAAAATATAATCCGAATGACGGACGAAATTAGTTTTTTTACGAACGTAATAGTCATTGAAATAGTCAGTCATTTGAAAAGACAAATAGTGGTTATTACGACGTTATAACAACCTAAGATTTCTTCCCCAATACCGTTGTAGCACCGTTACCATACCGTTGTACCAACGTCGGCTAGCCGACCACTAGTCATCCAGCTAACGGCGGTACGACGTTATCCCAACCCATTTGTGCTACTTGGGGGTTGGATTGATAAATGTTTAGAATAATGACATCTATACGTCACTAGTGATAACTTGATTTCTTTGTTGTAAAGTATTGTTACGGTGACACCTGGATTAGAATAGAATAACTTAATTTCATTCATTGTTCAATTGCATTTATGATTTATACTCAACATTTAGGCGTCATTTCTATACTAACATATTTGCTCGATGCGCATTTAGGATTATTCTAGAAACAAATATTTTGGTATATAAAGGCGCGCGTTGATGTGGAATGCTGAGTCTTATTTTAAACGTGATACAGTGAAGGTTAAATAGAAAGATTATTAAAGTGATTATTAAAGCGATTATTAAAGTGATAATTAAAAAGTGTGTTATAATTATAATAATTAATTGAGAATTTTGTGTTGTGTAATAAATTGTGTTGTGTAAATAAATTGTGTGAGTTCAAATTTGAAGCAGTTGTATTTATTCACAATCCAGTGATTCGAACCTTGAGTGACAAGGCAAAATCGTAACAGTATTGTTACGATTTTGCCTTGTCACTCAAGGTTCGAATCACTGGATTGTGAATAAATACAACTGCTTCAAATTTGAACTCACACAATTTATTTACACAACACAATTTATTATACAACACAAAATTAACAATTAATTATTACAATTATAACACACTTTAATAATCACTTTAATAATCTTTCTATTTAACCTTCACTGTATCACGTTTAAAATAAAACTCAGCATTCCACGTCAACGCCAAAATATTAGTTTCTAGAATAATCCCTAATGTTCTCATAAATTATACACGTATATTTCATAATAATCCCGAATGTTGTGCAAAATTTATACGAGTACATTCTAACAAATACGTTAGTATACAAATAGCGCCTAAATGTTGATCCTACCAAATTAAAATTGAGCAACTTATTAAAATAACTTATTCTACTCTAAACTAGATGTCACCGTAACAGTATGTTCTTTTAAACGACAACTGGGCGGTATGTTGTACCATCACTTCGAATCGAATTCGAAAAAAGTGTGAACACGACTGTGAATTTTTAATGACATGTGATTGAATACTTTGGCGACAAAACCAATTTGCCGAATTCTTTTGAAAAAAATGTTGATGAGGTTCGGATACCGCTAAATAACGACAAATTGAGAGAAGTGGCAATGGGAGACTCTAAAGCCAAGGCAACAAAAAGTTTGCTTCAAGATGATAAACGATTCAAAAAGGACGAAGACGGATGATTCTCGTGTTAACTATACATCAGGATGTTCAACGAATCCTCTGGCGATCAGACCCAAAGAGACCAATCCGAAGTTATAGATTAAAACCATTACAAGATTAAGCCAAACCTACAGATAAAGCTTCGATGACCTCTTATCTGAAGCCATCACAATAATAGAGACAATAATACCGCAAAAGGAATTATTGAACCCTTTTTACAGTGCAGGATTAAATCCCAGGAAATGAACCAGACATAATAAGGCAATTTTAGAGGAACTTCCAGAAAACCTGAAGGGAACAAGATTACACAAGATAGAATTTAATGACATAGTTAAAACACTTGATCTACTCTGGAACTCTTCTATTTTAATTTAAAGTTTTCTTGCCAAATACAAACACAACAATCTCCTAACGAACTATATTCCATTAGAAGCATCTAAGCTTCTCGAACCGCTAGGAAGGTTAGCACCAGTGGTGATTCAGGCAAAAATCTTACTTCAAGAGGTATGCGCTTCTGGTGTAGAATGGGACAATAAACTCCATATAAATTTTGAATACAGAAGACAACTACAAACTGAGCTGCCACAGATCAGTTTGTAGTTGTCTTCTTTAATCAACATACTGGTATATATTGGTATAAAGCAACATAAAAAGATTATAGAACTGTATGCAATAATGTCTTTCAAAATTAGTCAAAAATATAATTCCGGCTTTGGACATCAACAACAACTTATCAACATTTTGCATCATCACAAAACCTTGCTGGCTAGCAGAACAGCAGAGAATAGATACAAAGAAGCACTAATCCTAGCCAATTGTATCACCCAGTTTCATTCTGAATGCCACGTTAACTCCTATAATAATGATCCTGTTCAGTCAGTTCAGTTCATTTAGCCGAAAATAGTAATAAAACACTACATCAACCAACACCGCAAAATACCCACGCAAAGATACGATTTGCAGTCTACAAAGAAACGCCGAAAATTAAAGAACAACCCCTAACGTGGACGAAAGCCATTAATGGAGCTGGCAGCACCCTGCAAAGAGTTGTCTTTTTTGAACTGCGATATAATTTTACAAGAACTTCAGTGGTAGTTTGTAATGTGCCAAGTTTTGGGTAAACATATTTAAAACCACGGATACATATCTTTAGTATCACCCGTTGTACAAGCGATAATATCTAATAACGATCATAACAATTATCCACCAATAAAAATATAAAATAAATTTTGTGGAGTACAATAGAACATACTCGTATTGTGATTGTTGTTGTTGCCCTTATACCGGTAACCTACGTAAAACGTTTCTGTTTCGGACTTATAGTCAACTTTGTTGATCAGTGCAATTTATGAGTGTTAGTATTAACGCACTTAAAAGGCTACCTGTTCATCTTAAAACCTGATTACACAGAAACCAAATTATGTTTTGCTATTCGTTGTTATGATCGCTCATTCGATTTTTGTGCGTGGAGCCTCCAAGTTGCTTCATTATCATTAAAATAAATAAATTAAAATAAATTCTAAGTATTTTGTTCTTGTGGAGGAAACAAATTAAAAAGTGAAAAAAAGGAAAAGTATAAAATAAATAGGTGTTTTGTCCCATTGGAATATTAGTGAAATACTAATCGTACGTCAGTTAAATAAAATCGAAACAGTTATCCAGGTAACATAGTGTATGTATACCAGTAAATCACGGGAAAGAACTAATGTGTTGTATTTTCTTGAATTGTTTTTTTTAATAGAGTATAATACGATATTTCGTATTGTTGAGATACGTTGGGCGGACCGGGCCAGTGATCACCTTGATCTATTGCTATAAACGAGGGTGTAAAATCACAGCCCGCGTGTTTAGTTCAATAGCCACACCTATGAATACGGTATAATTCCGTTATCATCAATAATCAGCGTAACGTAGCAGCCAAGCAACTCGAGAGATATTAACGGACACACATTCTTGACATAATTTTTTGAGTTCAATTATTCGGTTAATTCACTGTGCTTGAATTGCAAACTTTTTTTGCGTGACAAGCTGGGCACCCGGGGAGTAAACCTAATTCGAGTACGCTGAATTCAATGGTGCTAGTCCCATTTCAAAGTTAGTCCCCATTTTTGAGATATCGCTATCGACATGTTTTGGCTCTGAGTCAAAACATACCCTCATTTTCACGTTGATAGCTCCTGAACCATTAATATTTTCGTTATGCGTTCTTCAGCAAAGTTGTTGCGCAAGTCAAGACCAACAACTTTGCTGAACATATCAAGACCGAAAAACGACATCTACAATCACATTTTTGTGTTATTTCTCCATAAATTACTTTTTTATTATCAAGAAACGTTTTCAATTTTAAAATATTGTATTTTAATAAAATTTTTGTGTGTGTTTTAAGAAAATATTAAATTTCTTGTTTTAAGAAAATGTAAGATTAAATTAAAAGTATTTCTCTTCAAACTAATTTTTTTCTCTTATTATAAAGAATTTATAGCAACGATAAATACAAGAAAAATAATTCCCAAGATGGAATTTAATTTTAAAATTTCCGTTAAGAAATAATTCTCTTCGTAAGAAAAATATTTTTATAACTAGAAAAACTGGTATGGGCATAGAAATTTGTTTTTTAAAGTAAGCAAAAATATTTTTTGTTAAATAAAGAAAAAATTTTCTTTAAGAGAGCTAGCTTATTTTTTTCCGTGTTTCTATCCAAAGGAGCAACGTTAAACATAGGGCGTTCAACTTGAGTCACATTTTCGAGAAGCTTTACTAATAGTTGGATACGCGTACTTACAGTTTATGGAAACCGTTATCGTATAATATTCTAGTTTAATATAAAAAAAAGGAAAATAGTTATTCTGTGATTAACGTAAAATTATTACTGAAAATTTAAAATTTATTATTTTTGTTAGTACGATATATTTTTTTTTTGAGTAGTTTATCAATGTTAAAGTAAATTGTTGTGCATAGTGGCTCGTTAGAAGCAATAACTTTATTTCAGAGCATCTTTTAGTCCGTAGGGTACCAACGAGCGCACTTGTACTTCCTACAGGTGTGTTTTTACGATTTCTTTAATATTAAAAAAAAATTTGCTTCTTTTTTTTTTTTTTTATTTTTATTGTTCATTCTCATTCAATAACAACGACGGATTATCCAGTGAATTTAATGTTCCTTTAAGGATAATCCAAGTTGTTATACATAATTATACAAAAGTTACAAAATTTACATTCATAGATATATAAATATTATAAATTTTTTAAAAATTAAAGATAACAGAGATTTAGTTCCAAAATAATAGAATATTTGATTTAAAGTAATTTTTTTTTTAATTGTAAGTAGTTTTCAAATTGCTTTATAAATTCAGGTACTTTCAGGTAGAATCTCGCAATTAATACAAAAATGTGAAGTATGAAGATTTATTCAGAATAGTCAATCCGACTGGGCTATAGATGTCGAACTTTGGTGAAATAAAGTTTTATTTTAGAAAAAGTCATCATTTCCTGTATAAATTAAAAATTAACCAAACTAAAAAAAAATATTTTATGAGCCAATTATTATTGGTATTGGTTTTTATTGGTATATGGCTCAGATTTTAAAATTAAAATAATTAATTGCTAAGCTTTCGATGTCAATTCGACATCGTTCTCAAAGCTAAACTTCAAACTGATGTGTTTGAAATTAAATTTACGAGGATGCTCGATTTTTAAATGTAAATAAAACATGTTGTGTGAGATGTCCACTCAATTTTTTTTTTGGTTTGGAAGAATATTTTATAGTATTTAAGCTTGAAATATAACGTCGTTCAAATGTCCGCCGGGGCTTTGCTTCGTGGGACGTTTTGGGGAGGTCCAATATTCAATGAATCGAATAAATCTCGCTGAATTTGCTGGATGGCGTTCGTTATGTTTACTTTGTGGGCATCAATTGTTTGCGGTTTACTCGCATAGAACTGCAATTTAAGATTGCCCCAAAAGAGGAAGTCTGAAGGCGTTAAATCGCATGATCTCGGTGGATATATCAATTGATGCGTTTATTCTTAAAAAAAGGTCCGTTTGGCTGATCTTGGACAAGACCATTAAAAAAGTAAAAACCCGCAATCAAAATTGTAGTGACGACGAAAGCTAGCAACGCTATATAACTTGAAACTTATATCTTTAAAATGCATTTTTTCCAGATTTCGGAATATATTCCGCCTACAAAATAAATTTATTTTAAATGAAATGATATAACGTTTAAAACCTTATTTCACCAAAGTTCGACATCTATATAGCCCAGTCGGATTGACTATTCTGAATAAATCTTCATACTTCACATTTTTGTATTAATTGCGAGATTCTTGCGAAGTTTAGTGGAAATCTGTGTACCAGAAGTGGCAGCTTCCACGGGGGCTTTTTCAATTTCTTCACTGATGTTAAAAAATTATAGATTTAAAGATTAAGTTTTCAACAAGGGTTGATTTTGTTGATTTTCTGAAATTTACGCAGGAGTTATGATTTTTGATTGTGCAAAACAGTTTTACCAAAATAGAAGTAACTTTAATTTTTCGCTTAAGAAATCAAGTGGGGTGTATTCGAGATCTATGTATACATTCGTGGTAAAAAAAAGTCTGGTGTTGGCCACAACATATTCACCACTCTAATTGTTTACAAGTTTTTTTGCATCAATGCACTTTGTGCAAATAATATACACGTAAATGTTAGGAACATGATTACTTATAACTCGTATTATGAAATTTTACTGGAAATAAAATAGTAAATTTTAATTTTCATCCCAAGCTTCTTACTTTTATTGCACCAATTTTGAAAATTCATAAAATTAATTCATAAAAATAACAATCGCTAAATAATCCAAACGTTATCATTTATTAAATTTGGTTATGCAACCAGTTCCAACTTATTATTTTAAAACAAAAAATCTATATACATATATGGAAATGTAAATCTAAAACCTGATTCTATTTCCTGCCAATCAAATTAGATTTTTCATTTTGAATTAATATTAGTGAACTATTTCCATGTTCCGGGAAATCGCTTAAATAAGTGAAATAATCCCACCAACCAACTAAGTTAAAATTATTCATTCGATGAATTTTTCGTAATCAGCAATAACTTTAAGGATCAAATATCCAGATATCATTACATAAGTCAATCATCTGTTCAACCGCTAAGATAAGAATGAAAGATAATTAAAGAATTTAAGATTTATTTAATTTGCCCATATTTCATACTTAAATCGTTAAAAAAATTTGCTACCTGCCTTTTAATATTATTAATGTATATTACATCTTGTAATTTGTATGGTATAGTAATTATAGTTTATATATTAGCATTAGAATGAATTGCAGTCGAGAGTACACGATCAACGTAAAAACTAAGAAGAAACAAAATAAGAATTTAAAATTTCGTTTTTCTGTTTAAAGGGAAAATAATTTAATTCCCCGGAAAAATAATTTTGTAGAAACAATACATTTATAATATTGGACGTTTTTAAATAAAAGTTTATTGTTCATACATACATCATAAGAAAAAATAAAAAAATATTTTCATAATATTCATTCATTTAAAAAGCAAAACCAATCCATGCAAGAATAAATAAATAAATAAAGTGCAACGCTGAACTAGTTTACGTCATCGACGGTATTCCACACTAAGAATAAGTTTATAAAACAAAAATGTCTAGTTCATAAACTAGTTCAAGGTCGATTTTTTTCATATGCGTTTTTAAAATACACACTCATAAGGATAAGATAAAATTAGCACATGTATGCTTCCTTAGTTTTAAAATTAAAAAATTATAATCTACATATTTATTATCCCTACTATCAATTATCCACGGATTAACAAATTATCGCTTAATAATACGAATAAATGTTGCATATAACTCGAAAAAAATTATTTTGATTAAATTTAAAACAATAATAATAAGTCTTATTTACAATAACTTCTTTTTAATGGAGTCTCTCGTATCATAAAATATTTTCACACATAAGGTACATAGGGAATATACGATACAAAACATAATTTTGTTTTAAAAGGACACAAAACAAAAAAAATAATATTTTACGAAAAGTAAAAACCATTGATAAAATTCAAAGTTGATCTTGCTTCTTGTTTACGTTTTTATTCAAGTCTGTATGTAAATACTTCAACATGTGCATCCAGCATGTGCAAATCGTCGAAAATAAAGATCGATAAAAAAAATTTAAACTTCGTAAAATTTTGTTCATGAAACGTATAGATGTCTCGCAAAATTGTTGTTTTAGCTAAACTTTTTTAATGAAAAAAGTGTCCGCATAGTGAGGTTACTGTGCATTGGATCCCCCATTAAAAAAAAAATTTGGCGAAAAAATTTATATGAGATCGGCAATATTATATATATTTGCTTTCGTTCATCTTTCGTGTCATTTCCTCCAAATATTTGTTTTGTTTTCATGCAGCACACCAAACTATATCAATGTAGCTACATACATACATCTAAAATAGATCTTCTTCCTTTTCATGATCACATGTTTTTAAATTTTATATACCTAAACGACAAGAAATTATCGATCGTGTGCCCAATAGTACATATGTATATACGAGTATGTATGTATTATGTATATACAAAATACGTGCGTTTTAGCACAAACAAAATAGCAATCAGACCTGCAAACCAATAGTAACTTTATGTGTAAATCAAATTCTCGATGTCGTTACAAATGGAAAAATATTTCGAGCGGCTGTTAGTAGAAATGCTTAGCTAAAACTCAAACCCTATGTGCTCAATATACATCTCGCTCAATATATTTATTCAACGCGCGCGACAAAATAATTTTTTTTTATTTGTGTGTACAGTATAAAAGAAGCAAACGGAAAAATACAAATTCAACGTGTTTTTTATTTTCGTTTGAAAATATCCTTTCTCTTATTGTATGTTTTAAATTTAATAAAACAGAATGTTTTGAAAACTAAAACGCACGTATTATGTATATACTATACATATACTAGATGTATATACATATGTACTATTTAAAATAAAATGTGTGCACGATCGATAATTTCTTGTCGTTTAGGTATATAAAATTTAAAAAACATGTGATCATGAAAAGAAAGAGGATCTATTTTCGATGTATGTATGTATGTATATATGTACGTATATACGTTGTATGTACGTATATATATATATACGTATATACATTGATTATGGTTTGGTGTGCTGCATGAAATATAGTTTATAAAAAAGAAACAAATATTTGGAGGAAAGGATACGAAACATCAGAAATTTATGAACGAAAGGGAAAATATTATAATTAAATTGTTTTTTACTGACCGCAGTAAACATTTAGATATACATATTACATATTTGTGTTTAGTTACATTATGTATATTTTATATGCCTATCTATACTGATTGGTCGAAATTAAATACATACATTCATTACTTAATTTTTCCTAAGTGTACTATAAGGATGATTAATATATGTTCTAAATTCAATAATATTAAAATTCCTAACAATTTTATAAATGATTTTAATTTTGAGAAAAATAATAAAATCAGCTTAGAGCGGAAAGATGCCTTAGGGAGGATGTACTATGTATTTGGATTTGCATCTAAAAAATTGGTCAAGCATATATAGTACATTTTTGTTAACACTTTCCCCTTATTCCATATTATCTGAAGCATAGTATAGTATTTGAATTGTTTCAAATAAAAGCTAGTTATTGATTTTAACCAAATTTGCAAAATCATTAATATTTCGAACTCGGTTGTGATATATAGAATTATGAGTATATCTTTGGAATTCCATTTTTAAACTTCTAACCCCAAGTAAAAACCATCCTAAGGTTTAAAAATGAAAATAAATAAATTTCGTTTTTTGTTGTTTTCAACCGAGTTACAAGCTTACATTATAAGTATACTGCAATTTTTCAGATACCAACCACCACTTATCATGAAAACTACCCCAAATTTCTCTAGAATAAATGGCCACTTTTTTGACAATTTCAAAAATAGACATTTCAATATCGGATATTGGGTATCGCTTTATAATCCTCATCAGAAGTGCAATTCGATTTTTAAGTTGTAACTTGGAACTTTAAATCATGGAAACAAATTTATTTAGCCACCCACTTTATTTATTAGGTATATAACTTAATTTCTATAGATTTTTTTCACGGTATTCTGTGGTTTTTGTAGGATCGGACGCAAGGTTTCAGAACAACGAACGACAAGTTTACGTGAGTTACATAACCTCTCAGAATAGCAGAGTTTACGATTACAACTGATAAACAGCACATTCGGCACTGCATTCTATACGAATTCCAACAAGGATAAAATGCTTCTAAGGCACGGGAATCAATTTGTAGTGTTCTTGGTGCCGACCTTGTGTCTTATGAAACGTGTAATTATTGGTATAAACGTTTTAGAATTAGTGATTTCGATCTTAGTGACAGCCTCGAAAGTTTGAAGATGTGCGAGCTAACCTGGAATCTACAACAGCAACAGGCATAACTCAGAAAAAACGAATACCTAAATAACATACTGCCTAATAATTGGTTTCATCTAAGATTTCAATTCCTAAAAATCATAAATAACTATCAAATGTTTAAATTCTCCTAAACTTCTGAAAATTTAAATAAATTTTAAGAAATATGTACTACGGACTTGGAGCAAAATATTTTCTGAACAGTTATTTTTCAGTAATTATCTTCTCCTGTACTAAATATTAATTTATTACATTAATATGCCCAGCACCAAGTGAATTTTCTGAAACTGGTGGTTATGTAAATGTATTTAATTAATGTGTAGTAATCTATCACCATACCATACATGACATACTTTAGTCATATATAGTCTACTGAGATTGTCACAGATTTTAGTGAGGCCTCATTAAACCTTTTATGAAACATGTCTTTGTTTTTGGTAAGACTTCAGTAGGCTGAACTTGCTCGACATGTTTAAAGAGTTCGTAGTATAAATATTTTTTGTATAAGGCCTCCTGCCTGATGACATAAATCAAAGATAAGATCACGAACACCGCACGGAAGTCCAGAAAATACTCGAACTCAATTCAAATAAAATTAATTAATTTAAAACGAGTTCATAATTTTGAATTACAATAGAACAAAGAAAAATATTTTGAATATCAGTGAAACTAGCTTTATTGGATTGATAATTTTATGCCATTAATGCTTGAATATGATTGTGGCCATGTGGCTGGTGCGTAGATGGCGCAATCTGCATGTCCAATTTTCACACACTTTTCGCAGCAAGCGTAGACAAGTGACTTAACATATCCCCAAAGAAAATAATCTAATGGAGTTAGATCACACGATCTCGGTGGCCAATTAACAGGACTATTATGTTGAATTAGTCTTTCATCAAATGTTTCTTTGAGTAAATTAGTTGTATTCCGCGTTGTGTGGCTTATGGAACCGTCCTGTTGGAACCACATATCAGCAAGATTAATGGCAGCCAATTGGGGTAGTGATGATGATACAACATACCGCCCCTGTTGTTTATTTGTGACAAGAAGCCTATACAATTTTGGTGATTGTAGCACTAACCGAAGTGGTGCAACCGGCGTGTAACTTAAGCTCGTAACCTAAGTCGTGCGTGACTGGTTGAGGCATTTTAAGGCAACTCTATATATTTAGTGTTCACATACGAATTAATCACCCATTGAGATAGCGAATTTTTATAAATACCTTAAAAATTATTAAACGAATCAAAATTTAATCATGCATTCTGATTACACTAATCATGGGAGATGAATATGATTACATGTATCATAATAATAATAAGCTCCGTTTTCACTGATTGACATAATTAAACAAATAGTATTTCTTATTATTGTATGATAGGGAATATCACAATAATTTTATAATGATTTCTATTATTATAATATGGTAAAGGCAATCATGTGTTTATCATATTTTTTCTGAGTGTAGACGCTGACTCATTTTCTATATCAGTATATAGGTTTAAATGGAGCTTGTATCGTGAAGAATTACATTTGTACATTTTGCTTAGAAGGAAAATTATGCAAATCATTGATCGAAATATTAAAAGTGTTTGTCTCATGAATTCCTTATTCAATCAGTAAAGGGTGTGTTTTATAGCTTCACATCGTTAAGTTTGCAACATTGTTTTGTTTGACAACCGAGTTTACAGCAACATTTGCTTTGTCATTAGTTTGATTTGCCATTTCATAATGAATAAACTTACGCCATAGCACTGCTTGCCAAATCGGCCAATCGGCTGAAGCACTAATTCTATTGATGTTGATTTTCCAAACAAAATTTTGTTCAACGATGAAGCTCAATTTTTGTTGAATGGGTACGTTAATAAACAGAATTGGATTTGGAGTGAAGATAATCTAGAAGCCTTTGCCTTTGAAACACCATTATATCCATAGAAAATCACTGTTTGGTGCGCTTTATGGGCCGGCGGACTCTCTGGTCTATATGTCTTCAAAAACGATGATGGGTGGAATCTTACAGTGAACGGTATAGAGACATGATTTCTAACTTTTTTGTACCCCAATTGGCTGCCATTAATCTTGCTGATATGTGGTTCCAACAGGACGGTTCCATAAGCCACACAACGCGGAATACAATTAATTTACTCAAAGAAACATTTGATGAAAGACTAATTCAACATAATAGTCCTGTTAATTGGCCACCGAGATCGTGTGATCTAACTCCATTAGATTATTTTCTTTGGGGATATGTTAAGTCACTTGTCTACGCTTGCTGCGAAAAGTGTGTGAAAATTGGACATGCAGATTGCGCCATCTACGCACCAGCCACATGGCCACAATCATATTCAAGCATTAATGGCATAAAATTATCAATCCAATAAAGCTAGTTTCACTGATATTCAAAATATTTTTCTTTGTTCTATTGTAATTCAAAATTATGAACTCGTTTTAAATTAATTAATTTTATTTGAATTGAGTTCGAGTATTTTCTGGACTTCCGTGCGGTGTTCGTGATCTTATCTTTGATTTATGTCATCAGGCAGGAGGCCTTATACAAAAAATATTTATACTACGAACTCTTTAAACATGTCGAGCAAGTTCAGCCTACTGAAGTCTTACCAAAAACAAAGACATGTTTCATAAAAGGTTTAATGAGGCCTCACTAAAATCTGTGACAATCTCAGTAGACTATATATGACTAAAGTATGTCATGTATGGTATGGTGATAGATTACTACACATTAATTAAATACATTTACATAACCACCAGTTTCAGAAAATTCACTTGGTGCTGGGCATATTAATGTAATAAATTAATATTTAGTACAGGAGAAGATAATTACTGAAAAATAACTGTTCAGAAAATATTTTGCTCCAAGTCCGTAGTACATATTTCTTAAAATTTATTTAAATTTTCAGAAGTTTAGGAGAATTTAAACATTTGATAGTTATTTATGATTTTTAGGAATTGAAATCTTAGATGAAACCAATTATTAGGCAGTATGTTATTTAGGTATTCGTTTTTTCTGAGTTATGCCTGTTGCTGTTGTAGATTCCAGGTTAGCTCGCACATCTTCAAACTTTCGAGGCTGTCACTAAGATCGAAATCACTAATTCTAAAACGTTTATACCAATAATTACACGTTTCATAAAACACAAGGTCGGCACCAAGAACACTACAAATTGATTCCCGTGCCTTAGAAGCATTTTATCCTTGTTGGAATTCGTATAGAATGCAGTGCCGAATGTGCTGTTTATCAGTTGTAATCGTAAACTCTGCTATTCTGAGAGGTTATGTAACTCACGTAAACTTGTCGTTCGTTGTTCTGAAACCTTGCGTCCGATCCTACAAAAACCACAGAATACCGTGAAAAAAATCTATAGAAATTAAGTTATATACCTAATAAATAAAGTGGGTGGCTAAATAAATTTGTTTCCATGATTTAAAGTTCCAAGTTACAACTTAAAAATCGAATTGCACTTCTGATGAGGATTATAAAGCGATACCCAATATCCGATATTGAAATGTCTATTTTTGAAATTGTCAAAAAAGTGGCCATTTATTCTAGAGAAATTTGGGGTAGTTTTCATGATAAGTGGTGGTTGGTATCTGAAAAATTGCAGTATACTTATAATGTAAGCTTGTAACTCGGTTGAAAACAACAAAAAACGAAATTTATTTATTTTCATTTTTAAACCTTAGGATGGTTTTTACTTGGGGTTAGAAGTTTAAAAATGGAATTCCAAAGATATACTCATAATTCTATATATCACAACCGAGTTCGAAATATTAATGTTTTTGCAAATTTGGTTAAAATCAATAACTAGCTTTTATTTGAAACAATTCAAATACTATACTATGCTTCAGATAATATGGAATAAGGGGAAAGTGTTAACAAAAATGTACTATATATGCTTGACCAATTTTTTAGATGCAAATCCAAATACATAGTACATCCTCCCTAAGGCATCTTTCCGCTCTAAGCTGATTTTATTATTTTTCTCAAAATTAAAATCATTTATAAAATTGTTAGGAATTTTAATATTATTGAATTTAGAACATATATTAATCATCCTTATAGTACACTTAGGAAAAATTAAGTAATGAATGTATGTATTTAATTTCGATCAATCAGTATAGATAGGCATATAAAATATACATAATGTAACTAAACACAAATATGTAATATGTATATCTAAATGTTTACTGCGGTCAGTAAAAAACAATTTAATTATAATATTTTCCCTTTCGTTCATAAATTTCTGATGTTTCGTATCCTTTCCTCCAAATATTTGTTTCTTTTTTATAAACTATATTTCATGCAGCACACCAAACCATAATCAATGTATATACGTATATATATATATACGTACATACAACGTATATACGTACATATATACATACATACATACATCGAAAATAGATCCTCTTTCTTTTCATGATCACATGTTTTTTAAATTTTATATACCTAAACGACAAGAAATTATCGATCGTGCACACATTTTATTTTAAATAGTACATATGTATATACATCTAGTATATGTATAGTATATACATAATACGTGCGTTTTAGTTTTCAAAACATTCTGTTTTATTAAATTTAAAACATACAATAAGAGAAAGGATATTTTCAAACGAAAATAAAAAACACGTTGAATTTGTATTTTTCCGTTTGCTTCTTTTATACTGTACACACAAATAAAAAAAAATTATTTTGTCGCGCGCGTTGAATAAATATATTGAGCGAGATGTATATTGAGCACATAGGGTTTGAGTTTTAGCTAAGCATTTCTACTAACAGCCGCTCGAAATATTTTTCCATTTGTAACGACATCGAGAATTTGATTTACACATAAAGTTACTATTGGTTTGCAGGTCTGATTGTTATTTTGTTTGTGGTTTTAGTTTTCATTTCATTCCCTTTTATTAAAATTAAATCATACAACTTATTTTTGTGAAAGGATACTTTCAAACGAAAACAAAAAATACGTTGAATTTGTATTTTTCCGTTTGTTTCTTTTATACTATACACACAAATATAAAATTTTATATTTTTACGTGCGCGTATTGAAAAAATATATTGAGCGAGAAATATGAATATATTGAGCAAGATAGACGAAATAGGGTTTGAGTTTTAGCTAATTATTTCTCTAACAGCCGCTAGAAATATTTTTCCATTTGTAACGACATCGAGAAATTGATTTACACATAAATGTTCTATTGGTTTGGGGGTCTGATTGAATATATTTTATCTGTGCTTATACGAACTATTTTTTTGCTCTCTCAGAAAATTTAATAAAATGTGTGCCGAAAATGAACTATAACCCAAGCCGAATAGTCAAGAAGGGATTATCAAATAAAAAACCTCTTAACGAGGTAAATGTTCGAGTGACGAAAGCCGAATTCAATTCACAAAATTTCTGATATCAAATTTGTGCCGAAAACAATTGTATTCGATTTGTCAACGATTTTTCGGAATGTTCGTGCATTCAGCGCGTTGTTGTTTAACATTCGAAAAATCGTTGACAAGTTGTTGTTTTTGACAGCTAGAAAGAAAAATGTAAGCAAACGCGTCGAATGCACTAACATTCCGAAAAATCGTTGACAAATCGAATACAATTGTTTTCGGCACAAATTTGATATCAGAAATTTTGTGAATTGAATTCGGCTTTCGTCACTCGAACATTTACCTCGTTAAGAGGTTTTTTATTTGATATCAATGATTCGTTTAATTGTTGTCAGTCGTTTTGACTTCGACTTTGAGTTCACACACACACGATAGCACACAAGTGGCCGCTACGTGTTATCGTGCCTCATACACAGACGCGCGGCATTGAAATTACCAAAACGAACAACAATATAAAGCCATGCTAATGCAAGAAATACAGAAAAAACTACACCACAGATAGTTGTATTAGAATATATGTGTACATCGTAGGTGCGCACTAGTTTAATAAGTAGTGGTACGAAAGAACAAAAATAACATGGGATTGCTTGACATAGCGCTATGTACATTTTTAATTATAATTTCTCATGTAACTTTTAATTTATATGTCGTAGAGAAATGGTGTAACCAATTCAATCTTCTGTAGTTTGTTGAATATTGGCATCTGCGTTTCAGACTTTGTTCAGGGCTTATGCCTCAACCAGTCAGACTTAAGAGCTTAAGTTATACGCCGATTGCACCACTTCGGTTAGTGCTACAATCACCAAAATTGTATAGGCTTTTCGTCACAAATAAACAACTGGCCTCTAAAATTTTAGTGGTCGTACCGCTCTCCTAAGTGGTCCAAAACGGGGCACAACTTAAGCTCTTAAGTTTGACTGATTGAGGTTTTAATTGTTGTTCGTTTCGCGAAGAACGAATTACGCATACTCTCACACAGCTGTCGACTGTGTGTTACGGAGCCCAGTAGTACAAATCAGCGCACAAAGAGCGCATAAACAGCATATAATTAAAGCGCTCAATTTTTACTTCAAATTGATGCACCTAATTCCATGCTATTCGTATTTTTGTCGACCGAAAACTCGGCTTTGTTTCCCCTAAAAATTAATTTATCTCTCTTTCATTTCGATTTGAGTATAATGGGCTAAATACTCGATACACTTTAGCAAGCAAATTAGCAAGTTGCGAGCTGAAAATGACGTTTTCGCATACTCGATTTTTCTTGCGTTTTCTTTGCAAGCAAGAATATCAAAAATGTTGCGACCGATTTTTTACTCTCGCAATACATAAAAATATCAAATATTTTAGTGATTGACAGATGCATAAGTCGTTTCCGCAAAAAGTAAAAAAAATAAAAATTAACGAAAATTAAAGAACGTCACCAAGCGTTATTTTACAAATAAAAATTTGTCATATTTTAAAAATATTAATTTTTTAAATATATTAATTTGTGAAAAATAAAAATCAAGCCGTAAAATAACAAATACAAATACATGCAGGTTATATACCAAGTGTACCGAGAACTTTCTTCGAATAACTTTTGCTCCATGATGTTGTGAATATCACATTAATATGTTGTAATATAAAATGATTTAATTAATGTTGTAGATAAAAAGATTTGAATTATTTAATGTTGTATTAATATTCTGAATAATATATTAATGTTGTAATAAATAATGATTGATGACATTTTATGTTACAACATTTTATGTTGATGCTAGATCAACTGGAGAACGTTTGGGTTCAGATTTGGGAGACCTAATATTAATTTTAGGGATTAGATTAGAATTTCGATGTGATGAAAATGATTTGATTGGACTAACTAATGTTGTAATAGGAATTGTGTTTAATCGATTTTGGGTTTAAGATCGATTTAGTGTTAATTAAATGTTTTATGATTGTGTTATATGTTTGATAATTGTTCATGTTAAAAAGTGCACCTCGATGGGTGGATTTATTGTTAGTTTGAGAAAGATTTGATAAAGTATGATTTTACACGAGTTTGTATACTGTGGGGTTACCCACTTCTTCCACAAACCCCCTCGCTTTACCGTGCGAGGTTAAGAAACCATAAGTTACCAAATCGGTGTCCGGATATTAGTTGTAGAAATACTTACCATTGTTATTCAGCTAGCTGCTCGCTTTCTCGTTCTTGTATTTTTTGAAATAAACTTCCACGATTACTTATAGTTTTTAGTTTTTATTGAATGAAAATTTAGTTGAACTGGTTTTTGTTGAGTTAAAACCTGGACTACGCTAATACCGTCGAGGTTCGTCTAGTGACGAAACCTCTAAGGGTTTACGATCCAGTTTTAACAATTCGCTATGGTTGATAAACTGAACTGAACTGATTTACTTGAACTGATTTAACTGAACAAATTTTGGTTCTTATATACTAAATAATTATTATTATTCTACCAACAATTCATTTTTTGAAAACTCGACAAAAATAACACGCGCAAAATTATTAATTTTTGAATTTGCAAAATTGGAAAATATATTTGCTAAAATTAAAAATCATCAAAAATCGTAGGTCGATAAACGATATTTCCTTTGAATGCGAAAATGTGTACGATTTTGTTATTGTTTCTTTATATTGATTATTAAATTACAATTAAAATGATGAGTATGTATATTACATGTATGTTGTATATACTACTTGTATTGCTGTTGTTATTTTGTTTTGGTATTACATATATGGAAAATGTATGTATGACGTATACATATATAACTAATGTTTTGTTTTGTTTTTATATTTTTGTGTATCGCGCCGATCGCGCTTACTATGCGTTTTTTGTATGAATGATAAAACGTATATTATATATGTTCTGATATAATATGCGATGTCGTTTATATTATCGTAACGATCTTGTATTTTATTTATGATGATTATTTGATTAATTAATTCGAGATTTGGTAATACGATAGATGAGGTTGTTGTGAATATCACAACATATCTTACTGCCGTGGGAAAAATAAAATTCCTGAAGGGGATTTTATTTTGTTATGATAATATAATATTGTTTTATTGTCGAATTTTCTATTTATTAATTGTTATGTGTAGTAATGAATGATGAATTGTTTATTTATTGATTCATGCCTATGATATTTTATTTAATGGTTTCTTTTTTATAGGGTTTTTATAGAATGACTATAATTACTTTACTTATGTGTTATTATTAATTTTTTTTCGTTTTGAACCTTTAATTTCTAAATTCTAAATAAATAAATTCTTAAGAGAAAATTGTTTTTTTTTTTTGTTTTTTTAATTGTAGTTTTTTTTTAATGGATAAATTTGAATTTTAACTGATATTGAATCTAATGAATTATTTTAAAGGTCGCATGAATTAGGTGCAAAAATATATAATAAAAATATATATAATATATATTTTTTTTTGTTATAAAGTTTTATTCAATGATTTTTATTTCAAGAAACACAATTTTTTATTCCTTATTATTTGGCTAGCCTAGAACCTTTGATTAATGAATTCTTAGTTTTTTTTGTTTGTGAATTAAATAATATAATTAATAATTTTTAAAAATAATTTTTTATAGTTCCTTTAAAACTCTTTGTTTTTTAGTTAGGTGTTTTTTTATAATACTTTATTTAATTATTATTTTTTTTTGTTTTTGAATTTCAGTTTACGTACTTTATATAAATAGAATGATTTTAAGATTATCTTTGATAGTATAAAAGGATTTCTTTTTTGGATTTTGTTTCTAATTAAAAATGAATATTTTTTATAAATTTTATTTTTTGATAATAATTTATTTTAAGATATAAATTAATTGCTTTGATGCATGACTTTTGATTTTGAATGGAAATGAATCTATGATGAATTACTATGGATTATTTGTAATTGATTAAAGTAAATGTATTTTCTTTTGTATTTTTTTTTAATAAATGGATTTAGATAACGTTATGGTTTTCCTGAAGGGGAATAATTAACGAACTAATATCTATTTTGTTTACAATTTTGATTCTTTTTACACGTTTATTTTGTTTGATTCTTGATGTTTGATGGTCCGTTGTTGATTAGCAGATTTTTTTTTTTGGTGAATTTGTGTTGTGCATCGTGGTTTGTAATAGCTGGTCTCGCTTGAGGATGAATTTTGTTTTGTGCATCGTGATTTGTAGATTTAGCTGGATGATGAATTTCGTGTTGTGCATCTTGATTCTTATTTGTAGATTTGTTTGATATGAATTTTTGTAATGATAAATTTTTTGATTCATTTGTGTTGTGCATCTTGATTTGTGTTTGTAAATTTTGTTTGATAGTGAATTTTGTGTTAAGCATCTTGGTTTGTATTGGTAAATTTTGTTTGATGGTGAGTTTCGTGTTTAAGCATCTTGGTTTGTATGATAGTTTTTGCTTGATGATGAATGATTGGTTTTGCTTGAAGGTCAATTTTGTGTTATGCATCGTAATTTGGATTCGTAGATTTTGCTGGATGACGAATTTTTGTTAAGCATCGTGATTTGTATTTGAATTTTTGTTGTGCATCTTGATTTTTATTTTTTTATTTGTTGGTTTGTTTGATGATGAATTTGTGTAATGATATATGTTGCTTCTTGATGAATATATGTTGCGCATCTTGATTTGTAATAATAGATTTTGTTTGATGGCGCATCGTGACTTGTGTTGATAGATTTGTGTGTCAATTAATGGCTGAATTTGGTTGATGATGATTTCGCATTGTGCGTCTTCGTTTTGTAATTTTAGTTATGCTTGATGTTGAAATTGTATTGTGTATCGAGATTTCTAATGAGAGCTTTCAGTTGATAGTTTATTAATTGTTCTGTTAATGGCTGATTAATTTATGCTGCGCATCGGAATTGTAGCGATGGCTCTTGTTTGATTGTCGATTATTGATGAGCTTGTTGTTTTCTATTTGTTTTCATATTGATTGTTTTACTGGTCACGCTTCTTCTTGATTGTTTCTTGATTTTGTGGTATTGTATTGACATTGAGATACTTTAAATGATTTTTTGATTATTGGTTTACTTGCGAGATGTTGATTTTATTTTTAGCGGCTGGGCTCGTTTTATCCAATTGATGAGTGTCTGGACTCGTTTGTTTTGCTTGATGAGTGTCTGGACTCGTTTGATTTGTTGCTTACATACTAGGTTGCGAGAGCTGGTCTCGTTTTTGTTTGATGAGTGTCTGGACTCTTTGATTTGCTTCTTATATACTAGGGTGCGAGAGCTGGTCTCGTCTTTGTTTGTTGAGTGTCTGGACTCGTTTGATTTGTTTGATGAGCGTCGGGGCTCTTTCGTTTTGTTTGATGAGCGTCGGGGCTCTTTTGTTTTGTTGCTTAAATACTAGATTGCGAGAGCTGGTCTCGTTTGTTTTGATTTAATTTTGTTTGAGCTGCTGCTTATCTCCCATGTATGATGTTCTTCAATCTTTGTTTTGATATTTGAATGGATTCTTTTTTGACTTTGCGTGTATATTCTCTGCTGTTAACTTGTATCTGTGGTTGCTACTTGATTTGATGTAGTGTGCTCAATCATTTCTTCGGAATTGTCTCGACTGTGATATATTTATATGTTGTTTGAAATGCTCGATTATTATTGAATGTTCTGATATATGTTTTATCATGAAGTTTATGACTATCTGTCGGATGTGTTTGATGATTTTGATAAATTTCTGATGCGATTTCGATGCTGTTTTCAATGTTGTTTAGATGCTGTTTTTCGATGCTGGTTCGATGCGGTTTTGATGCTGTTTCGAGTTAGCTTTTACTGGAGTTTTGGTACTCGTTCTCTACGCTTGTTTGATGCTGTTTCGATGTGACTTTGATGCTGCTTTGAAGTAGTTTTTAATGGTGTTACGATACTCGTTTTCGATGCGGGTTTTAATGATGTTTTGATGCTGGTTTCGTTAATTTTTTTGATGCTGGTTTGATGCGATTTTAGTGTTGTTTTCGAAGTAGTTTTTGATGCTGCTCTGCTGCTGATGGTTATTGCTTTGGTACTGCTTTTTGATGCTGGTTCGCCCTTCTTGTTGTTGTGGCGTATTTCTCTCTGCTTCATCGTCAGATTTCGATCTGAATTCTTTCTTTGTTTTTTTTGTTTGGGAAATTTTGACTCATAGAGCTATTTTATTTTTATAATGTCCGTTTAGGTAGTATACTTATTTTATTATTTAATGCTTAATGGTGAATAATATGTATTCAACGGGTAATTGATATTGTATAGAATTTATATACAGATGGGTATTAATTTGAATATTATTGGATGATATGTGAATAGTGTTGGATAAAATTTTAGATATCGATATTGTTGATATTTTTGATGTTGTTGAATATGAAGGTTATTAGATAGATTTTGAGAATTAATTGATAGGTTGAATAAATTGATTTTAGCGTATTAAAGTGAATTTGGGTTAAGTATACTGATAAATGTTCGAGTTGTAAATAAGATATTTGATGGTTTTCGTTTAGAAATGATTAAATGAAAGGGTTTGATGTGAAAAATGTTGATTAAAATATATTCAATGGGTAATAAATAATTTGTATTTTATTTAATTATTCTATCGTGAAGCCAAAGATGTAAGACTCTAAGAATAATAAATAAATTTTGAATGTTTTAAAAACTAATTGTGAATAATTATGATGTAATTATGAAACATTGAATCGATGTTGGAAATATATTTTGATGTTAAATTTGACTGATGAATAATTTATGCTTTAATTTGATTGGAGGGCGATTTATGTTGGAAATACATTTTAGTGTTAGATTTGTGTTAGATTTTTTTGTGTTTAGATGTGTTATGAGTGTGTGATTTTGTGTGAGAGTTTTGGATTTTTAAAAATGTATCTTTAATACAGGTGGGAGTGTTTTATATCAATTATAAAATTTTAATAATTTGACTCATAAATATTTTTTTTTTTTTGAATGTATGATGTATTTTGGGTTTACCTCACGTTCGATCTCTGTTTAATCACGTTGATAAACAGAATTTCTACAGCGCCATTAATATGTTGTATTAAAAAATAGATTTTTACAACATTTTATGTTGATGCTAGATCAACTGGAGAACGTTTGGGTTCAGATTTGGGAGACCTAATATTAATTTTAGGGATTAGATTAGAATTTCGATGTGATGAAAATGATTTGATTGGACTAACTAATGTTGTAATAGGAATTGTGTTTAATCGATTTTGGGTTTAAGATCGATTTAGTGTTAATTAAATGTTTTATGATTGTGTTATATGTTTGATAATTGTTCATGTTAAAAAGTGCACCTCGATGGGTGGATTTATTGTTAGTTTGAGAAAGATTTGATAAAGTATGATTTTACACGAGTTTGTATACTGTGGGGTTACCCACTTCTTCCACAAACCCCCTCGCTTTACCGTGCGAGGTTAAGAAACCATAAGTTACCAAATCGGTGTCCGGATATTAGTTGTAGAAATACTTACCATTGTTATTCAGCTAGCTGCTCGCTTTCTCGTTCTTGTATTTTTTGAAATAAACTTCCACGATTACTTATAGTTTTTAGTTTTTATTGAATGAAAATTTAGTTGAACTGGTTTTTGTTGAGTTAAAACCTGGACTACGCTAATACCGTCGAGGTTCGTCTAGTGACGAAACCTCTAAGGGTTTACGATCCAGTTTTAACAATTCGCTATGGTTGATAAACTGAACTGAACTGATTTACTTGAACTGATTTAACTGAACAAATTTTGGTTCTTATATACTAAATAATTATTATTATTCTACCAACAATTCATTTTTTGAAAACTCGACAAAAATAACACGCGCAAAATTATTAATTTTTGAATTTGCAAAATTGGAAAATATATTTGCTAAAATTAAAAATCATCAAAAATCGTAGGTCGATAAACGATATTTCCTTTGAATGCGAAAATGTGTACGATTTTGTTATTGTTTCTTTATATTGATTATTAAATTACAATTAAAATGATGAGTATGTATATTACATGTATGTTGTATATACTACTTGTATTGCTGTTGTTATTTTGTTTTGGTATTACATATATGGAAAATGTATGTATGACGTATACATATATAACTAATGTTTTGTTTTGTTTTTATATTTTTGTGTATCGCGCCGATCGCGCTTACTATGCGTTTTTTGTATGAATGATAAAACGTATATTATATATGTTCTGATATAATATGCGATGTCGTTTATATTATCGTAACGATCTTGTATTTTATTTATGATGATTATTTGATTAATTAATTCGAGATTTGGTAATACGATAGATGAGGTTGTTGTGAATATCACAACAGGCGTTCAAAAAATCTTTAAATATTCTACTGATGGTTGGCTGTGGCAATTCGTGATAATTCATTTCACCAGTCACAAATTGGAAACTTCCAGATCCCAGTATATTTAGGCTAGTAAGTACCTATAAAATTATAAGATTAATATTAATTTTATCCTGTAATTATTGTAATATTAAATAGTTACTGTTAAATACGGTGGAATTGCTTTACTCCTGGTACTACTTCTTTGAAGCTCGTTGCTTAGTATATCGGTAATAAATTGTGCTGCTACTTTGGTAAATCGATAGCGCTTAAAAAACATTTCGTCATCGCATTCGAATGGATTTCCTCGGTCTTTAAATATCTTCTTAGGTATTCGACGTCTTCTACGTATAATAAATATCACTTCCGAACTCATTGTTGTGATATTCACAACAACCTCATCTATCGTATTACCAAATCTCGAATTAATTAATCAAATAATCATCATAAATAAAATACAAGATCGTTACGATAATATAAACGACATCGCATATTATATCAGAACATATATAATATACGTTTTATCATTCATACAAAAAACGCATAGTAAGCGCGATCGGCGCGATACACAAAAATATAAAAACAAAACAAAACATTAGTACCCATCGAGGTGCACTTTTTAACATGAACAATTATCAAACATATAACACAATCATAAAACATTTAATTAACACTAAATCGATCTTAAACCCAAAATCGATTAAACACAATTCCTATTACAACATTAGTTAGTCCAATCAAATCATTTTCATCACATCGAAATTCTAATCTAATCCCTAAAATTAATATTAGGTCTCCCAAATCTGAACCCAAACGTTCTCCAGTTGATCTAGCATCAACATAAAATGTTGTAACATAAAATGTCATCAATCATTATTTATTACAACATTAATATATTATTCAGAATATTAATACAACATTAAATAATTCAAATCTTTTTATCTACAACATTAATTAAATCATTTTATATTACAACACGCCATTCAAAGCCACGTTAAGGAATTTATAAAGTTTCCGACCAGCACAGAGGATGTTGATAATACAAAACTAGAATTTTATAAAAAATTCGGGTTTCCAAATGTCGTTGGCTGTATTGACGGTACCCACATCCCAATCAATTAGCCACATTTGCCAGATGCCTGTTCATTTTATAATCGGAAAGGGTTTTATTCAATAAATGTGCAAGCGGTAAGTTACTTGTCTACTTCATATGTGAAACTCGGAGAAAATTGGTTTGTTATAATTATTTTGTAGGTATGTAATGCAGAATATTATTTTACGGATATTGTAGTGCGTTGGCCAGGATCAACACACGATTCACACATATTTAAGAATAGTGCTCTTTACGGATTCTTAATTTCCAATCAATTTCCTGAAAATTCCTGGCTTCTAGGCGATAACGGGTACATGTTATTACATTGTTTAATGACCCCCATTATCCATCCATCGACAACGACTGAGATTCGATACAACAACTCTCATAAGTCAACGCGAAAAATTATAGAACAGTCCTTTGGAGTGTTAAAAAGCAGATTCCGAATTATATGCAAAACTGGCGGTTTTCTGTGTTATGGACTCGAGAAATGTGTCCAAATAATTACAGCGTGCTTTATTTTACATAATATAGCAAAATTAGAAAATGTGCCAAATGTAGATCCTGATATTGCAGTTTTACATGATCCATTTGAATCTGATTTGGAACATCTGGTTGGATTCGATGAAAGTTTGACTTCCCAAACTAGAGGAAATATCATACGACAAACTTTGGTGAATTATAATTTCCGAACTATTCGAAGTTAAGTTACACAACACACGTTCAATAATATTGTATTTTATTTAAACTATTATTCAGTCTCTGACATTTTTGGTACATTTATCTTAAAAATAAAAAATATAAATAAAAAAATAATCCATTTATGTTTTTATTAGATAATTATCTAGTTGAGAATTATTATTAGGCTGCTCCCCCTAATTTATCTGCAATGGTGCGAAGTAATTCATTTCTTAATTTAGATTCTTCTAATAGTTTTTTTGGATTAAATTATTTTGTTTTGCTATAAAAAGCATTTGTCGATCAAAATCATCGACTGTGTCTTTACGGCGACTCCTGGCCCTGGATCGGGAATGTGTTTCCGTTTGAATTATAGACGGTGTTTCGTTTTGTATTTGTGTTTCTGGCTGAAGCACATTTTCCGATTGCTCTGGTGATTGAAGATCTAGTGACTCGTCTACTTCGACATTGATAATTGGAATCTAAAAATAAACATATATCAAGTTTCACAATTTGATGTGTTTTAAGTTCATTTACCTACAGCATTAAAAGAATCTACATAACAATTAAATCCATACATAGTATTACGTCCCGCCAATTGAACGATTAATTCCTCGTGTGGCTTTAATTGTTGAGGCGGAGCTCCACCTGTCCCTTTCTGGTGGATTTTTATTTGTGTCAATCTTTTTTTGGTTCTACTTTTGAGGTCGGCGAATTTATTACGAAGTTCCTCACCACTCCTGGCTATCATTGCCGTTGCAGAAAACTCGTTGGCAACTTCATCCCATGCCTTTGACAAAGCCTCGCCACATAAATTAGATTCGCCTAAAATAAAATAAAACTATGTAATTATCACAAAATTATTTTTTTAACATAAATTAAAATTTATACCATTTATTAATGAGCGCCGGCTTTCAAGTATTTTTAAGAAATTCATAATTTCATTGTCAGTGAAATTTGCTTTTCTTTTTTTAATTATTGTCGTCGATGTCGACATTAATTTTTTAGCTTTTAACTTATATTTCTTTTTAATATTAATTAATTTTAATAAAACTTAATAAAATTAATCAATTTTGAGATCACATTTTAAAATCACGTTAATGTTGAGGTTATGTTTTAATTATTATTGTATCAAAATAAATACAATATGCTGAATAAAAGTAATATGGCGGATTTGCTAGAAGGGTCGAGTATGCCAGTTTTAGTAAATTAATAATTTGGTCGCAAACCCGCCATATTTAATATTCGCAACTTGCTAGCTTGCGAGACGTACGAGTATCTACCCGAATATGTAACTGTTAACCGTGGGTTTACCAGAAAAAATTTTTTTTAATGTATTTTGTTGTATCAAAACCAAACACAATCATATATTATTGATTGTGTTTGGTTTTGGTTGTATGTACCAAATGTGTATGGTCATTCCGTTACATAACTACACATTTTTTTAATTTTGTATACTTACTTTATATGTTATCCATGTATTTCCACCTGAAAAACATTTTCAAAAGTCTATTACCTTCAGCTGAAATCTGGAGACTGATAGAAATGCAATTGCAAATGAAATAAAAAAATTTGAAATGAAATTGATAAACAAGAAATTAGGTGGGGGTAAAAATGCAGTGCATAGAAGAAACCGAAGCACATTTATTTGTTTTCTCGCTTCAACGTGTGCAAATGTTTCCATCTATTTCATTCTGCTGTCAGCGTTATTATGCCTCAACCAGTCAGACTTAAGTTCTTAAGTTGTGCTCCATTTTGGACCACTCAGGAGAGCGGTACGACCACCAAAATCTTAGAGGTCAGTTGTTTATTTGTGACGAGAAGGCTATAAAATTTTGGTGATTGTAGCACTAACCGAAGTGGTGCAATCGGCGTGTAACTTATGCTCTTAAGTCTAACTGGTTGAGGCATTAGTTTGCTGGGAGTGTGAATGATTCGTTCTTCTCTCGATATTCGTCACTCCAGTGGCCTGCGTCTGTGTATGAGGCACAATAGAACGTAAAACAATAGAACGAAACTGTTTCAATAAAAAAATAGAAAACAATAAAACAAAATTGTTTCTATTGACGAATGGTTCAATACGATTTATGTTTGGAAAGTATACGCTCTTGGCCTCGAAATAGTAAAGAGTTATATTATCTTTTTTATGTTGAAAAGTAGGGTCAGGTCTCATCATTAGGTTCAGATAGGTAGTTTTTTTATTATGTTCAGCGGCGTACTGTTTCTGGTGTGTGGTAGACGATTCTACTTCTTTATTTTGCATGCAATTTTTTAATCTTCATTTTGTAGTCTTTTAGTAGATTTTATTTCAGAATCCTTTACCACATGCCACAACCAGGTGATGCCGGGTGTGATCTTATTACACACCCGGTTCTCGTAGGCTATCGGCTGAACATTTGTAGTTTAGTTTTTAGTGTATGTTACAGAGTAGTAAAAATTTAGACCAGATGCATGTGTTTTTGGTAGAAATCCGTTTAGAGGCCGGCCGCAGCCAACATGGCGGCCAAATCAAAAAGTTGTACAACAAAAGGTGCTTAGTTTTTCAAGTACTACAAACCCTGAAAATATGAGATGAAAATGAAAAAAGTACGGAGAAACATATATACCAAAGCAAGATTATTTGGTGACGTCATATAAAAATTTAAAAATGTCATAACTTTAGTTAAAATCATCCGTTTTGCACGTTTGAGGTGCCGTTGAATTGGTATTGACGTCTACAACTTGCTAGTTAAAAAATAATTGGGGCATGAGTTTTAAATGCCTTGTACAATTCCTGTGGTTTCATAAATATCCCTCTGCTTCTTTCTTCATTTAGTTTCCTTTTGGTGTTGTCCATGAATCGGATCACGAGTGCAAGAATCTTTTTAGTTTATAAACGGATGAATATTTTGATAGCAATGAGTCGAGTAGTTCGTTGCACAGAAATCCCCCAAGGACATTCAATTTGATTGATCGCTCTTCTTGTTTGCATCCATAGCTGTTATGTTGCGTGGGCCAGTGTTCTTCAGATTGGGTTAGCCAGTCGAGCCCTTTCCACCATAAATTATGTTCCCGAAGTTTTGAATGAAGCATGCAGGATTCTGCAATGATGGTACGTGTCTCCAATGGCTTCGAGGTACAATATCCATAATCAAAGACGTTCGGTTAGCCACGAATGTTACCCAACGACGAGGTTCATTTGCAAGCCAGTCGAGCATGATTTTCGAATCAGTCAACGCCAGAATGGTGTTGATTTGTAAACTTGTTTCTCGTTTTACTGTTTCAATCAATTTAACTAAAAGGACAGCTCCACACAGCTCCAACCTAGGCAACGACATTTGCTTGGTAGGTGCAACTTTACTTTTCGCAGTCACTAGGTGCACAAAGACTCCCTTTCCGGGCGTGGTAATCTTGAAGTAAATTGCAGCTGCGTAAGCACTCTCGCTGGCATCGCAAAACCCATGAATGTCGACTGCGGAATGATTCGAAGTTTGTATAAACCGTGGTAATGCAACATGTTCAACTTCTTTTAGATTTGATCGGATTTTTTCCCACTGCTGCTTTTGCTTCTCAGGGAGCGCATCATCCCATTTCAAGTTTAGGATCCAAAGCGTCTGCATAAATATTTTTACTTGAACGACGACAGGTGTTAGCCAACCGAGTGGGTCAAATAACCTACTGGCTTCAGAAAGAACGACCCTTTTCGTAAAATTTGCGTGATTTTGAAGCGAGGTTTTAAATATAAATTTGTCTTCTCGTGGATGCCAACCGACACCTAACACCTTTACATATGGGGAAGACTCAATTGCTGCATCATCTAGTTCCTTTATTTTGTTGACATCTTCATTGCTTGGAATTGAGTTCAGTAGTTCCGGATAATTTTAAGACCATTTTCTTAATTGAAATTCGTATTGACTTAGGATATTGTAGATATCGTATTTGAGTTGTAATCCTTCTTGTTCCGTATCTACTGAAGTCATTAAGTCGTCTACATAAATGCTTTTCTCAACTGCATGACACGCTATTATGTTTTTGATCTTCCACTATTGATTTAGACATCGTATCGCTAGAAATGGTGCGCTGGATAACCCATAAGTGACCGTTGATGATCGATAGTGACAAATTGGATCTGATGGGTGCTTGCGCCAAACAATCTGCTGGAACTTTCTATGCGTTGGATCGATCAATACCTGACGATACATCTTCTCGATGTCGGCAGAGATGGCTATTTTATGTTCTCTAAACCGAAAAGTAATTGAGAACAGGTTTGACTGAATAGTAGGGCCTACGGCTAAGTAATTGTTCAGAGAATGGCCCGTGTTGCTCTTTGCCGATCCGTCGAACACTACTCGCAGTTTTGTCGTGGAACTTGCTGTTCTTAAGACACCATGATGTGGCAGATAGTATCCATCAGCTATGATTTCATTTTCTGGAATTTTCTCCATGTGTTTCAGTTGTTCATATTCGTCCATGAACTCGTGATACAGATTTTTAAAATCGTTGTCCCTCTCGAACCATCGTTCCATGCTCCTTAGACGCTGTATTGCGATGCTCATTGTGTTGCTTAATTCATATGGCGATTTTTTAAACGGTAAGGCTACAACAAACCTTCCATTCAAAGTTTGCGACACATTCTCTTTAAAATGTTGCTCACACATGTTTTCTTCCGCTGATAAAATAGTTGTTTCATCTCCAACAGACTCTATTTCCCAAAATCTCTTTAGAGTGGTATCTATATTTGCCTCGGATTCCAAATAATTAGTTGCTAGCAATGATGTCGTGGTTTCTTGATCTTCCTCGGTTGTTCCTGAGACTACCCACCCAAAAATTGTATTTTGCATGATGAGCCCGTGTTCGCCAAGCCGCTTTCGCCCGTTAAGCAAAATGGCAAAGAAGTGATCAGCTCCGATTAAAATGTCTATTGCGCATGGATTGTTAAAATTATAGGATCTGCTAACTGCAATGAGTTGAACATGTTCACCGAAATGCCGCTAATCGTTTGTGATGGCAAACAGGATGTTAGTTTTGATAAAACTAACGCGTTGATTTCAAATTCGGGTTGATCTGGTGGTTGTACAACTAATGCCACCTTTCCTCTGGTCAGTCCAGCTTTGGTCAGTCCTAGACCACTTACTGAAATTCGCGAATTTGATCTTTTGAAATTTAACCGTTGTATACAGGATTCCGTAATAAAACTAGCTTGGGAACCTGAATCTAACAACGCTCGACATTTTTGAGGTTTTCCATGACAATCAAGTACGGTAATTTGAGCTGTTGGTAGAATTGAATGGAGTTTTAACACCTTGGCACAATTAGTTTGAACGACTGATGAATTTAAACTGGTCTTTGAATCTTGTTCTGAATTTGATTCACAAGTCTCAGGCGTTACTTTGGTTTCTGCGACATTGACATGGAGTAATGTATTATGTTTACCTGAACAGGTTCGACATCGGCGCCACAATTAAATATTGCGTGTCGTCGGCTTAAGCAATTAAAACATCTTCGATTATTTTTAAACCACTCCCTGAGTTGGTTAACTTCCAAATTGTTAAACTGAGGGCAGTCGAATAGGGAATGAGTTTTATTATTGCTGAAAGCGCATTCAAAAACGGTTGATTCACTTGCGACTACGTGCCCTTTTATGGAACTTTTAGGATTTCTCGGCTTGATCGAAGAGCTCAATGACTCCAGGGCGTCGATTCTGATTTGAAAGATCTTAAAACGGTCTTCAAGTTTTGGCTGTTCCATTTCCGCTGATGTTTCCGTCTACATATACATTTGCTTTTATCATCTAATTTAGTAACCAACCAGTAAATCAACAAGGGGTCACGATATTCTGCTATTGGGCCAAGAGATTTCAGACCACGCACTACTTCATCTGCTGTATCTAATAAATTCTTCATTTTATCAGCATTTGCGGCCTGGAGTGGTGGATGATCTACGAAAGTGCGTATGAACAAATTAATGATATGTTTCTTTCGGTCATATCTGTCTTTCAATTTGTGTAATGCCTCCATGTAGTTAGCCTCAGTTACACTAATATGGCGAAGTAATGCGGCAGCTTCACTCCTTAATGATCCCTTTAGGTATTGGAATTTTTGAACTGGGCTCAATATCGCTGAATCATGAATCGTGCTCGAAAATAAATCGAAAAATGACTGCCATTCTGTATATTCGCCTGAGAATGATGGTATGCTTAATTTAGGTAACTTCACTTCAGCTTAACCGGTATGTGAGTGGTTTAGTAGTGAATTCGTGTGCATATCAACTCGAGCCACGCGTGTTCTAATCGCTTCAATATCTATATCTGCTGGATTTGCGGTGATGAATTTGATTATGTTGGTTAACTTAGCCTTAATCGTAGACCGTTGTTTTTTAAGACTTACTAACTCGGACATCTTTATGATAATATCGCATACACGCTTGCTCCAATGACTCTGTACTTTGCTCAAACAGGTAAGAAATTATCACAAACGGCTAGCACAATTTTATGTTAATAAATTTAAACTTCACTGGTTTACACTTTAAAGTGCATAATATTACGAGTTTTTGTACTTAGATTGCACTTAGATTTATATTTAAGTTCTTGGTCACTGCACTGTAAATTTAGCTTGCCACTTAATACTTAATAAACACATTTTTATTAATCACTTGTTTTTGTTTCGCAGAATATTTTTCAAAAAGTTTAAAAAATCACTCGATCGATTTCGACTTGTTAGGTCATCATCAGGAGTATCTACTACCAGTAGATACTCCTGATGATGACCTAACAAGTCGAAATCGATCGAGTGATTTTTTAAACTTTTTGAAAAATATTCTGCGAAACAAAAACAAGTGATTAATAAAAATGTGTTTATTAAGTATAAGTGTGTTTCGCCAAGTGCCTACGGCAAATAGCGTAAAAAGTATTTTTTAGCTTGCCAGCTTTATCAAAATTAAAACTGAGGGCCACGAATAACAAAGGGCGTCGATTACGATAACACTTCTCAAAATGGCGAGAAAAAAACAAATTGATATAATGGCGACTTCAAAGCACTATTTCTCACACGGCGAGAAAAAAAAATATTCCGGACTTAATTCGATTCGGCTCGAAGGACCACTATGTAGGGGCAATTATGAATATTGCAAGTAATTCCCAAGTAAATATAACACAAAAAGATTGAATTTTTAATGAAACACTGTTTTTAGCATTTACAAAATTATAATAGTTTTATATCATTTCTCAATGAAGAACAACCTTTTACTGTACTTATTTTTCTACAAATTTCTAATTCATCATAAAAAAAATCTTAAATCTAGTTCTAAAAAAATATATCCTACAAATACTACTGCGACATCTAGGCTATATTAATTAATTATGGTAAGTAATTGAGGTAAATAACTACTCGCCATAAAACATGTTCACAATAACATTTTATATGATTGAATAAAAATAACAATAATTGTGAATAACAATATTATGACATTAATGATAGAAATTCATGGATCTTATAATGTAAATTTATACTTGTTTCTTGAAAAGTCATTGTTCTTTCACTTTTTGTGTACTTTTGTCACTTCAAAATTATATATAACACAATGTTTATTTATTTGTTTAGTAATTTTTTATATTTCAAAATTTATTTACATTTGCCTTAATACTAATACATTGATTTCTTAGCCTAGAGTCTTAGCCGCAGCTTTCCCGTCTAATTTTCTTTTTGAATTTGATTTTTTTTTTTTTGGTTATTTTTACTTTATGATTTATTCATATACATTATTTTGGCTTAACCTAATTACCTTAAAACATAATTGTCTTGTGGTTCATGCATACGTACAAACCGGCATATGTATGCATGCACCTTCCGATATTTGTTTGAGTTTTATTTGTTTATTATTTTACTGTGCCAGGTAAGCTTAGTGACTGCCCCTGGAGTTCCAGGTCCCACGGATAGAGAATATTGCAGAGGAACGAAGTCCTAGAGCGTAGTGTTTTTTCTACAAATCTCGCTTGGAGACGTCGGGCGTGGTCTTGAATTTTTTCAATCCTTGCACGGGACTCCAGTTCGGAATTGTGAGTGCATTTATAGTTTGGTGGTTTGGGCCAATCGTCGAACACAAATCGCAGAGCGTTTGCCTGGATAGAGGAAAGACTTTTCCACTGAGTTTTGGTCAAGTCTCCCATCCATACAGGCATCGCGTAAGTTAGGACGGGCCTTATATACGCTTTGTATAGCCTTAATTTATTTTTGGAAGAAAGAGGGCTGCTTCTGTTTAGGAATCTGTAGAGTTGTTGCCGAGCGGCGAAGGCTTTTTTCTTGATGTATTTGATTTGCGGATTTTGAGAGAGTTTCTTATCAAGAAGGACTCCTAGATATTTTACTTGAGATTTGGGTTCCACAATGCTTCCTTCGAAGAGAATGGGTTCTGCTTTAGGAGCCTTAGAATATTTATTTTGGTGGAAGTGGATGATTTCGGTTTTACCTTGATTTATTTTGATGTTCCATTTTCTTGCGTAGTTAGAATACTGGCTGAGGTATTCTGAAAGGCGAGAGGTAGACTTTCTAGCACTAACAGAAGAGGTGAAAATGGTGGTATCATCAGCGTAGATTTGAATCTTGGTTTATTTGTTGTTTGATTTTGGTATGTCGTGATAGTAAAAACAGAAGAGGTGTGGTCCTAGGACCGACCCTTGTGCGACTCCCGCAAGCACTGCTTTGATGGTGGATGAATAGTTGTTCAGGTGAACGTAGAATTTTCGGCCTCCGAGGTAAGAGTAGATCAGCTTGATAAGGTAGTAAGGGATACCGCGATTGATTAATTTGTAAATTAGGCCATTGTGCCAAACTGTGTCGAAGGCTTTTTCTATATCTAGGAAAGCAGCAATTGTCGATCGTCCAAACCGTTTGGAGTTTTTAACTGTATTTTTAAGCCTCATGACAGCTTGGGTGGTGCAGTGCCCGGAACGAAATCCGAACTGCTCCTCAGGGATGTATGGTTTAATTAAGGGAAGTAATCTGCTAAGAATGGCTATTTCTGCTACTTTGCTTAATCCGTTTAGGAGTGTTATAGGTCGGGTGTTCTCAGTTTTATTTGACGGTTTACCTGGTTTAGGTATAGGGACAACTTTGCCTATTTTCCAACAATCTGGGAAGTGGCCTGTTCTGAATTTTGCATTAAGGAGATCTGTGTATTGACTGATTGATTTCTCAGGTAGGTTTCTCAGTACAGCGTTGGGTATGTCATCGTCCCCGGGGGCTTTTCTTTTATTTAGGTGCTTCAATATATAGCAATTTCTTCTACTTTGACTGGTGGGATGATTGGATTGACTGGTGGTGCCGCTATGAAACTGGTTACTGTAGAATCCACGAATTGGGAAAAGTGGGGGTCTTTTAAGACTTAATTCTGTGAATGAACTTTCTCGAAGTGGGACGCAACGTGTTCTACAATCTGCTGTGGATCAATGATTGGGTGTGGATGATGAGCGATCTGGCTGATCTGATTGTTCGCTTTGCCGTTGAGCTTTCGAATCTCATTGAATATTTCTGGGGAATTATCAGGTATTCTTTTTAGTCTAGTTTTGAAATCTTTGTTCTTTAGTTGTTGAAACCAGAACGAAACTAATTTGGATAGGAAATTTATTTCGGATTTTACCATGGATCCGGGATATCTGTAGTGAAGTCGGTTCATGTGATTTCGTTTTTTTATGAGACGTTGCAGTTCGGATGGGAGTTGAGCTTTGTCTTTAACTTTAGAGATTGGTATGGTTTTTTTGATGGAGTGCTGGATCGTTTTTGAAAAGTTGGAAGCGGATGCTTCGATCTGGTTTGTAGTGGTCATAGGAGGATTTGTATTGAGGTTTTGATGCATATGAACTTTAAATGTTTCCCAGTTTGCTAAGGAATAATTTCTAAATATTGTTGGTGGGCTAGCTATGATTTTGACTGGGATTTCGAAAGTTACTGGTAGGTGATCGGAGCAGAATTCATGCAGCACCTGTGGCTGCTCTGTAAGGATTATATTCTTGGTGAGAACTAGATCAAGTACTGAGGCTTTTGGAAATGTGGGCTCGTCAGGAGCATTTAGTAACAGATTTGATTCCATGCAGATTTTTTGGAGATCCTCTCCATTCTTGTTGTTTGAGCGGCAATTCCACAAGGTGTGCCTGGAGTTGAAGTCTCCCGCCACTATAGTTTTATTGCTACTGTTAGTGAGGTATTTGATGTTGTTCTTATTAATTTTTCTGACATATATGGAACAGGCTGTAATGTGATTTTTGGGGGTTTCAATGTTTATTAGCGTTGCCTCAGTTTCGTCAGAGATGAACGCTCGGGCCTTGAAATGAGGAATGCTTTCCTGTATTAGGATAGCAGTTCCTCCTGACCCAGCCGTGCGGCCATCCTGCCTAGCAGTGACATAGCCGGGGAACTTTAGTCTATGCCGTTCGTTAAGGTGCGTTTCTGATAAAAATACTAAGTGGGGTTGATGGCGAGACATCAGATACTCCAGTTCACCTCGTCGAGCCGTAGAGACTAGGCTATTGACATTTAGAGAAATACATAGAAGTTGTTCCTTCATTTGAGGTTGGATAAGGTGGTTAAAAATCTCATAAAGGCTAGGCGTTTTTCGGCGGCGTTAGTCTGAGGGATGTTATCGTATTCTGTGAAGAATTGGTCGCACTTCTCCTTGAGATCGAAGAGGTTGGACCCAAACAGCTCCGTGCATTCCTGCATTTACGCTATTGCTGGAAGGCGATGGAGTGGGAATAGCTTGAATAGCTTTTGCGTATGAAACTCCGTCTCTCCAAAGTCCGAGTCCTGAAGGGAATCGGGCTTGACCTGGTTTACGGGGGCAGTTCTAATTAAATACTTTTCTCTTACCTGGCACTTGCTGTAGTTTGCCGGATGCCGCTCCCCACAGTTGACACACATTGCTGGTTTCTCGTCCCTGTTGGTGTTGGAGCACATTTCTTCGCCATGGCTTTCTTTGCATTTTATGCATCGGAAGATACGACCGCAGTTTGATGAGGTGTGGCCGAATCTCTGGCAATTTCGACATTGTGTTACCTGGGCTCGACCTCTTTTCTTTTCCCAGCTGACACTATAGTACGACATATTTCTTATTGCCAACAGCTTCTCAGTTGGCAAGTCCTTTTCCACTATGACTTGTAAAAGCGGCATCGGCACGTATGTCAAGGTACCGTTAGCAGCTTTCCGTTTGAAGGTCATAAGAGATACCTTTGCCTCGATTTGATGTTGTTCTTTGAGGGTTGCTTTAATTTCGTTCGGTGGGAGAGATGAATGTGCTCCACGCATAACATACGCAATTTTTTTGTCGTCAGGATGCGTGTAGGTGTGATATTCGATGTTTTCTTCTTTGTCGATCTCCTGCCTGATTTTTGACCAATCCTCTTTATTTGTGGTGGCTACTGATATCGAGTTACCACCGCATTTGATGGTGGCGCGACCTCCGGCTACCGTAATAATGTGTTTTGTTGTTTCATGCACTTTTTCGGATGCCACGTTATGCAGAACAATTGGTAGCGGGCGTTTGGGTCTGATCGTAGGTTTCGGTATGTTGGCATCGATGGTTGATGATGAAATGTCTGCCATACTGCTTTCGAAGGTTATTGCCACCTCGTCAGAGTTTTTCGGTTTCTTGGCCGTTCTCTCGGTAGGTACCGTGTCAAGAACGATACTTTCCTCCTCGCCAGAATCATGACCTCGCTTGGTCGAAGCGGTTGGGCCGGATACATGTTGTAAGGTTACTTTCGGCTGAGTTTCTACTGGCGGGGTTGGCACTTCTTGCAAGATACTTCCCGTTTCCTTTCTTGCAAGCATGGTTTTCAGTGCCGACGTTATTTGTAGCATTTGCTCGTGTAGAGTGTTTATGCGAGTTTCAAGTGCTGCTACCTTGCACTTGCGAGTTTTTTTTATTTTTGATGTAGTCATTGTTGATTCATTTGCAATTAACTTGTTGTTACTATTTTTTGTCTATTTTTACTTTTTACAACTTTATTGCACTCACAATAACTTTAATAATTTTAAATTCACTTCACTTTATTTGGTCTTTTGTTGCTTTTATTGTTTTGAGAAAAACAGATTTATGTGGTATAAAAACAACAGCAGATGCTCGCAATGAGAATAAAACACAAGTTGATGATCACTACTTGACTAAAAAACTGATATGTCTGTCGTGTGATTGGAATGTCTCGTGTTTATGCCTGTGTATTTGTGATTTTCGGTTTTTAAGTGTAGGGCGTAATGTGATCTAATGTTATTTTTTGTTGTTGCTATTTCGCTAGTGTGGTCGTAAATTTATAATTGATTAACTTAATCTAATTTGATTGACAACAATTCTTTTATTTCCGGTTGAATGACTGCTTAATTTGCTGGATTATCCATGGTTATGGGGATGAGTACTTTTTAATGATTAGACTTTGCAGTGAATATATGATTTACTTCTAGGTGATGAACACCTTACCTTTTAAAAAAGATTGAATTTACAATTTTGGTACTTTTAGATATCTGTAAAATATAAAAATTAAATACAACTTTAAGCTGTAGTATTGTGTTCCTTTATGACCGCTAAATACACTGACAAACCAGGAAGCAGTGCAAAATAATTAAAAAATTACGAGGAGAAATAAATGTTTCCTTGATTGAAGAAATTTTTAAGATAAAAAAATTTATTAATGGATAATGAACTAATTAAATTTGTACAAAATAGAATTCGAATTTGTTTTATATTTTGAAAGCTTAACTTTAACATAGATCCATCATGTTGAATCGTACAATACACTGTGCTTGAATTGCAAAAACTTTTTTTGATGTGTAAACATCTTTACGCGCGCCTACCAAAATTTTTTGTATTAGAGTAAACTTGTAAATGAAACGAACGGAAATGACGTATACCTACTTCGTTTGAAAAAAAGCAAGAAACTCAACAAAAACAATTTTTACTATACATGGCATGCTTTTATGTATATGTATAATAGTAGGGAAAATGAAAAAATTAATTTAATGAATGAAATAGAAACCAAAAAATCAAAAAAAAAATTACGATACGAAATACGAATTACGATTACGAAATTGCATACTCATACGGTTAAAAACACAGTCAACAACTGCTGTATATTGCTTTATCACGAGTGACGCTGACGAGTCTCTAGGCGCTGTTCACGTCGGCTACCAATGATCATGTCTTCTACTGAATGGGGTTATAATGACATCTCGTTTTTAACATTGAACTGCCAGAGTCTCAGTTGGCTGTGCAATGATGAACTTGTTAATATTCCTACGTTTGAATGCTGTTTTCAGTTCAATAGAGATGATCAGTGGCTGCCGGAGTAGCAATTCCGTCAAAAGATCCATAAAATGAGCATAGTGGACACAAATAATTTACCGTACTTTTTCAAAACCAATATTGACGTAACAAATGGACTGGCGGATGGAACTATGGGTTGTCTAAAGTATATCGAATGCATAGGCATCCTAGCCAGGACAACGAGAACGATGAAAACGTCGGCAGTAAAAAATGTCAAACGGATCTGGATGGATTTCGGTTCAAATTCACAAGTTGGCAAGAAGGTCAGGTGGCTTGAAGCTGGATGGGCGCAGAAAACGAATATCGACCGATGTTTGGTGCCCATTTCTAGAAAAAGCTCAACTATTAATCGAAACAACAATTAATGTTAAGCATAAACAACAATTAATGTAAAGCGTCGTGTGCCTTCATGTGCCAGCACAATTCATGCATCACACGGTGGTACCTACAACGAGATAGTCAGTACTCTTACGATAAAAGACACAGTTAACAAATTGTGTATATTGCTTTAGCACGAGTAACGAGTCTCGAAGGACTGTTCATCACGTCGGCTATCGATGATCATGTCGTCTACCATGGACGTAAAAATCGGACCTCAATGGGTCTTGTTCAAAATTAGCTATCGCGCCTCACCACAAATCCGCTTTGTCCGTTGTAATGGCGAATTTTGTACGAGATAGGGAAAAATTACGTCTGGTTTTTAACATTGAACTGTCAGAGTCTTAGGTCATACACATCACCTCGACCTAACTGGCACAGTCACGCAAGGATGCTCAATTTTCTTGCTTTTCCAGATCTGCGTTCAGTTCAAGAGAGACGGTGAGTGAGCTGCCGGAGTAACAATATATAAAAATTCAAATAGAATACTCATACCATACAGTCACCTCGCATAAAGAAATCATCGTTGTACAAACAACTGGTATGAGCGTAACAACACAACTCATTGATGATATATATACGGCTGAACTTCAGCTTCTTAATGGGAATAAGATGCTTTCTGTAGTTGTATTAACCTCGCCGAATAAATCTTTCGAAGACATAATGAAGTTCATACATTTCGTCCTTGCCCCATATCCTAAAGAACTTCAAAAATTCTCCAAGGAGACTATCATCTTTTGCCGGTGATTATGAGCGGGGATTTCAATATTAATGTTGCTGTTCCTCAAGCTGAACCACTTATAAACTTCCTGCGAGACGAATTCGATTTGCACATGAACTCAGATCGAAATATATTTACTACTAGATATGGGACGACCATATTGTGCAGTTTTTCAATGAAAATTTTTAAAGTTAGAGTCGACAGTATATAATATATCTTATTTTAGCTACCAAAATCTAATTGCGTCGATTATACCGTAAGAGTAATAGACCAATTTAACGATAATAAACAAATGAAAAACTCTGGTTAGTAAAATTGCATTCCTTCTTCCTTCGAAGTAAACTGTACCCACGTACTATACACACGCCATGTTTACACATCTCCTTGAGAGTACTAATGGACTCACTCATTTTTTTTTGTGACAAGCTGGGCACCCAGAGGGTAAACCTAATTCGAGTATGCTGAATTCAATGGTGCTAGTCAAATTTCAAAGTTAGTCCCCATTTTTGAGTAATCGCTTTCGACTTGTTTTGCCTCTGAGTCAAAAATTTGTCATTCACGTTGATAGCTCCTGAACCATTAAGATTTTCGTTATGCTTTCTTTAGCAAAGTTGTTGCGCAAGCCAAGATAAACAACTTTGCCGAACATATCAAGACCGAAAAACGACATCTACATTCACATTTTTATGTTATTTTTTTTTTGCTTTTTATTTCGAAAAAAAACACGTTTTTTATCAATTTTTGTCCATTTATTGAATTTAAGTCGATCGATTAAGCATCGCATCGACAAATATAGATACAATAGAAACTATTTAAAAGAAAATTAAATCGATTAAGTTGATTTTATGGTGATTTTTCTTAACTTTTTTATACATATTTTACTTTAGGTTTTCGATAGTAACGGTGTTTGTGATTGTTCCGTATATTAGCCTTTTTTCAGTATTCTCGAATGAGATAATTGTTGTGATTCTTACACATTTTCCATCTATAAATCAAATTTCAAATAATTTTTTTAATTTTAATTTTCTGATTCGTTCGTGTCATGTTCGAAGACCTCTTGCAAATTCCAATAAATGTCACCCAAGAGTGCATCAACAAATAAAATTTGCCTTTTACATATCTCAAAGAACGATTCTGATGGTGCTCGTAGTGTACCAAAACCACCCGTTTTTAAATCATTTTTATTTTTAATTAGGAGTTCAGAGCTATTCTCTACAAACTCGACGTCTTTTAAAAATTCTGAGCAACAAGCAGCACAATTTACTTATTTAAATAATCGATGAACTAAATATCCAACAAAATATTTAGACGATACTTCTGAATTAACATTAGATATGTTAAAACAATCATCTATATCGCTTTCTATCTCAAGCAATGAATAATTTTCATCATCATCTTCAGATTCGTCATAAACATCAACTAGTGAGAAACTTTCACCAAAGACTTCTACAAAATGTGAATTGTTTTCTTAAGTCTCTACATTAGTCGAATTTTTCTCAGGGGATTCGTGCTCTATTACCCATTCCTTATTTTCCTTTTCATCTCGTAGAGCATGTAACAATGTTATATCTGCATCGTTTTCGCAGTTTCATAAGCCAGTAAATGATGTTAAATATTTGATGGATAATAATTTCGAGACAGTAAAGCCAAACTATTGAACCGAAGGATTAAAGTTATTTCCATTAGCAGATCGTATTATAGAAAATGTATTTTCTAGCGCATCTTGATTTAATCTCGAAGTCAACAGGTATTTTAAGCCGATATTCTCTTCTGATGAACTTTTCAAAATGTAGGGAACGCCATGAATAGTCTGTACCATCCCTTCAAAAGAGTAAACTTTCTTACGGTTTTTTAACTTTATTTGCTTTAAGTAAGTTACCATATATCGTTAAGAAATGTTACAGACTTATTTTTGTCTTCACAAGTTAAAGCACATTTATATGGATTGGCATCAAACAAGCTTTTAGAATTAAGAATATTAAATAGTTGATCAAATTTCTCACAAACACTCCAAGTTGCAGCTGCCTTAATTTTGTCACTTATAGAAAATTTATCGAATTCTTATGCAGTTTTTATGCCGGCCACTACGCTTCTACTGAAATCTGAGTTGCTAGTTTAACCTTCATTTTATCAAAATGCTCAAGATACACATGTTTGTCGCTCAACTTGGGGCATATTCTTGACACTGATGCCTGAGGCCGAATTTTGTCAAAAAATGGGAATACAAATCGTGAGAGTAACAGTTGTTTCACTTACCTACTAGACCTAAAACATTAAATCATATAATTGTTTGCAGCAAAATTCAATATTTACGTCTAGTACTTATGTGAAACAAAGGAAAAACTCATAAATTTTATTCCGGGATTTCGACCAAAATTGGGCCCCTGGTTTAATTTATATAACTCACAAACTACTTCCCAGCTCGCAAGACCATCAACAGTTTCAATATCGGACTTAAGCATATAATTGCGAAAAGAATTAATTAAATTTCTTAAAAAAATTCTTTATGGGTTGCCATCGTATAAGAGACGTCTATGATATGGTAAATCGAAACTTAATTTCGTAAAAAGCTATAAGCCTTAGGAGAGCGATAATACAAATTCTGCGCGTTCTTAATTTTTTTGTACAATTCTGTTTTTTCATGTTTAAATTTGGTAATTTTTTTAACAAATTTATGATTCATCGATCGGTATCGCTATATTTCTTTCCCGTGTTTCACAACTATCACATACTATCGGCTTTATTGCTAAAGGAGCTGTTACTTTATCGAAATATGGATCTGGTATCTGAGCAATCTGTTCTAAGTTTAAATCTTCGAAGTCTTCATACGTAGATGAATACGTTTTAATATTTGTACTTCCAAAGAATTTAGCAACACGGGTTTCATTTAAGCCTAGAGATAAATTTAAATTGTTTTCTTTGGTAACGTCTGAGTTCTCTGGTTCATTTTGAGGTAAGTTTAACGTCGGAATGGCTGTTCTCTTCAGCTTACGTTTTCATATATAATGCGGTTCAAAATGTTTTGAACAAAGAAATATCCTATTGGCATTTTAGCCACTATTCCACAATTTAACCATGTTTTGTGGTACCAATAATATTTAGAGGAATATTTAAACAACCGAGCGCTATCCCGTTGCTTAGAATCACAACCCTGAACGGAGCATTTAAGTCCCACACGACCACTCATAATAATAATAAAACTATGTATATATTTACTTTTTCAATAATTAGAAAACAATACTCACGTGTACTCGTACAAATAGATAGAAGAAACGGAAAGATTGAATAGAAACGGAAAGCCGAGGTTGACAGTTTTTAAAAAACTGTGTCGAATATATAATCACTAATAATTACTATAATCTACAAGTTATAATCACTATAATCTATAATTACTATAATCGTTTAGAGATTTTAAGAATGTAAACAAATATGTATAAAGATTTGAAATCCAAAATAATTTTATTTGAAAATGCTTATGTGAGAGAACTCGTCAGCTATAACATGACGAAAATTTTTTTCCAACAAATCATGAATGAGACACTACTTTTACAGTAATAAATAGTAGGTACATAGATTTTCACATAGAAAAATAATTGCGTACATATTTTATCATCTTGTAATACAATTTTTTGTATTTACATTTCTCTTTTCTGCACGCACTGACATGTCACACAACCTCGCGCAAGCAAATGCAATGCAAAACTTAAGTGGGAACTATAGATAGAATAAAAAAAATAAAAAAAATAACGTAAGAGAGCGAGAGATAGGATTTAAATGTATACGACCATACTCAGAATAACAAAAATAAAAAGTTTAAGAGAAATTGCGTTTTAATTTTGCTGTCACGTAAAAAGAATAGCAGAGCGAAAATTTTCGTGCAAGAATAAAAAACTTAACAATTACAACAACAAAGCTCAAACAAATTTTTGTGCGTTACAAGTAATAAGCATTTTTATTATTTTATATATGGGAATTTGGAATAATTGGTGTATTTTATGTTTCCTATTTATAAAATATCCATGTACACATATACTAATATGAATATAAACTCAAAAATAATTTTCACTACACGGTTAGAAATTAGACGTTTTTTTTGACGTCTTTTGGCTTACACCAGCGAGAACTTAACTTCGAAACGTGAAAAACAACTACCCGCAGGATTCTTTTTACGATAGGTAGTTTATAACAATTTTACAGACGTGAAAAATAAATTAACATACATATTTTATTAAAAGTAGTGTCCAAAAATGGTCACCTATGAGAAGTAAAGAGAATGAATTTTAACTCCCCATGGTAAACCAAATAGAAAACACAACGTCTGGTAATTAAAAGAAATTATAGAAATAATATTAACCCCCAAAGTAAAATAGATTTAAATCTTTATTGGCGTTAAAAATAAATCACTTTAAAAGCATTTAATATGTATAAAATGAGACATCATGTATGTTTATCGCTGAAAGTAACATTAAACAACTATTTAGAGTCAAAACAAAACATTGTGATAGTGAAAATAAGAACATTCTCTTAGGTCAATTATTCTTACTATAAGAGACGTCATTATCAACCCAAAACTACCTTTAATAATATATTATTTTGTTAAACCATTCTCCTCTCCATCCTCCCGTTAAACTTAAAAAACATTGCATTTTTAAAAATATTCTAATTTTAATTCAGTTTATGTTACTTACATACATATTTATTACAACTAAATAAGGTTTTTTTTATTAAAATTAACAATCTTTTACTTAGTTTCAAATGAAAATTTAAAATTAGATTACTTATGGTATATTCTAATTTTAGGTACAATATACAGCTTATTATTAATTCTATTAAGTTAAAAATATTCTGATATTTCAACAATTAACAGTTTCATATGTGTCACTTTCATTTGAATTAATCTCATATGCTTGCATGTTTTCCTTAAAATACTTTGTTTCATATTTCAAACATAATACAAAAAATTCGGAACTACAACAAAACAACTTTACTTTTTAACTTTACTTAAAAACAGGCAAATTGTTCGTTACGCTTTCTACAATAAATAGCCCTTCTCTAAATTCTCCAGAACAGCTAAGATTTTTTAAAAAGTGAAAATTTACTAAAGTTTCATCGATGTTTCATCGAATTTACCTGTTTAACTTGGACTTCTAAAAAGTCTGGATTTTTCCACTCATCCGCCGTTTTAATGTTACCACTACCTTTCGTTTCGTTAACTGTTATTGTGTGGTAAAGTGGTTCTTTTATGGATGTAAGTTCTGTTAGTGTGACCTCAACTAAATTGTAATTGTATCTGTAAACATATTCTTGATACAAAGCTTCGGGGTTTCTATACAACCAGCATCCACAAGTTTCAATAAAATGAAATTTGGTATTTCAAAATTTAAACGAGCTGAAAAATACGTACAATTTTTGATTAACAAAGAAGAAACAATAAGAAAATAAATAATAATCTATACCAAATATATCTATACACGCTAACAATATTTGAAAATTTTTACTCATCACCGAAATTTCAATAAATCAATAGGAGTGAAAATTAATTTCTACAAATGTGTTTGCGAGTAAAAATACCTGAATTATACAATTACCTGAATTTATTACGTCAACGTAAGTTGGGAAACAATTTGCTATTTTGTTGAACGCAACGGAGGATCATCGCACGTTGTATTTATTAATTAAATTGACAAATCGTCCATTTTAAAAATTTCCAAAAAAACTAAAATTATTATTACCTATATATCTTGCTTACAGTTGCATTCACTTGATATATGTATGATTTCTCACAATATACAGTTTTCACAAATTAAATTCAATTTACAAAAAAAATCACCAACAAGTATGACGCCAAATAGTTTTTCTTTTAATAATAAAATTTTTCCACCATTAATCTCACAACAAACACTATACACCCTTTTTCTTTAAAATATAAATCAAAACTACACTGTTGGGAGATGCAGGTGCACAAATTTAGTAAGCAAGAAACAAGAGAGTATTGGGAGAAAATGTGAAAAAGTTATTATATTTCACGTCTAGTGATCACCTACGAATAAATAGTAATAATGAAAGTAGTCAAATTTAACGTCCCTTATTATTATTGGGTCGTCAATCTAACCCAATATTTAAGTTATAATTTTATTGCATTTAGAGGCAAAAATGTTTTTCCTTATTATACAAAATTAAGTAATTTATGTTAATTTACACTGATTCTTATTTTAAGGAAGTGAAAATTTCAGATTGATAATGATTTGTATGTGAATTTTTGCGAAAAAATTTAAAAAAATATTTGAAAACTAAATGGGTAATAAAATTGACGTACTATATTTTTTTTGAATGATATTTGACTAACCACATTTTGACTACCAAAATTGGAAAGACGTCCCATTTTTTACCGTGTACACTGTATAATTGTATTTTTCTAAAGCAGACCTAAAAAAATAATTTATCGAATTGCGGTAATTTAAACCGCATATAAATAATTTTTATAATTTAAACATATATTTGTTGAGATATAATTCGTTTATACTCAAAACTATTGTAGTTTCACTCAATATTTTAGCAAATACATTAAAAAAATATTACATGAAATATAAGAATGAACTTAATATTTTAAGTAATCTATAGCCGAAAAGTCAAATTGGAATAAAATTTTTTTGTCTTCGTTTCTTACGTTTTTCTGTTATTTTTTTTATTCTATCTATAGTTGGTCCCTTCAAATTACGAAACACACAAAACAAAATATTATTTTCTGTTTTTGTGTGTACAGCGAAGAAAATAAATGTTTGTTTTTGGGCTTGATTATTTTGTTGTAAATATAAAAAACTATTTCGTTCTGTGTCGCTTAATGTGTAATTTCATTATTGCCCGCATGGCGCTATTCCAGTTTTTTTGATGCTATCGCTTGGTTTTTCTTAATAATGTTCCTTTTTCTATAACTATATAATGTTGTTATATAATGTTCCTTTTTCTATGTGTACACACATATAAAAAAAATTTTATTTTTACGTGCGCGTTTTGAAAAAATATATTGAGCGAGAAATATGACCATATTGAGCAAGATAGATGAAAATTTGGTTTGAGTTTCAGCTAATCATTTCTCTAACAGCCGCTAGAAATATTTTTCCATTTGTAACGACATCGAGAATTTGATTTGAACATAAATTTTCCTTTGGTTTAGACAACTGATTATAAGTTGACTGTGGTCGAACTGATATTATATTTTGTTCGATTCATTGTTTTTATTTTTTCGTATAATACTAATTACAATTTTTTATCAATGAATTTTCTTATTGATCATGGTAGGTATCATGGAATACCGAAAATAAAAACAAATAAAAAAGAGTAATTTACAGTTAACACTTATAAAATTATTTTTCAATTTTTCGTGTGTCTGCATACGTAAAAATTGTGATGACGACGACTATGTTGATGATAGTGCCATCTACTAGTAAGTAGATGTCAAATTCATATCAAAATAGCTAATTGGGTTCCTCGATGTAGTTTAAAATTTTCTCACCACAATTGGCGCAATTATCAGTCATTTTGATAAAACCATGTTTTCATTCGCCAATAATTCGTCTGGATATATTGAGTTTGTGATCAAAGTGTAGGCTTAAATGTCACTCCTAAAATAGACGATAACGTTTTATAGTTAAGATTTTTTTCGGCTTTTCGGACAAATATTATTTTAAATGGCATTTATACAATGTTTTCAACTGTTCTATAGTTTTAAAAAACAAAGAGACCATTTACTCACAATATATCTACCACAAAAAGTAGAAAAATGCACTCCTCCTCATTTTTAACACCAGGGCACTTGTGTACAATTATAGTTTTCACGCTGAAAACTCTTTATTTTTTATAGCTCTGGAATTTATCCAGAGCAATATTAATATTTTATTTTCAAGTTATATAAAACAATTTTATTTATAAAGAAAACTATAATGTTTGTTGAATGAGTACACGAATAATAATGAATCTTAAAGTAATTTTAAAAAGATAATTTAATGTAGACAATGTGGTATCTTGGAATTGCTGGTTTTGCAGTATCAGCTAAAATGAAGAAGACGACATACAACGTGATATGCTATTTGATGCATTATGGCATGTTGTTGTATTATGTCTCATCAGCTAGATTATTATGTTGTTACTGTTGGTGTGTGGCATGATGTTACATTATGTGTAGTCAGCTAAATTATCGTGGGATATGTAACTTCAGCTAAATACTGATGTTGTTGTTGTTGCTGCTGTTGAAGATTCGCTACATTGTGGCATATGTAACTGTACACAAAGATACATAAACCTTTACAAAAATGAGAACTTCCTTAGGTCTATTCTTGGCAGCTTGGTGTCGTACAAGGTACACGTACAACTGATAAAAAGTTGGTGTACTCATCATCAGGTTGCAACGACCAAACTGCAAAAAGACAGCTCTTGCTTTGTACCTATAGTATACAAAACAAGAACTTATCGATTTGGCGAATTATATCACAAAGTCAGTAATTTATGGAAATTTTCACTATGTATGTCTATTTTAAGAGTGACATTTAAGCCAACATTTTGATATTTTTTCGACCCTGAAGTCAAATTTCAGCATATTTTTACAGTTTTCTGAATTTAACTTCAATGTTCAATCGAACTACTAACCACAAACCCAATTTTATGAAACTAACCTCGGAGTTGGTTGAATGAGAAGGCGACTATGTCAGTGTCCCGTAATTTACTTCGATTTTTGTCATATGACTGTCTCCAAAGCAATGTTTAGATTAGTTATTATTTTATTTGTATCTGCCTTCCATATTCATCTTTAGTATTGAACATAAAAGTTAAATTTTTGTAGATCACTTTTGAGTTCATCGAATAATATGTCGATTATATCAGTATTCTGTAACCAATACCAAACAATGACATTTAACGAACGCCCAAGCCAAAGTTCTGTAACTAGCGTCTTTCAATGTCAAATGATTGAATTGCAAGCTGACATTCTAAAAAAGTTATTTAATCTTATTGTAAGGTTGACTTCCAAGTCAGAGCTACGTGAAATGTCTTCCGTTTTAGTTATATTTCTAATATTAAAGAGTAAAACACAAACTGTGCATTTGCGTTCCTTATAGATATACAATGAAAAAGCACAGAAGTCATTTTAATAACTTCAGAAACAACCACAGTCACACGACTAACATTTTGAACATTTCTGATTTACTGGTTTACCGGGCTCGACCTCTTTGTTTTACCAACCAAAACGAGACTGATCTTTCGAAAAAAATTGTCGCTCCAACAAACTAAAAAAAATGCAGAAAAATATTTTGCACATACAGTTGATGAGCGGAAAAAAATGTATTATATACCTTAACCGCTCGTACACACGCACAGGCACACATTGGCCTCGCTCCAAAAATCAATAAACGTTTACGAAACCGATAGGGGTGGGCAAAAAGAAAATACAACACAAAATGTCACGACAGAACAAATAGATTGAGCATGGCTACTTCTTTACAGATGCCACTGCCACAAGCATGCATTCCCAAATAATCAATACAAATTAAAAATTAGAAAATTAAAATGTTTTGACCATTGAGTCGTAACAGAATGCACAATTTTCCAATTTAAAGTAAATTAAATATATGTGCACTTCAATATTTAAATTGATCTATTTGATTTCTGGTGTGATAATCACACTAAACTCCGACATGATAAAATAAGAAAACCGTGGGATTTCCAAAATGGGATTTCTGTCGTGATTGACAAGTTTTTATTCTATTTTATAGAAAAGAACTGTGCAGATCGACTGTTAAACATTTTAAAAGTGCCGGTTCTCAGAAAGCAAAAACATACAATTTACCATTAAATACCATAATATCTTATTTCAGTTTAATTAAGATACAACTATGTAAATATAAATAAAAGTAAAATGCGCAGTTGCAAACGTTCCATATAAGTTTCTGAAAGCCTTCTTATTTAGAATTTGGTTGCAATTGATCCAACAGCGTTACTAACTTCGTACTCTCTAGCATTGTAGAATGATTGCCTTCGATATATTTCAAAAATACGTCACCTTCGGTGAATTTATCTAATTCATAGTGGTCGTCGAAATCTTGAATCGATGCCTCAGTTGGTCGAATTAATGTAATCGAAGCTTTAATTGGTGGAATTTCTGAATTTTCCGTATTTAGAACCATTTTAAATCGATTTTTAACACCTTCAACAAGGTGTCTTACATACTCATTACTATACGTGTTTTGTGCATTAAGAAGTTGTACCATACTAATAGCTCGATCGTTCCAGCTGGGATGTAATGCAAACAACTTTTCTAAATACTCTTTGCTATTAAATTCAGGAGAGAATTTTTTTAAGATTGCAGCGCATGCTGCAAATTCAATGCTATTATCCGATGTATCTGGGACTTGGCTAAGTGCCACTTGCTTTAAAAATGGCAAAGAGCCATCTATGAGAACAACATTTCCGGTGATTCCAGATTCCTCAAACTTTTTGGCTAATGTCAACGCGATTAAACAGCCAAACGAATAACCTACGATATAAAACTTATTAAGAATTGTTCCAAACTCTTTTTGAATATTTAGGAAGACTGCTTCGACAATTTCGCTGACAGTGTGAGCATGGGAAGTGTTTGTCAACTGCACGCGAAATGTAGGTAAATTAATTGATGAAATAATAGAACTAAATTGCAATGGCAGCACTCCTTCAATACCGGGTAAAATAAATAAAGCAATTTTAAAATTAGTAGAATTATTACAAGTTTGAAGTCGTATTATTGATTTGTCGTAGTCTGCTTCATCGCCTAATGTTTGAATCAACTGGAGAATAGAAGAAGTGTCGGTAGTTAAAGAGCTGCCTTCATTAGACTTAGCTGTTTTCCTTTGTTCATACAGTTCGTGAAGCTGAGTTAGAGTAATTTTTCTCAAATCTTGGGCTGATAAAACAATGTCATAATCACGTTCGAGTGTCTGATGGATTTCAACTGCCATCAACGAATCCATTCCAATTTCGGCTAACGTTGCATTCATTGAAACTGATTTAACATCTCGAATAGACATTATATTCATTAGGCTCAATATTATGTCTTTCTTGCCACCAGCGTTAATACGTTTCTCTGCCACTACCATGCTGGCAACAACTGGATCGGTAGCTAAAAGCAAGTAATCGAGTTCCTCGATACAAGAAGATATTCTTTGTGGTAATGTGCCACCGATTTCAAGGGCATCATGTTTGCCTTCTGCCATATCGGCGACTAACCCAACGTCACCGACCGCACCCCATTGTATCGCTTTACCAGGCAGATTGCATAAAAGTCTTTGTTCTACAACACGTTCCATGATTGAATTTGCCATACCATAGTTCGTTTGGCCAGCATTTCCCCGCCCACACGATATGCTCGAAAATACCACGAAGTGTTTCAGATTCGGACACAATTTGCGAGACAATTTGTCCATATAAATCGTTGCGTTTGCTTTTGGCTTTAAACATTGATTGAATTTTTCAACAGTTTGTTTTTCTAGGATACCGTCTTGGAGAAGCACAGCTAAATTGAATATCCCAGCTACTGGTCCTAACTTATTTGCTTCTTTTAATATCGTCTCGCAACCATTTTCAGATCCAATATTTGAAGTATTAATATTTATGGTTGCGCCATAAGATTGCCATATTTTAATTCTATACTCTTGGTACGGCTTGTAAATGCCTTGACTTGATGATATTACTATGTTACGGGCTAGTCTAATAATTAGCCAATCTACTAATTCTAAGCCAAAACCTCCGAGACCTCCGATTATTACGTATGATGCATTGGCTTCACAATTGAACCTAGGATAAACTTCGATTGGCAGACTCAGTTTGCCACTGGAATTTTCTCGAATTTTCAACAGCACTTTTCCCATATGCTTTCCACTTGCCAAAAACCGGAATGCACTTTCAATTTCGCTTGCCTGATACACAGTGGCAGGAAGTGGTTTTATTATGCCCGCATCTATATCTCTCTGTAGCAATTTGTGAAGCTCCATTTTTTCATTTAGGGGAGCTTTAAATAAATTGTCGAGTAACACTGCTTGAAATGATATTTCTTTCAAGAAGTCCCGCAATCCTATTTTATTATTGTTTGCCATGTCAAATTTTCCTATTTCCAGAAATTTTCCTCCTTTACCTAAACACCGTACCGATGCCTGCAATTTTTCTTCGGCCAATGAATTTAAAACGTAATCAACCCCAGTACCATTTGTTTCGGTTTGAATCATCTCTTCAAAGGTTAAATCACGTGAGTTTCCGATATGGGAATCTGGGGATTCGAGAAAGTATTTTATTAAAATATGTTTTTTTTTTAATATGAAATTATAATCTATGATAACGGTGTGACTCACCTTTAAGTTGTGAGAATAGGTTCAGTAAAAATTTACGCTTTTCAGTTGTGCTAACAGTTGTAAAGACATCTAGACCATATGCAAACGCAACCCTTATTGCGGCTAAGCCAACTCCTCCGGTGCCAGCATGAATTAAAATCGATTTTCCTTTTTTAATATTTGCATGCAGAAATAGAGCAGCGTAGACAGTGCCATAAACAACTGGTACGGTAGCAGCTTCTTCCAATGACCAATTTTGTGGGCATCGCCATATAAGTCCTTGATCTGGAATAATATGAGTACTGATTGCTCCGGAATTTGCCATTCCCATGATTCGACTGCCATTGCAATCGATACCAGAATATTCTAATCCAAGTACACACTCTTGATCGAGACGACCTTCGCCAAATACTTCAACAGCTAATTTACCAGTAGCTAGCATGACATCGCGGAAATTAAGTGCAGCAAAATGAATTTTTATTTGTTGATCGGCAAATTGTTTACTGAAAGGGCCATTTAACCATCGTAGGGATGATAAATCTCCTCTAAGAGTTACATTCGCATAGGCATGACCATCGAATGAACCATTTTGGGTTAGTTTGTTGAATGTCAGATGCCGGTATGTTCCCCATTTGCCATTTTGATAAACATTGATTGCCAAATTTAATTTCAATTGGTTTTTATAGAAAGAATTTGTGATGTCAAATGGTGGTGCGTGGGGATCATCGATAAATACACAAATAACATTAGAACCATTTGGTTCTTTGCGAATGCAGTTAACAAGTCCTATGATACCAGATAGTGGTTCATTTTGTGAATATGCGATTACGGTTTCTTTTTTAATAGCAGATTTCATTTGTTCGAGCCATTTGAATTCCGTGTCATGCAACGAAATTTTTATTGAAGTAGGTGCCTCTGGAAATTCCTGAAATTTTTTTTGCAGAAGTACGAGTGTTTCGTTATCAAGTGGAATCAATGCAATTAGATTGAAACCTACTGGTATGAATATTTGTTTGAGTTCTAGATTAACTGGCTCTCGTGTTATAATATAACCATGGGGAAGAATGCTCAATTTGGCGCTTTCTGTAAATTCTGGCTCAGATAACAATTCTGACATGATTATGAATAAACAACTTGAGTCTGCTGGTAAGGTGTCACTTTCGACTTGTATGTCATCGTACTCTATATTTTCTGATGTTAGAATCGTCATGTCTCCTGATATTAGTGGAAGATCTTCAATCGCACCTTTTAGTCTCGTTATGAAAGGGACTGTATTTAGTTTAAGTACTTCAACACACTTTACTTTAGGTGTGGGATGATTTTCTAATGCATGTTGTACACAAATTCTGGCCGCGTTTATTTCACTCATTTTAGGCGTTGGCCAGTGGGGAACGAACCTATATGATTCTAAAACGGGTACGCTTAGAATTTTACGCCGTCCAATTGGGCTCGCCTGTAATCCTTCTATTTGAACTCCGCCAGCTTGATAAGTATTCAAATTTTTGTCAACCAAGACTTCGAAGGAATTTTCTTCTGGTTTGTCTAGTTCAAACTGTTTCAAAGCTTCCCCGTGCCGTATTACATCGACGGTTATTTTATCGATCGTCGTTGGCACCAGGAGACCCCGAGTATCCTTTCCTAATATCGAAATTTGCAATAAACAATCCATGAACGATACATATTCGGAATTCCATCGCACTTTTCCATGTAATCCATCCGATCGGGCTTCAAAAACGTTACGAAATAGTCCAGCGTAATTGTAGCCGCGCAAACGTAATTCTTTATAGAAATCCTTTGTTGCTAAATACGGCTGGTCGTTTCTAACCAAAGGAGATAGTTTTTTGAATTTCACATCGTTCGGCAATTCTTTCATATATCCCGTAACAACGATTACATCTCCATCAGTTATTTCAAATCGGCCTGAGCCAAGTTGGATCGCCACAAGAAGTTCGACGGACGCCTCAACTGATAAAGTTGTTGCTCGCAAAAATTTTACTTCACTGAATTCAATATTAATTTGTGAAAATAGTTTAACACCCCGCACACCAGCATAAGTTTCCCAGACTAATTTTAAATATCCCGTAGCCGGAAACAAACAACGCCCGTCAATCATGTGCCCTGCAATAAACTTGTAATTTGGATCTCGAAGTGAGATTATAAAAATTTTTTCTCCGGTTTTCTTTTTAAGTGCGTCGTTTTTCATCACAAACCAGTCCACGGAATGTTCCCATTTTATTAGTGGTGATATGGATGGAGTACCACGAGATACTGGGAATTCAATTTTAGGGTATAAATTTTCGATAACCATGTCAACACCATTTAGGTATATTCTGCAGAATAAATTTGAAATTTTATTTTAATTTGGAATAAAATGAATTTGACACGTACCTGCCCAAGGCTGTTAAGAAAAAGTCCAAATTGTTTTTATTGCCTCGTTGAGTCAATGGAATAGAAATTGCCTTTGGAAAGGATTTGCGTAATACAGCTTGAAGTAAACCATGTGGGGCAATTTCAATTAGGATTGCGTTCTGTGGCAGTAATAATGAAGCTTCCTCAAAAAGAACTGGTCTAAGTAAATTATTCGTTTGGTATTCTGCTGAACAATATTGTGATTCGGGTAAATCCCATTTACTTTTTGGTGTGCTGGTACTAAACCATTTTGCTGATCGTCTCTTTGGCTCCTTAATAATTTCAGTTAAGTAGTTGTACAGTTTAGGCCCCATTTCAGCAATATACCGTGAATGGTACGCAATATTAGAAACAGAAACCGCTCGCGCAAAAATGCCATTTGCTGTTAATTGTGCAACAAATTTTGAAATTTCATTTTCTGGCCCAGAAATAGTACACGAATCCGGTCCATTGTGACATGCGACTTCAATTGTTGGGGGCAGAATATTTTTAATTTGATTGTAGGATTGTCCTACAGCTGCCATTGCTCCTCTAATTACTTTCGTTTCTAGACTTGCCATACCCCGGGAATAAGCACATAAAACCATTTCTTCCACTGTTAAACATTTATCGGCATAACCACATCCTAACTCACCAACAGAGTGTCCAATTATATAGTCGGGTTGGATATTTATTGCGGTTAGACAGTCACAAAGTGCCGCCTGGATTGCAGCAATACCAACAAACGAGTGAAGTATATTGTCAAACATACTTTTATCCGTTGATGTTATAATATTGAACAAGTCTAAGCCTTTCGGTTTTAACACGTTGTGACATTTTTGAATGGTCTGACGAAACAAGGTCAATTCTAATAAACTAGTTCCCATTTCGTTCCATTGTGAACCCATTCCACTAAACACATATACAATTGGACGTTGTATTCCACTGAAATGTTCTATTTGCTTCGTAAGGCATTGGGCATTACTACCTGCTAGGTGTTTGTAAAGGCCATAACTTCTAAAAACGTTTCCAGATACAGATTCACGTTGAGTACTTTGTATCAATGCGATATATTCGGTATCAAGTGGTCCGGAAACCAATGCCTCATGTATTACATTACATGCTTCCTCTGTCCTTCCAGACCAGTTTACTAATCTTGATATTGAATCATCAGGGGCTCCATGGTTTAGTTTATTCTTCGGGTTTGCCCTTAATAAGCAATGTGCATTAGCGCCACCAAACCCAAATGAATTAATTGCAATCAATGGTCCATCTAATTTTTGTGCGTTTTGCACAACTTGTAGACGGTTTTCCACCAACGCTGGAATGTTTGGTCGAATTTTTGTGAAATTTATATTCGGCGGAATTAATTGATTTTCCATAGCGATTATACACTTGGCGACTGAGTTCAGACCAGCTGCACCTTCAGAATGCCCCAAATTTGATTTTACTGAACCAATTGGCATTGGGGTTTTTCGATTTTTACAAAAAACTTGATCCAAGGCATTGCATTCTTCGGGGTCACCGACAATGGTGCCAGTTCCATGCGCTTCTATGTAGTGAACAGTTTCGGGTTTTATATTGGTTTCAGTGTAAAATTCGGTTAATAGCTTTGCTTGCATATATCCTGAAGGATATGTGATCCCCTCTTCCTTATATCCATCACAATTTGTTTTCGAATGTACCACTGTACAGTAAATACGTTTAGCATCTCTAGATTTTTGTAAAAAGATCATAGATATGGCTTCAGAACGCGCATAACCAGTTCCATCAATATCAAATGGTCGGCACATTCCATCAGAGGCTAACATTCCTAAGCGTGCAAACTGGAATGTCAAACTTGGACAAAGCAATAAATTCGCTCCACCTATTAATGCAGCATCACATTCACCATTGCGCATCGCTGTGAATGCAGCGTCAAGTGCAAACATAGAACTACTGCATGCGGTATCTATTAACATTGAAGGTCCTCTCAGTCCTAATACATAGGAAATTCGATTAGCTAACATACCGCGACTGTTTCCACTTATACCAAATTCGTTGTCTGTCACCCCATCGTAAAACCAAACTTTTTCCGATTCATTAAAACAAGCCGCAATATAAACACCAGTTCTCGTCCCTTTCATTAATTTTGGATTTATTCCGGCATCCATAATGGCTTCATAGGCTTTTTCGATCAAAATGCGTCCTTGGGGATCCATAGCATTAGCTTGTTTGAAGTGTATACCAAAATATGTAGCATCAAATTTTTCAATGTCTAAAATTTTGCCCGTTCGTCTTGGTATATCCGGATTTTCATGTCGCCAACGTATTTCACTATCATCGATCATGTCAATCTAAAAGTAGTTAAAACTTGGAAGGAGCACATTTATAAAAATTAATAGATATTTACCTTATTGTAGAGGTTATATTCCAATTCCTTAATATTTATAGCTTTTGGAAATGAACCTGATATTCCCGATATTACTATTTCATCACCAGGCCCATTGTAAATTGTGCGGGGATATTTTGGATTCATTTTTGCGTTGCTCTCTATTAGAAATCACTTACTTTTCACAATTCACACTTTCCACTTAAAGCTTTGATTTAAACTGATTGCATGTAAACTAATATGCCGAATATATACCAAACAAATCTGAATTGCTAATTTTAATTTTTAATATATGTGTGAACAAACACAAATGAATTATTTTAGGCAGTTTTTTTGTTATTTAAATAGTACAATCTTATGACATGATAATTTATTACTAATGATGATAATGCACTTATTTGAAACTAATAAGTGGAGCTAGTGTGGGCTTACAAGCAATCAATATTCTGCTCCCAATAATGAATCTTTATTTATTAGATGACCAGCTCATGCGGTTTAATTCTTTTAAGGCGTCTCAGTTCTTGTGCTATGTCAAGAAGTTGTATTGCTTCACTGTTTTACTGTGTAATTCCTCGTTGGTTACGTGTGAATGCTTACTGCTCGTTATTGCTCGTAGAAATTTGTTTTGGCAACGTTGGATAGTTAAACGATTTGATTGTTTAGTACAGCCCCAGAGTTGGAAGTTGCCACATTGTAGCGAGTCATCAACAGCACCAACAACAACAACATCAGTATTTAACTAAAGTTACGTATCCCACGATAATCTAGCTGATCAGGCATAATACAACAACATGCCATAATGCATCAACTATAGCATATCACATTGTATGTCGTCTTCATTTTAGCTGATACTACCAAACAAACAATTCTTAGAAACGCAACGAGCAACGTGATACCACATCGGCAACAATAAATTATCTTTATAAATTATTTTTAAGTTCATTATTATTCGTGTACTCGTTCCACTAACATTATAGTTTTTCGTAAATAAAATTGTTTTAAAAAATAAGTTTAGAATAAATTATTAATTGCTCTGGATAAATTCCAGAGCTATAAAAAATAAAGAGTTTTCGGCGTGAAAACTATAATTGGCGCAGTTTGGTAGCGGATATTTTTTAATATCTGTCCACTACGTAAAACCATATACTGCAAGTAAATAAAAAACAGTGTTCTAAGTGTTCATAATAAATCTAAAGTTAAAGTGAAATACTGACGGCTAATCAGTAAATAGTGCTTAGAATCGAACTTTTATTTTCGAACATTACAAAGAATGTATATGTTGTTTGACGGTTAATCAAACATAGTTAAGTGAAAGTATAATATTGTGAATTAATCTAAAATTAGACGACTAGGCGTCAGTACCTAAACAGTGAAACAAAAAAGTAAAAATTATTCAAGTAACAATCAAAAAGGCGGGATCAACCCAGAAGAATCGGAAAGTATTGACATTGTTATTGATAAATGATGGTTTATCAGGTATTCGTGGCAATCTTAATAATTATTTTGTGGTGAGTACACATTTTGGTAATAATCCCTTACTTCTTCTTTAAAATTCTTGGTTATTCCTAAAACTATAAAAAATAAAAATTGCCAAATTATAAAATTATTGCGATAAATATAACTTAAATAGACAGTGTATTAGAGGAGTTGAACAAAATATGGAAGACGAAGAACAGATTAAACGAATGGAGCAAACTCTCAAGTTATTCAGAATACCAGACGCGATTAAAGACATACCTCCATATGACGGTAACCGGACCGACTTAAATAAATTTATTAAACATGTAGGCGATATTGTAACGATTTTAAGACCTGAATTTGACAAAAAAAGTGCACGGTAATATATTAATCCGAGCAACTCGGAACAAAATAATAGGAAATGCCGACAAAGCACTAGAAATGTATAACACAAAAAATGAATGGGGAGAAATCAAGCAAAATTTAATTCTACACTTCGCTGATAAGAGAGACGAGACCAGTCTCATCAGAGGTCTGCACAACTTACACCAAAGGAGTGATCCAGTAGAAGTATATTTTTCCCGAATTTTGGAAATAATTAACGCACTCAAAAACTGGGCAGCTCTAAACACAGCAGACAACAACGAAATTGGGTTCAAATCAAAATGGTACGACGAAATGGGACTGGCCGTATTTGTCTCCAACTTAAGAGATCTACTTGGATCAAGGGTCAGAGCCATGAAGCCAGCCGATCTACCAACAGCAAGAATATATTGCCTAAAAGAGCAAAATACAGTATACATGAGGGACAAAGTACATATTCGGTACAGGGCATTCTCTACAAAATACTACAAAACCAGTAACACCACCCCGGATACAAATGCCTAAACCTAGTTACGATAGAAATCCTCATAGACAGATATACAATAATCAATTTTATAATCCAAACCATAATTTCAATCCACCGCGTAATAACAACAATCAATTTGCTAATGTTCGCGGTTTGCCACCAAAACCCGATCAAAGAACCTATGGACATAAATTCAAATACTAATGAAAATAAACAACCAACATTCGCTCGACAAATACCTCAAAATTCGAATAATCCACATCGATATAATTTCAATCCGAATGGGCCACCGAGATTCCAATCAAGGGAGCTTGTGGTGTAGCAATGCATTAATTTTAAGCTTTAAAGATTTATGTACTAATAATTTATATAAAACTCATAATCTTATATATTAATACGCTTAATTTTTAGTTTGTAAACCCTTTTTAACCTATTTCCCGTGCGCGTATCTTAATGAAACATATATCAGGTGAAAGGTATTTTTTCATAGATGTGCAGAATATATGTTTTATTAAGGTACGTGAACGGAAAATAGGTGTAAAAGCCAAGAAACATTTTTCCTATACTGTACCTCTTATAAATTAATCAGGACGCCAGAATGCCATGATAAAATATGTTTGTATTGAACCGTCATTACACCGTGACAATACAGAACAAAACAGAAAACATAAAATGATTCTACATACATACAAACATTTTGGTGTTCTGCAGTGTAAAAAGACAATTTTGTCATGGCACTCTATCGTCATGACAAAATTTTGCGAGTGAAGATTGACCATAGTACTTACACAAACATAATATCTATGGAAAGTTTGGAGTAATCATTTTCGTCCGATTTCAGGCAAAAGTCATTGGATCTCTTAATTTATGCGAAAAGGTTAAGCGGGAAGTTTCGTCCCGATATGCGGTTGATTTGTGTCCAAAGTATATTTCGTAACCGGAAAATTTATTAAGCTCTTAATTTCATGCTTGAAATAGCGTGAAGTGTTTCTGCTTTTTGTGTGGTGGTTAATCGACTATCGACTATATAATCTACATAAGTACATTAGTTTAGTACGTCACAATTATTCATATACAAATGAAAATAACACACAAATACAGCGATCCTTTTGTACATTTCTTATTAAATATTTAGGTTAAGCTGCGCGCTACGGCAATTGTGTGCTTTTCCCTTTTGAGATTTTAATATTTAGCAATGGTGCTTTCGACAACATGTATGCGAGTGCAAATGAAGACCTGTCAGCAAAGGTCTTTTACGTTGACGCTCCCGATGGGTGTGGCAAGACATTTGTATTGCAATCACTCATTGCATTTGCCAAGGGGCGTGGCTTGGAGTCCATTTGCTCCGTCTTCACTGGATTCGCCACGAGCTTGATGGAAGGTGGACGTACGCTACACAACATTTTCAAACTGCCGGTTTCAATATTTTTCCAATATTTCCAACATTTTCAAACTGCCGGTTCATCAATGAAGCCAAACTTCTCTCACGCTACCAAGTTGAGAAGCGCGCGACTCATCATGATAAATGAGGCCAGCATCATGCCAACTGTCGCGCTCATAATCAAAGACAGACGTGTAATCGATTTCGTGTATGGTGACATCAACACAACACTAGCCGAGGGCACCATCGAGGAGCACGCCACCCTTGCACCCAAGAATGATGATTGTGCGCTAATCAATCAGCAGGTGCTTGACCTCCTGCCCGGCGGACAAGAAGTCAAACTTAGTGTTGATAAAGTTGAGAGTGACGACATGAATGAGGAACTCCGCCTACATGTCGAGTTTCTCAACAAGATTGAAGGATCCGGACATCCGCGCCATGTTATCCCGCTAAAGGTAAACGCCATCGTTCTTTTGATGAGGAATTTAAACACTAGCAAGGGTCTTATCAATGGAACACGCATGCGAGTCGCAAAAATAAACCGTTACAGTCTGGAACGTGATTTGCTGACGGGCTCCTCAAAAGGCGAGCGCGTTCTCTTGCCACATATAAAGCTCTCACCCTCGGAAGGCACCTTCTCATTTAAAATGTCTCGCCTCCAATTTACCGTCCAGCTCGCGTTCGCCATAACCATCAACAAGAGTTAGGGCCAAAGCTTGAAGAACGTAGAAGTGTACTTTCCGGCCCCCGTATTTGTGGCCTTTTCACGATGCCGCTCATTTGACGGACTCAAAGTGTTTATGGTTGAGACAAGCGATCAATCAGCTGATCGGGACGGGCGCATTACAACAAAGAATGTTGTTTTGTAGAGATTCTACGCATGTAAATTCATATTTTATTATCCTTTTGTACATTTCTTATTAAATATTTAATAGCGTATATGAATTTACTTTATTTTTGATAAAAGTGCACCAAATTTACATCTTAATAAATCTTCTTAATCATTTCTTAACCAAAAATTTAATAAAATGTAATCCGTGACTGATTATTCAGTCACAGGCCAGCTAGTTATATATAAATCCCAAAATATTACCGTAATTTTATTATATAAAGCGCCTTATTGTATAAACAAGAGCAGTCAGTCAATCAGTATTGTAAGGGCAAATACCTTGCTCAGTAATTATTTGATAAACAAAAAATGTATTGTGTACTATAAACAATAAATTGTGAATTATAAAATAAATAAAAGTGTATATTATGTAACATTCATATTTCAATAAAAATAACATATATATTAAATCTAAATAAATAATAAGTGTTACAAATTAAAATCAGGTACACAGTGAATAAAAATCGTTATCCTAACTCTATACTAATGCAACATGATCAACATTAATATAACAAGCTATATAATATCTGCACCAATCCATATGATCATGAAAGCGATCATTATTACGAACAATATGAAGAGAATATATATAACGGGTCCCATTTGAAACGCGATATTTTAAAACGCGAATTATCAAAACGCGATATTTCAAAATGCGATATTTCAAAACGCAATACGGTACAAAACGCGATATGGTACAAAACGGGAGTTTAGGATCGGGTTATATCAGGCGTGTGAAGAGGAAATTTAATTTCAGTTTATAGGAATTTAAAAATCGATAGGAACGATAGTATATAGGATCGGTATCAGGTGGGTCGCTGCGCTCCTGCCGCTTCGCAACGCATATTCTGTACCATATCTCGTTTTGAAATATCGCGTATTGAAAAATCGCGTTTTGTTCCGTATCGCGTTTTGTACCATATCGCGTTTTGAAATATCGCATTTTGAAATTTCGCGTTTCGAGCGGATCCGATATATAACACAGATTCCGAGGAAACGTATACGACCATTATACAGAAAATACACCAGAAGAAGAATCTCCTATCGTCGAAATAGAAGATATGGATTTTTGCCTTGCTACCACCAGGAATTCGGATACCTGAGCCTTTCAAATCATCAACACCAACATCAAAAAGGTTTCCAACTCCCTTACATAGAATTAATCCTCAACGGAAAAATACAAAAATTTCTTATAGACACAGTAGGTTCTACTAAATCGTTTAACAATCCAGAAATATTCATGACAAGTTCAAACAAGAAATTAAACCTGTAACCGTATTCACTCTGTTTAATATTGTTACTACTGTAAATCAAATGATTAAACTAAATGGCATTAAAAAGAATTTAGAGTCACTGAACCTTTAGAGTTCATTCTCTTTAAATTTCACACGTATTTCGATGGACTTATAGGCATGGAAACAATGAAAAAACTTAACGTTTCATTAGATCTAACTAACTCATTAGTAAAAACTCCTCTAACAGAAATCCCCATTAAATATAAGCTAAACTTTATGTCGAAACAATATAACTGTTCTCCGAGAAGTAAATTAATTATCGAAATTCCTGTAACGATTACAAACGGAGAGATATATTTAAAACCTCAAGTGATTAAAGAAAATTTAATTATACCTGAGGGTGTATATACATGCAAGAACAATTACGCAATTGTTGAAATAATTAACTATGGACCTTGTAATGTATTGATCGCTAGTGGAAGTCATCAATGTGAATTGCACGGTAATAATATTTTTTTAACCGGTATTCATTTTGTTAGGTATGACCTCTATCTAACCAATTCAAATAGAGTTAAAATCTTGACTAGTGTTGTGATCGTATGATAACAGGTTACCCCTGCATAACGTCTCCGTGACATGTTATAAACATTTATAATTTTGTTTTACCTTCGATTTTGTTAGTTGAGGTCGAACTGTAATTGCAATTTTATTGCACAATTGGTTTTCGGTATGCAGTATTTGAAACCTTATCGATGGATTGTTTTTAGTTGATTTTTGGAGTTGTTGTGGTAAAGTTGTGTTGTGCCACCATAGTGTATACCTGCATAAAGAAAAAAAAGAAAAATTATTATATTTTGTTTAATTTTATCACGGTGTAATTGCAGCCGTTCGCTATACCCCAAAATTTACCAGTGGTAAGTGTGTACCAATTAAATAATAGTTATCCCAGCTACCAATTAGTTTCTTTCTGACACATTCTTTAGGCATTCTAGTAAACTATCGGTATTGGAATAAATTAGCGTCCGTGTTTGAGTGTGTATATAGTGATATACCCTACAGGGATTGCGAACCATACATATCATAGGTAAATAGTGCATCATAAGTTTTTTTTATGATATGCTCTAACTTTTGTGTGTTACCTATTATTTAAAATAGGTAAAGGTTAAAATATTGTACGTGGAATAGGATAGGAGTCAAAAGCAACTACCTTCAAAACTCCACGAGGTATACGAGGGTATATATATCTCAGACCTAACCGGCGGAAAATACGGTACTCATCTGAACAGTGAAGACAAACAACCGTTATACGTGGACGGAGCGGGTCCTTCAATAATTGTGCTACGGGGGGCTTATACGTCGATTATTTGTCGTTAAAAATTATTAGCCGACACCAAAGAAAATCTGAATTGTTGTCTCTAAATAGTGTATCTATATAAATTATTAAGTATTGTCTCAGTATAGTTTTCGATTTTTGAACAAGGCTATACGCGCATGATTTTTGTTATAGTTTTGGTTTTGGATAAGCATATAGCTTTTTATTAATACAGCACCTTGCGTTAATTAACGTTTTGGAAAGGATATCCGAGCGCTCGCAATCCGGACTAAAATCGTAAGAAGTTTTATTTCAATTTTTTTTTTTATATACCGTATAGATATATTTTTTTGTGATATGCGTATTCAAACAAAAAAAAAAAAACTTAGATATAATGAAAATGTTTAAGTCCGAATAACGGATTAGATTTAGTCATAAATTTAAAGTTATTTAAATACATATTTAGGTTTCTTTTGTATATTGTTATGAAACCATAAAAAAATGATGTCACGTGTCTAATTTCGTTGGGGAATTTCGAGATGAGAGGGAACCTTTGATGATGGTTGCGTAAATAATTCTTGTTGTGGTTGTCGTCGTACCCACCCAAACTACCGTGCTAATCTGCCAGGCAACCAAGTTATAAGGGAAGTTCCATCCTTTACCCAACAAGGAACACATATTACAACCTCAATCAAAACAATTTATAATTGAACACCCCATCGAATGTGAAAAATTGACGGAAACTCATATCGAGTTAAATAACGCAGAGCCCATCGAAAATTATGAAAACCAGACCGACAATATTAAACACTTAATTCGAACAGAACATCTAAACCCCGAAGAAAGGAGTATCGAAAAATCAAGCGAAAAATTCGAACAAATATTTCAAAAAGAAAATGACAAACTAACTTTTGCAAACTCAATCAAACATGAGATAGAGCTAACAGACAACAAGCCTATCTTTACGAAAAGCTACCGTTACCCCTACATACATAAAACAGAAGTCGAAACTCAAATTAACCAAATGCTTAATCAAGGCATAATACGACCTAGCTACTCGCCATGGTCGTCCCCAATTTGGATTGTCCCAAAAAAACAAGACGCCTCTGGAAAAGTTAAGTGGAGAATGGTCATTGACTATAGAAAGCTTAACGAGAAAACGGTCGACGACAAATATCCGCTTCCCAATATGACCGACATTTTGGACAAATTGGGAAAGTGTATATATTTCACGACGCTCGACCTTGCGTCGGGATTCCATCAAATAGAGGTGAGCCCAAAAGACATTCCAAAAACAGCCTTTAGTGTCGAATTCAGACACTACGAGTACGTTCGAATGCCCTTCGGACTCAAAAACGCACCATCCACGTTCCAGAGGGTCATGAATAACGTGCTAGGAGAACTACAGGGAAAGATATGTCTGTGTTACATGGACGATATCATCGTGTTCTCGACATCAAGAACATATTAACAGCCTACGAAAAGTTTTCGAAAAGCTTCAGAAAGCCAATTTAAAAATCCAATTGGACAAGTCAGAATTTCTACATAAAGAAATTGCTTTTCTTGGCCATATTGTGACATCTGAAGGTGTAAGACCTAACCCGGACAAAATTCGAGCAATACAAAAATTTCCGTTACCGAAAACAGAAAAGCAAATAAAAAGCTTTTTAGGACTGTTGGGCTATTACCGTAAATTTATCAACAATTTTGCGCAAATAACGAAGCCACTAACAGAATGTTTACGAAAGGACAAAGAAATAGCAATAACAGAAGACTATATGTTAAATGCTTTGAACAGTGCAAATCGTTACTATGTAACAAACCTATTCTCCAATACCCTGATTTTAACCGACCATTTTTAGTCACTACCGATGCAAGCAACGTTACTGTCGGAGCAATACTCTCGCAAGGACCGATTGGACAAGAACTCAAGAAATTTGACCAAAATAGAACAGAAGTACAGCACAATAGAGAAAGAGCTCTTGTAAAACAGTTTGAATTAAACATAAAGATGGTAGCACTCGTCAACAAAATTGGGAGAAGAAACACAATCCTACATATGCGTTGAAAGGTACTCATCTAAATATCAGCCAGGTAGAACCAGAACTAACCGAAAATCATATTGAGACTGATCAAAATCTCAACTTACACCAAGATATTATGATTAATCTTATAAAGCAGCTGGATTTGGGCCATTCTCAGTATGAGTATCCCATTACAACCTCCTGAAACTTTTTACTCGTGCATTCTATGTCCTCCAACTTGCCATCAGCATCAATTGGTAAATCATTATTAGAATTGGATAAAAATGTCAGAAGCGGAACTGGACTTTACTATTCCAGACAAGGTCGAACTCTTATTATAGGATGTAAAGTATATGCTTTCTAGTTTTGTTAGATGGTAAAGCCATATACAAGAGTATCATCCTCACATCCAAAATTGCAAATTCGGCTGGCCATTAATAAGCAATGGGCAATAGCACCACCAAACCCAAATGAACTAATTGCAATTAAAGGTCCATCTAATTTTTGTGCGTTTTGCACAACTTGTAGACGGTTTTCCATCAACGCTGTAATGTTTGGTCGAATTTTTGTGAAATTTATATTTGGCGGAACTAATTGATTTTCCATAGCGATTATACACTTGGCGACTGAGATCAGGCCAGCCGACCCTTCAGAATGTCCCAAATTTGATTTTACTAAACCAATCGGCATAGGAGTTGGCATTACATTCTTCGGGATCACTTAAAATGGTGCCAGTACCATGTGCTTCTATGTAGTGAACAGTTTCGGGTTTTATATTGGTTTCAGTGTAAAATTCGGCTAATAGCTTTGCTTGCATATGCCCAGAAGGATATGTGATCCCCTCTTCCTCACACCCATCACAGTTTAGCATCTCTAGACTTTTGTAAAAATATCATAGATATGGCAGCAGAACGCACATAACCAGTTCCATTAATATCAAATGGTCGAGACATTCCATCAGCGGCTAGCATTCCTAACGATGCAAACTGGAATATGATACTTGAACAAAGCAATAAATTCGCCCCAGCTATTAAAGCAGCATCACTTTCACCATTGCGCATCGCTATGAATGCCTTTTGCACAAGTTCGTTTTCATTAAGTGTAAACGTAGAACTACTGCATGCGGTATCTTTTAACTTTGAAGGCCCTCGCCTGTATGAAATTCGATTAGCTAACATACAGCGACTGTTTCCACTTATACCAAATTCATTGTCTGTTACCCCATCGTAAAACTAAACTTTTTCATTTTCATTAAAACAAGTCCCAATATAAACACCAGTTCTAGTCCCTTTCAACAATTTATTCAGGCATTCAAAATTGCTTCATACGCTTTTTAAATCAGAATGCGTTCCATAGCGTTAGCTTGTTTGAAGTGTATACCAAAATATGTAGCATCAAATTTTTCAACGTCATAAATTTTACCCGTTCGTCTTGGTATATCAGGATCTTCACTTCCTTAATGTTTCTAGCATTTGAATATGAACCTGATATTCCTGATATTGCTGTTTCGTCACCAGGCCAATTATAAACTGTGCGGGGATATTTTGGAATCATTTTTTCGTTACTCTCCATTAAAAATCAGTTACTTTTAAATTCACACTTTCCACTTAAAGCTTCGATTTAAACTGACCGAATGTAAACTAATGTGCCGTTTATCAAATAAATTTGAATTTTTAATTTTAATTTTTAATTATGTGTGACCAAACACAAACGGATTATTTTATAAAGGTCGATAAATTACATATCTACTAAACGCAAACAGAACAAATTAACGATTTATTAATAACTAATTTGCATATTAAATACAGTGTAAATATTTTTAATTTGTTGCTTAATACTAAATAAAATTTAAACTTGTTTCATGTCATAATATTTATTTGAAAAGAGGCGCGCTACTATGTGGCTTCAGAAACTGCTTTTAATTTTCAAGTATTTAACACATAAATCTGAAATTTGTCTTCAAGCAAATTTTATGCGAAATTATAAACGAAACAGAAGAAGCTGAGGTTATGTTCTTCTCGATAATGAATACCGATATGTAAATTTTCGTTTTAATTTTCGAGCGAATGTTGGATAATGTATAAAAAGGCCCACAGAAATCAATCCCGGTAACTTGGAATGGTCTAGAAGGAGTAACACGGTCTATTGGTAGTTGACCCATGACTTGGCTAACTGTTTGAGGCTTAGCACGAAAACAGCGCACACAATTTCGAACAATATTATGACAAATATTTCTGCCTCCGATGATCCAATATTGAAGCCGCACATTATATAATAATGCTTGAGGCCCCGCATGAAGAAGCCTTTTAAGTTCATCAGTTACTAGTAATTTAGTAAAATTATGCGTACCTGGGAGTATAATTGGATGTTTGCTATTATAAGATATGTCAGCATTGTTTAAACGACCACCAACCCGAATAATTTGGTTCTCGTCCTGAAATGGACTCAAAGATTTTAATTTACTATTTAACGGTACGACTGTAGCCTTACGAAGATTTTGCAACTCGTTGGAATATTCCTGACTCTGTATATGTTTAATAAGTAAAACTACAGCTAAATCAATTTCTGCACATTGCAATGATTCATACTTTCGATTTTCTTTCGTCAACTTGCAGTTGGTAATAAATCGTATGCATGTCGCAACTATACGAATTAGCTTGGTGAAACTTGAAAACTTATCAAACAAATCCCAATCACTTTTAACACAGACTAAATTTGTTTCAGATTTCCGAAGTTCTAATAAATCGGGATTAACGTACGAATTAAGGGATATTGGCCAATTTTCTTCGGAATGATATAAAAATTCCAGGACCATTCCACCAAAGAGAATTCTCTTTTAATTCGTTTGGTAAAAGACCCCGTGATACCAGATCGGCTAGATTCATTGCTGATGGTATGTAACGCCAAGAATTAATTGAAGTGAGTTCTTGAATTTGCGATATTCGGTTAGCAACAAACGTAATAAACTTTGACGGTGGTGATTTTATTCGAATGAGAGTGATTTCCGAATCGGACCACATATGGACCGCACTAAAACTAATATTGATTATTTCAACTATTTTGTGGAATAGTCTGCGTTTTAAGTGGGGCTACCCTAGATTTTGCACACAACAATCGGATGGTTATATTATTTGACCTATCAATGGTACGCATATATATTGCACATCCATAACCCTTTTCCGACGCGTCCCCAAATGCATGAAGTTCTATTCTTATGGCTAATGGTGATATTACACACCTTGGAACATTTATTGTTTCGAGTTGAATAACTTGCATTTTAAAATTATTCCAAATCTCAGCCATATTTGAAGGGAGTTTATCATCCCATGACAGATTTGTACCGGCCCATAAAGATTGCATAAACAGCTTTGCAACGAAAACCATTGGAGCACATAATCCAAGAGGGTCATACAATTGCGCTATTTGTGAGAGTACCGAACGTCTGGTACATTCAATATCGTTTTTATATTTCACAAAAGACATGTGGAACATATGCAACAACTGTCTGTTTCCCATTGCAAACCTAGCACTGAAACGAGTAATTCATTCTGTTCATTATTAGATCTTAATTGATCATTATTTGACGCGAATTTTCTTAATTCGAATCCTCCTCGTTCGAGTAAACTAATTAATTCCGATTTCAATATCGCAGCATCTCCGATTGTTTGGGCACCTGATAAAACATCAGCTTCATAAAAATCATGAAGTAAAGTAGTCGATGCTTTAGGAAATATAGCAGATTCATCGATGGCTAACTGTTTAAGAGTGCGAATGGCCAAAAATGGAGCACTCGCCGTACCGTAAGTAACTCGGTACGTAGACGGAAACATTTTATTTCGGTTTCTGGCGGTTTGCGCCACCAAATGCGAAGAAGATCTTGTTGATCATCATGCATGCAAATCTGACGATACATTTTTGCTATATCGCCAATGAATGCAACCGGATGCTTGCGGAACCTAATAACTATTTCAAACAACGTTTGTTGAATGGTTGATCCTACCATTAAACAATCATTCAATGAAAGGTTCGTCGACGTTTTTGACGAAGCATTAAATACCACTCTCAATTTAGTAGTAACGCACTACTTTCCTTTAGCACTGAATGGTGCGGTAAATAATACGATTTATTATGCGGATTGTTCACTTGATCTACATTTTCAACTTCTTGCATGTGGCCGAGTTCCAGGTATTCAGTCATAAAATCAGAATACTCTGTATACAATTTTGGATTACTAATTAATTTTTGTTCGATGGTCTTATATTGCATCAGAGCTCGATACTTTGACTCTCCTAACTGGCTGATATTTGTTTTCAAAGGAAATGCTACACTGTACCTTCCCGAACTATCACGAGTTACATGTTCTATATAATGACTTTCACACATTTTTTCCTCTATTGAGAACTTATTAGTATGATCAAACTCTTCTAATTTCCAAAATTTCTCGATGCTGGAGTTTAATTCTTCGACGTTACATAAATACACACGGCTAACATTACTAAGACTTTCATTCAATTTGTCAACGTCGACTTTAATATTATTCACTCGACCTGATACAATACATATTATAACCAAATTCAGTCGATAGGAACGGAGGAAAATTCGTGATTATTTCAATTTTTCCCCTTTCATTATTTCATAATATATTTCTGCACCAAGAAAAATATCGATTTTATCTGGATTAAAAAAATACGGATCAGCCAATTCTATATACGACGGAATCGAATTTAACTTAATCATTATTGGTTCAGATGGTAAATACCCCGTTATTTTCGGCAAAACCAAGAAATCAAGATTTTTTACATAGTTGCTCACACGAGACTTAATTGTAAGATTTACCTTGTGACGAATAAATATTTTATTTTGTTCTATCCCGGTTACTGCAATAGATATTTTATGTTTTCGACTTCCTAGCATTTGGCATACTCGTTCGGTTGCGAAGTTCGATTGGGAGCCACTATCAAGTAATGCTCTACATTGCATGAAACTTCCGTTTGAATCAGATATAAAAATCACCGCCGTTCCCAATAAAACTTTGCTATTTAATAGCTGCTCGTTTGTTGTGCAGATATCGGTTACTGTTAGTGTGGAACTCGAATTATCATCTAATATGCAATGTGATTGAGTTGTGACCGCATCATTTTGAACAATACTAGATGGGTTTACCCTTTGATTTCCAAGAGTGTTTGAAGATAATGATTTAATACGTTCGCTGGAGGTATAATTCGGCGAATTTGTATAAGAAGTATTTCTTTTACCAAAATGTAATAATATGTTATGTTTTAAAGCACATAAAGCACACGGATTACTTTTACACTCAAACAACACACGATGTTTTTCAGATAAACAATTAGTACAAAGTTGATGTTTTTAACAAAATCGAAGCGCCTTTCAGCACCCACATTGGAATCGCTAAATTTTGTGCAATTTGTTAGTATATGATTGCCTCCACAAAATGTACACATTATTTCATTGGACACAAAGCTACGATTTGGTTTCGAATTAACGAAATGTTTTTGTCGCGTATCATAAACATTAGCGGTCGTATTGACTACATTACTAACTTGTTTCAAACATTCAATTACTCGAGCTCGTTTTTTTAAAATCTCGATGAATTCGTCGAGTTGCAAAATAGTATTTTCTTGTGTACTTTTAATGACTTGAGTATGTGAAGCAAAATCCAACTTTTCAGATAAGTGATAAATAAGGAATAAATCCCATTAATCAATTGCTACACCCATGTTTTTAATGCATTTATGTGTTTAAGCACAGTGTCAATAAACAATTTTAATGACTGTGCGGACCCTTCGACTGGCCTTTTAATATCGTAAATACTCTTCATATGTAATTTCTGTATCGATACTTCATTATTAAAATGATCAAATACAGTTTGCCATGCCACATTGTAATTTTGGCTTGTTACCGGAAGGGCTTCTATTAAATGAAAAGCTTTACCATAACGAAGACACGATATCAAATAATGAAATTTGGTTGTACAATCGAGCTTTATATTATTATGAATTAAATCAAAGAAAACGTCACGAAATTTCAACCATCCTAATTCTGAACCGTCAAACGTCGGTAAAGTTATTTCTGGCAATTTAATAGCCTGCGTAGTATTCACTGAGACATTCTCGTATTGTTCATCCATCAAAACTGACGTTGCTTTAAATTCTAATTTAGACCTACACTATGGTTCCTATAATTTCGATTTGGATGTTTCTAGAAGCGTCAGTTTTAGTTTTCGACGAGCTATAAACGGATATTTTCTATTTCTGAAATTGATGACAAATTGGAGTATTTTAATTCATTGCTTGTAAAGCTTCTGGGTACATTGGCTCCTCTGCGCAGAGTCGATCGGAAACCGTCTGATGATGTGTTCATGCTCTCGATGATTCTATCCTGAAGCGCCGGAATGTTAGGGAATTCTTATACGCCTAATAAAAATGATACCACTTGGAAGCATTATACAGTTTATCGTAACAGGGTTAACAATTTGATCAGGTCGGCTAAATTTCGGCACTTAGAAATACATTTTTAATCTTCAAAAGTTTGGTCTCTCTAAAAACAAGCAAGTGGTTTCAACCGATTTTCAACCGAAGGAATTCTAAACGCATTTTACTGCAAGTTCTCAAGGGCCGCCTTTTAATTTGAGGGATTTTGTTAACATTGGCTCTCATTCTGTCAATGCATTTTATTTTAGTAATGTAACGGACATTGAGGTATACGAAGCAATCTCTGGCATTCAGTCTGATTCATTGGGTGTAGATGACATACCTATTTCTTTTGTGCGCTTAATTCTTCCAGTAACTCTTAAATATCTGGCCCACATAATTAACACCGCATTAACCAAATCAATTTTTCCTAAAGCGTGTAAGTTGGCTTATTTATTGCCGATAAGTATGATTTCTAGGCCTGTTCAACTGCATGATTACAGACCAATTAGTATACTTCCTTGTTTATCGAAGGTTTTGGAGAAGGTCACGAAGAGATTTTTACTCATATTGATAAATTCAATCTATTGCACCGGTTCCAGTCGGAGTTTCGCGAAAGTCATAGTACAACATTGATGATTTGAGCCCTTATGTTGCAAACGGGATGGTGTCTTTGTTGGTTCTTGTCGATTTCTCTAAGGCTTTTGATTCTGTTGATTATGGTATCTTACTGGATAAATTGTTTACGCAGTATAATTTTTCCAGCCCCTCAATCCGGCTGGTGGCATCTTATCTAACAGAGTGATACCAAATTATCAAATTAAATGAGAAACTCTCCGAGCCTTCCCGCCTATTATCTGGCGTTCCACAAGGTTCTATCTTAGGTCCTATATTATTTTGTATGTTTATTAATCATATTACAAATTCCCTCACCTCCATAAAATGTCACCTATTTGCAGATGATGTACAAATTTATCATTCAGCTGGCCAGGACAATATGGACGCTTGCGTGTTAAATATCAATGAAACTCTTGCGAGGATAGTAGCTTGGCGCAGGAACAACCTTATATTAACATTAATCCGGGGAAATCTTATGCCATGTTTATAACTTGCAATAAACGATTGCTACAGAGTATCATGTCTTCTGACATAATGATAGATGGCAACAGAATTGAAATAGTGGACAAAGTTATGGACCTTGGTTTAATTGTGAATAGTTAGCTAAATTGGGACGATCATGTCAATCATATTTGCACTAAAATTTATGCTATTCTTAGGAACCTGTGGTCTCATGAAAGTTACACTCCTCGTGATGCTAAACTTAAATTAATTCGATCGCTAGTTGTTCCTCACTTAGTTTATTATGCGCCTATCTACTCGGGTTGCTCGAAAACTTGTTTTGATCAATTAAGGATTGCGTTTAATTCATGCGCTCGGTATATATTCATTAAGAGGAAACATGTTTCCAACTCTAGGAGTCGTGGTCGGTCCTTAACTGTGATTTATCTGATTATCTGAACTTTACTACAGTCTTATTTTTGTATAAAATAATCATTTATCGTAAACCTTCTTATCTTTTTGATATGGTAAAATTTTTCAGAGCTGCCCGGCTGTTTAATATCCATCTGCCTTCTAATTGTAAGTCTAAAGCGCGCCAGGGTTCATTTTTCGTGTATGCTAAATCCTATTTTGCAATCCATTGTCAGATTGAATCAATTCAATCAGGGTATGTTTTGCCTATTTCTCGTCTCTAAATTGATAAATTGTGTTGTATTTCATATTTTGTTCATTTTATTAGAGGTAATCGTTAATTCTGTATTAAAACAGGAAAAAATTAAGTTCAAGAAAGAGAAGAAAAAAGAAAGAAAAAACTCCGTTTAAATTTATATTTATAGTTTTTTTGTATGTATTATCATATTTCACATAAGAAAATTGTCCTTAGCTAAAGCATGCCTTACATGTAAATTATTTAATAAAATAAATGAAAAAAAAAAAAAAAAATTGTAAGCTTCTTCTATTAATAATGATTTGAAATACTGCAATTTATGGAACTTAGATATAGGGTAAATCACCTAATAATGGGCCCCCTTAAGCAAATTATTTTTTTCACGCACAAATTAAAATTTAACCATTTCTTAAATTTTTTAGAAGTTATGTTTTTTTTGCTTAGCGAACATTTAAGAATCAACAACAAGTTTAATATCATAAATATTTTAATACAATACATCGAAAAAATCACAAAAATCGATAAAACTAACCTTTTCCAGTAATGGGCTGTGTTTATCCAGTAATGGGCCATATGGTTTTACTAGTAAAAAGCCCCTCTGTATATTATTTAAAAAAATGTTATCATGATGATTTTTAATACACGTTAACTACCTGAGATGAACGAGAAAGGAAGATTGAGAAATAAAACTTGTTATTTGTGTAAAAAAATAATATTTCCATTTATTCATAAGTAAATTAATTATACAATAAAAATAAAGTATAATTTAGGAACTAAAAAGAACTAAAATAAAATCACATTTCAATAAAAGCTGTTACAGTTTATACTTTAAGCTATGATATTTCTCGTAGTTTTAAACAATTGGGATGGCTGTACAAGTTGAACATATATAGTCACTAATCATATTTGTCCCAGCGCAGTCCATATGGTATCTTCGAAACTTGCATAAATTGCAAGCAACTCCAAATTTACTACTAGTAATGTGACCAGCACATTTAAAGCACATTCCACATGTTACGTTCGTATCATACTCGTCCATATTCAATTTACGAACGTGACTTTCATTAGCCATATTATTAGTTCGCGGAACTTCAGTTGGTACATCATTTTTGGTAATGTTTTGAAAAACTTCCCTCAATTTGTCAGATGCACTTTTCTTCAATGGTTTGTGCTTTTTAAGTAACTTATTATCAATTTTTTCCAATTTTCGTTTTTGTTTAAGCATCGCTTCTTGATCCTTTTTTTCTTTTTTGATTTGTCTTTGCCTAATTCGATTTTCCTTTTCGGTTTCTGCAATTCGTTTTTTATTAATTTTATTTTCTTCTTCCTTCTGGTATGGTGTTGATGAAATAATAAAGCTGCGACGATCGGAATTTTTAATTCCCTTACGCACAGGAGTTTGAGAGACCGATAGAAAACTTTGAATTTGTACATTTGGATCATCTATATACAGCACTGGTAAACCAGACACATTTAAATTTTCTGGACCATTGAACTATAAAATTTTTATAAAAAAATTGTCGTTATTGGGTAACTTAGATTAAACACTAAAATAATACAAATAATTTTTACCTCATCAATGAATTCAATAGTTTGTATTTCTTGCGAAAGTGTGCCAAACACATCTTTGGGCGCGGGTATTATTGCGAGTTCAATGTTGTCTTCTTCGTTTTCAGCCTCGTCTTCAATGGCAACATCGTTATCGAAGATAAATGTGTTATCCATTTGCTATAGGTAATTGAAATAAAATAAGTATAAATATTTTTGTTTTATAAACGTACCTATAACTTACATTTGTTATGTTTGCATTTGAAAGATACGTTTTATAAATTTGCTGTAGAATTAACAAATCTTCTGAAGGACTCTCTGGAAGATTTTCAAACTATGTCAGTTTATCTGAACCAACAATATTTTTAAAAATTTCGAAATTAATTGAACTTTCAACATTGTTTTTACTGACAGATTGGTTGTCACCACTATAGAATTGATCAACATTTGAAGAATTTCTTCCCAAAACACTTTGAATAGTCTATCGCATCCGGGTTGAATGGAAATAAACCACACGTGCGAAAACCATTAATAATTGAGCATTTGTTGATGTATTTGTCAATCACTGTTTTTAAAATTGGCGCGAAGCAAGCTTTTGTTAGTTTTTGATCGATATTTTTTTTTCTCCAATTTAGAACGGCTTTTTGCCAACCTGTTTTCAATGGTTTAAAAATCGATACGTCAGCTGGTTGCAAAGTTCTGTTTGAATTCGGATATAAACAAATTAAAATAATTTTTAATTTTTCACATAGCTTAGACAACTGATGTCAGATGCGTTTTATGGCCATCAACGTATAAAATAATTGGAAACTCCACATTTTGTGCCACAACGCTGGGGTAAAATATATCTTCAATATATTGATAAAAGACTTCGGTAGTCATCCAACCAGAATCAGATTTTAGCCACTTAAGACCATCTGGAATTGAGCTGATTACGTCTGCTGGCACGCGTTTGTAAGGATATACCAATAATGGAGGTGCTACAAAACCAGATGCGGAAAAACTGAACATGACCGTCAAATTTTCCTTGGCTTGTCCGCGATCGATTTCATACACATTCTTCGAGCCTGTAAAATAATCAAGTTTCAAATTTCAATTTCATTTCCCATAATTTAAAAAAAAATTACCTTTAGGAGCAATTACTTTCCCAGTTTTAGGACACATTAAAAAATTAGTCTCATCTCCATTGAATATTCTTGACTGATCTTCGAGAATATTTAAATAGCTTTTGTCGGCTAGATATGTTTTGATTTGGTTAAACCATCCGCGAATATTTGTCTCGGCTACTTTCGAACTGGCATCGGTTATCGGTTCTGGAGTTCGAACTGTAAGGTTTGTATGCCGTTTAAGGAAACTGTCGTACCAATGATTACCCGGAAGATTATTTTTAAATGGATTATCTCTAGGTGTCGCATCTAAAAAAATTTTTACAGCATTCTGGACATCTTGCTTTCGGCGTGGAAATCCTTTCGCATGATTCTCGATGAGCCATTCAACAATATGTGTTTCTTCTTCAGTAGTTAGAACCGGTGACGGTCCAAATGAACATTTTTTTGCCCTGTTATGAATTCTATTTTGTATGGTCGATCTGGGGATACTATATTTACGAGAAGCAGCGTGAATCGACAACAAATTATTTATTTCCGTCAGTGCAGTTGCAATATTTTTACGGCTGTAGTTTTTACTAAGTTTGGGCATTTTTCTGGAAATAACATCAAAGAAATAAATATGGATTATTGCGTAGATTATAACAATTTACCTACATCAAATTAATCTATTGACAGTAATGTTTAGGTTTAGCTTTTATTAGGGGTTTATAAATAGAAAACGCAATTTAATAAGTAACTCCATTTATAAGCCCTCACAGCCCATTACTGTTTAATTTGAAAATTTAGAACCAGTCATAAGCCCCTTGATTATATAATAAAGCCATATAATTTTAATATTTAATCGTTTTATATTTACTTTATTTTATTTCTATTATTTGAAAAACAAGTATGCTAACATGTAAAATTGTTAGTAACTATTGTAAATGTAAAATAAAAAATCAATCTCTTAAGAAAACTAACTATATTTACCCAATTTTTTACTCACTCGACCACACGTCTATTCACATTTGAATTTCTAACACGACTGAAAAATTAACAATATTTTATTCACACATAATTAAAGAAAACAAAAACAGTTTCAATAATAAACCAATACAAACACGAAATTTTGGCGCGAAAATAAGCTATTGGCATATTTTGGCGCGGGTGGCTCATTACTGGGTGGGAGGCTTATTACTAGGCATTTTACCCTATACCTTCGTTTTGATCAATAGAAGTTTCAAAAAGGTCTTTGAATGATGGAAACTCCGAATAGTTTCCTAAAAATGGTGGTATATTTACACATGGTAATCGCACTTCACTGTCCCGTTTCTGTAAAAGAGATAATTCGCGAACAACCGTTCCAAACTCGTTTCATATTGATATAATAACTGTTTAATTTCGAAATACATCGTTTCGATTTAATTCACTGATTCTAATCTTTCACAAATAATTGGGTATGGGAATCGTGTCCGTTTTATAAATGTGGTTGAGGTATCCAAAATGGTATCGCTTCTGCCCGGTGGATACTCGCGTCGAAATGTTATAAATTGTAATGGGTATTTTCTCGCTCAATCGTCGAGGTAATTCACAGTTTTCACAGTAAAAGCTTCTAATATAATCACCGTATTTTTTTCTACTTATTTTATTAGTTGCTTTAATTTACAATACTCGAACAATTAAACTATTTTTATTTTTTATGTGTTTCTCAATCAACGTTACCGATGACAGTGTTTTTTTACTCAAAAAAAATATTTTCTTACATACAAAATTTTGACATCACGCCATCCCACAAAAAATATTTAAAATGAATTACAATAAGAATCTAATGATGACAAGTGCCATCTTGCCATGACTAGCCTTAATAAATATGGCTCACGATTTTTTAGTACTTTTGCTTATGTCTCTGTACTAATTACTTTTCTTCTCACTGCTATGGATAGAAGACATTTTGACAGCAGATTTTATAGGTAAGTAATTATAATACAAATTTAATTTATAATAATCTAAATTTTACTTTTGTCTTACAGATCAATTCCGATACTTTTCACGAGTATGATGATGGTAATTTACTTGTGCAAAACAAGCTCGCATCAGATCAATGTTGTATAATATTTATTTGTTCTTCTGATTCTTTGTGGTTTTTTTTATATTTTTATAAATCGTCGTGAACAATATTAAGTCCATATCATGCATTATATTGTTGCATAACGTTTATATTTGTTTGCTCTCAACAACTCTGATGAACTCTTGATTTTATGTAGAGCACAACAGAGTTCATCAAGAATTCCTGTACTGACGAAACGGGGAATTTTTTTTAGTTCACAACGTTTTGATTGTTGATTTACAACACAAAATTGAGAAAAAAAATGGACAATAAAATGTAAGTAAAAGTATTTTGCTTTGTACGTATTCAAAAATATGTTAATGCATAAATTATTTAGAAAGATAAATTATTCCATTTACATTATAGCTACAACAACTCTAATTCACTATGGGTGGTAAAAACAAGTCTATGTTTTCACATTTCAGATGGAAAGTTAACACGGCATGTTTGATGCTTTCGTGAAAATTTATCGAATTGAAGATATTCCGGTTTATATCGTGATTTCATTCCTGAAATGTTTGGCGTTTACAATAAATTTAATGTATCTAATATTTCTAAATATATATATATTAATTTCAATTGCAAATATTTTTTGCTTAGCTCAGCATTCCGATTTACTTTTACTGCTTCACTCGCCTCACCTGTTGTCCCTCCGTGCGAGCCGGTGCCGATGGTCTAATTTTCTAAAAAGATGGTCCAGACGGGGTCAATACAAATATTCCAATTTTCGTCGACGCATCCGACGGTTGCAATGAATCAATTTCGATTTGGGTGCGTTTAGCACCCGCCACTTGTTCGTAACTCTTGCACTTGTTCAACTTCGGCATTTGTATCGTATGCGAATGTCATACGCGGTAGTTCCATCTCTTGTGGCTGATCCATATCAGCTGGATTATGGAAAAGGTCACCGATAAGACGATTATCACTATCGCCGTCATCTAAATTTACTACCACCTACCGTTGATTGCAGCATTCTGAAATTAAAAATGTCTTTATAGAGCGATTCCTTCCTTAGATGTTTCCAGCCAAATACGTACTTATTCATGTCGCACGGTGTATCACTAATACTGTATTCCCTAAAGATTATCAGGATTTTAACGGGGTCGTCCAGCCTTTTGTATATCACATAAAATTTCTCATTTACAACGGGTGCGTCCTCATTGAGTATAAATTCAGTTTGTGTATTACCCCAGTACGGATTATCGTAATCAAATAAAATTTCCGAGTTATTCGATTTCAGTGTATTTAGAAAAACTCTTTTCTCTCTCGAAAAAAACTCTCATTTTGTTACGGTTGAACTTTGTTGACGTCGCTTTTTTGCTTTAGTCTTAGCTTTTGCTTTTCGATGCACATCATTACTACTCTCAGTAATTGGATCATCATTTTCGGTTCCCCCTTTATTCTCATTTCTTTCACCGTCTTTTTTACTGCCGACATTCATACGATAAACCACCAGACATTCGAATCACTTCCTAGTGCATCGAATCACTTCCTAGTGCAGGATATCGACCCGGTAACCATAAATTTTTCTCGATGCTTCCAATGAGGCACCAAATACTTGGAAATTTTTGACATATTTTCGAAATTTTTGACACATTGGCCAGTAACCAAATTGGCCAATATATCGATTAAATTTGTTTGAAATACAATCTTTTTGTTGATTTACTACGAATATATAAAAAGCACATATTCATTTGAGGCTTGCGAAGCGATCTTCAATCATCACCACTTACATTATCCACGAACTGATACAAACAAACTTTCAACTCTTCATTATCTTCGAATACCGAAACATTTAGACTACTCGTACTACGGATGTCACCGATCTACTTCGTCGTCTTTCAACATCATCGTTATTCTACAAAATAAACACAAAACAAATTAATTCTCATTCATTTTACTTAGATTCAAAATAAATAATTTAAAAATAATTTTGTAATTTCGGTTTTTTTATTTTTATTTATGTAAAGTTTTAGTCAGCTCCCCATTACCACGTTAAAAGTGCCACAAAAAATTGTATGAAACGTCAAACTGATTCTAATACTTACAGAGGATATCAAATCAACATACTCACACAAACAAAGCAAAATAAATTTCCTTTTGCTAAAATAGCTACGAATTCTTTGGTCAAAACGTACACTTAAAGTTGGTTAAAGTTGTTGTTGTAATTTTTTTTTCTAAATTCCGAAAAACGCAGCAATCACAACTCGATGAAATGTTGATTAACCTAAAAACAAAAATAAAAACTTAATATTAATACAGTAAACTCTTGATTTAACGGACCCCGATTTAACGGACGCTCGATTTAACGGACGCTTGATTTAACGCACCTCAATTTAACGGACGCTCGATTTAACGGACAATTTTTTTATTTTCCATTTTTCGGTTATCGATTATGATGGTATTGGGTATAGTGGATGGAAATGGGAATCTTAAATGATTTTTGGAAGAAATTCTGGAATATAGCCTTCTGGGCGGAACTCGATTAATTATTAACCCATTATGATGTGATTGGGTATGTTGGATGGAAATGGGATTCTTAAACGATTTTGGAAAGGAATTCTGGAATATGACCACCTGGGACGGAACCTGATCAATTCTTAACCGATTATGATGGAGTTTGGTATGTTAGATAAAAATGATTTTGAGAAGACAGTCTGGAATATAGCCATCTGGGACGGAACTCGATCAATTATTAACGGGTTATGATGGGATTGGGTTATATTGGATGGAATATTCCTGAACTTCTGCCAAAAATCATTTAAGAGTCCCATTTCCATCCAGCACCCCTAATCCCATCATAATTGGTTAAGAATTGAACGAGTTCCGCCGAGATGGCCATATCTCAGAACTTCTTCTAAAAACTTTATGAATGTCTGTTTCATCCAACATACAAAATCCCATCACAATCGATTAAGAATTGATCGAGCTCCATCCCAGGTGAAATAATTCCAGAACATCTTGCAAAAATCATTTAAGAATCCCATGATCGAGTTCCGTCCCAGGTTTATATATTCCAAATTCATTCAATAATAATTTAAGAATCCCATTTAACAATCCATCCAACACACCCAATCCCAACATAATCAGCCTGAGTTCCTTCCCAGATGGCCATATTCCAGAACTTCTTCCAAAAACTGTTTATGAATCTCATTTCCATCCAACAAATAAAATCACTTAATAATTGGTTAAGATATAAACGAGTTCTGACCTAGGTGGCCATATTCCAGAACAAGTGCAAAATCTATAGTCGATTAAATTTAAAAATTAAAAAGGTTTAAACTACATTTAATACTAGAAAAGTTATAAGTAACTTACCTCTCTCTCTCTCTCGCTCTCTCTCTCTCTCTAGCTTCACATCCCATGAAGGAATTTTGCCGCCAGCACTATGGCTCTCCATCCGTCTCGGTCCATCGGTCTCGTCCTCCAATTTCGACATCCTAGTATCCTAGTATATGTAGATCTTGTTCGTCGTCGGCACGCCAGGGTAGTCGAGGTCTTCGTCTACAACGCACTCCGGCTGGTTGTTGGTGAAACACTTTAGTGATCATTCATTGTCTTTGTGTGGGGACCTCGTAACGTGGCCGAGCCATCTCACTCGATTGGATTTGATGAGACCGATGATATCACTGCCTCCGAGGAGTGGCTTTACTTCGTGATTTCTACGAATCCGATATTCATTGTTCGCATCCTTAATTGGACCAAAGATTGAACAAATGACCTTCCTTTCGAAGGTAGATAATAATCTACAATCGTTAGAGGTCATGAGTGCTTTATAAAGTGCGAGCTTGTACGACTGTGATAGATGTTTGGATCGCAATAATTTTGTTTGGGCGTAGAAAATTCGTTGTCCGGCAGCGATTAGGGCTTTTATTTCTGCCTGCATATCATTCGAGGATGTTATAACTATCAAAGTTATGTTGTACGCGTTTTCTAGGGGTTCGGCCAACAGATCTGGTTTTTACTATTCGCAGCGAGCCCAGGTTCTATCGACCAGTCTAATAGGTGACACTTATATTTTAGGCCTTTTTAAACCTTTGGTGGCTCTTTACAGGGAATAGTCTGTGTCAGGTGTACCTGTTAGGAAGCTTGCAACTGACTCATTCTTAATATATATATATATATATATATATATATATATATATATATATATATATATATATATATATATATATATATATACAATATATATATATATATATATATTTTTTTTTTTTTTTTTTTTTTTTTTCTACAAATGTGACATATCAAGACATTGAAAAGCATAATAAATATTAGATTCACTGTATTGATTGGGTTGAATGAGCTCCTAAACCATTGTTTTTTTCTTTTTTCCAAATCGTCAATGTACAAAAAGTAAATAATTATGGTTTTATCTGGAAATTTAGACAACTTGTCTTTCCAAAGTTTGGCTTCCATGAAGTTACAAATAATATGAGGGTATGGTTTCCTTTCTAGATTATCGGCTTTTATTGGCAACGTTTTGTTTCGTTACGTTGATTCTGCTTACATCTTGGAAGCTTTCAATTCGACAAACAATGGAGAAAACAACCCATTAATATGTTGTTTAATATTCATTCAACACCATCGGCGACGTATTTGACTTTAAATTATCAAAAGACAACTTCAAAAATATATATCCTGAAGAATTATTTTTAAAATTTTTAAATGTTAAATTAAAATTTGATTTATATATTTTTGGTTTATTTTTTTAAACCCTTCTGCGGATACGTCAGCATATAAACGCACTGAAATAAATCATTTCAGAGTTTTTTATATTAAAAAGAAAATCATTTACATTCGGTAACCTTTGCCACATGAAAATAATGTACCCAGTAGTGAAAATCTGCGAAAATGAGTTATCTCGATTTTTCGCCTGTAAACCACACAAGTTCTACAGTGATGGGATCATGACTCTACCAGAAAAATGGCAACATATTTGGTTTAATAAAGTTCACTTGCAATAAGAAAATTCTTTGTTTCAATGTCACCCAAAGAAGGCCACGAACTTTGCCTGACCCTATATTTTTTTGTATATTTCCTAAAATCTTAAGTGAAACTACAATAGTTTTGAGTATCCATTTTTTGATTTCCCCGTGGGCTCTAAAGTGCTGGCCTACAAGTTCGCTTTGCATTGTTCGGAACAAATAGTAATCTGATGGGAGATAACCTGATGAGTAGGGAGCATGCGATAGAATTTCCCATGTAAGTACTTCCAGCATATTTATTACTTGTTTTGCGACATGTGGTCGAGCATTGATGTGCAGCAAAATCCCTTTACGCTGTTTGTTGGCTGGAATCGGACGATTTTCGTTCAATGCATTCGATTTTCGTTCAAACCTACGATTGTTGTTGGTAACGTTCACCAGTAATAGTTTCGACAATTAAATGTTCTGCAATTTTTTTTCTGTTTGAGCTAAGTTTTCCTTCAATAATGCTTCCTATTCTTCATCTTCGAAATTCTTTGGCTGACCAGAACGTTCTTTGTCACTGACATCACAATCACGACTTTTGAATCGTTTAAACCAGTTTTCCCAAATTTGTTGAGTTGGTGCATGTTCACCATAAGTTTCTTGAAGCAAACAAAAACTTTCAGCAGCTTTTTTCTTTTGATTAAAGCAAAAAAGTAATGCTTCCCGCAAATGCTGTTTGTTGGTACGAAATTCGACATGTTTAAACGGGATTACAAAATAAGTTGTTTACGCATTCACGAATAATGACAAACTAAATTTTAATGTGGAATGTCAACACTTTAAGACGCCGTAGGTGTCATTGTAAAAGAAGGTTTAGTATACTAAAGTTACGCCATCTGTTAGAAAATCCAAAAACTAAGTTATACACCCAATATATATCAACAATGTGTTTTAAATTATAAAAATTATTTATATGCGGTGTAAATTACCGCAATTCGATTAATTATTATATTAGGTTAGGTTTAGAAAAATACAATTCTACAGTGTAGTGAAAATTATTTTTGATTTTATATTCATATTAGTAACATATATGTGTACATGAATCTCTATATACTATATAAAAATCACGTGTCACGATGTTCGTACACGCTTATCTCCGAAAACGCGCAACCAATTGCAATGAAATTTTTCATTGTCTCGACTGATTAATTTTGATTGTAATGTAATGCAAATTTTGATGAAATTAAGTTTATTGTATTTCATAATTTCATTTTTTATAATTTATTGTTATTATAAATTGACAGAGTACCTGTTATGAAATGTGTAATAAAGCATTCCTTTTTACACCAAATAAAAACGGTTTCAAACTCCTTGTACAATATATTTTTTAGAAATCGGATTAGGCCATCAAAAAAATTTATGAAATTCTTAAAGAACGTTTCAAAATTAATCAAGTACATACTCAAAAAAAAGCCAAATTTTTTTTGCTATATTATTTTAAAATAACGTTCGGAAGGGTAAGCGTAATGTATCACCATCCTAATGCTGTTTCTCCATTGCCAAAGTATTTATGAACATTGTGTGCTTCTGCGATTCCACGTGATTATTAAAAATTTAGTTGTGCCAAGACAAGCTACTAATTATATATTTTCTACTAATCGGATCGAAGTATCATAATTTTTATTTAAAATTAAATTTAATCAGCTGTAACACGAACCGTACGACGAACTCATTTTGAATAAAACAAATACACAACATGCATGTCAAAATTATATTTCGAACAGTTTCGTTTAAATTTGTTTTTGCTTAACCGAAACTATAGAATCCGCCCACGTAAATTAATTTTATTTTTAAATGACAGTTCAGAAACAATGTTGCATTTGCATTTAGTAATAAACTTTATAATTATAATTTTTATAAAACGTGAACACATATTTTAACAGTAAATAATTATAGTTAACATAACGGTCAAAGGTACTGTTTACGAGAGTTGCAACTGCACACATCATTTAGATAGCAAAAACAAAAGTAACAAAATTTGAGAAGCTGCAGTGTTGCGTTGCAATGTTATCATCGTGTATGCAGTGCCAAACAAAATAAATCGGCCATTTGTAATATGTCATGATCTGTCATGTTTTGTTTCATTGTATTCAGTAATGTTTACCATTTCATCATGGTGAGATATACGCAAGATTAACGTTTACAAATTATTCAGATTTATTATCAAATTAATCGTTCTCCAATTGCAACTTTTCGTGCGCTTTTGCCATTTTTTAGTCGTAATAATCGTCCAAGTGTGCTCGCTTTTCGTCAAATTGTTGAAAATTTTGAGCGTACGTTTTCTTTACATAATGTTCAAGTGCCAATAAGGCAAAGAAACGCTCGAAGTAATGCAAATATTGATGCCGTTCAGGCAAGTGTTGCTGAAGACCACAATTTGTCGATTCCAAGACGTTCTCAAGAATTGGGACTGTCTCAAACCACACCCTTGCGGATTTTGAGAAAGGATTTGGGTCTGCGTCCGTATAAAATTGTTCTCACTCAAGAATTGAAGCCATTAGACCACCGCAAACGTCGTGAATTTGCTGATTTTCCCTTGGAACAACTTGAAAACGATAACGATTTTTTTAAGAAAATCATCTTCTCCAATGAGGCTCACTTTCATCTGAGTGGAGTGGTGCAGTAAATAAACAAAACTGTCGATTCTGGTGCGAGTAAAATCCACAAATTCACATATTCATGAAAAACCATTACATTCACCTAAATTGGCAGTTTAGTGTGTTTTTTGGTCTGGTGGAATCATCGGTCCGTATTTTTTTAGAAATGAAGCTGGTAACACCGTTACTGTCAATGGAGTTGGGTATAGATCGATGATAACCAACTTTTTATGGCCGAAATTGGAAGAAGTTGATCTTGACAACATTTGGTTCCAACAAGACGGGGCTACGTGCCACACAGCAAGTGCAACAATTGAATTATTGAGAGAAAAGTTTGGAGATTCGATTATTTCAAGAAAATGTGATATTGAATGGCCTCCAAGAAGTTGTAATTTAACACCATTAAACTATTTCTTGTGGGATTATTTGAAGTTATTGGTCTTTAGCAATAAACCAAACTCTCTTCAAGCTTTACAAGTCAATATTGAACGTGCTATTCATGACATACGACTTGATTTAGTGGAAAAAGTGCTCGATAATTGGGTTCATCGAGTTCGTTTCTGCAGAAGAAGTCGTGGACGCCATTTGAATGACGTTTTATTCAGAACTTAATTATATCGATTGTACTTCACATTAAATAAAAAACATTTCAATTTCCTTAACAATTAGTGTGTTTTTTTTAAAGAAATCATATCACTCTTATTGGAAAACCCTATATTAGCAAATCAGCATGTTATGTTATACCCCCTACACATGATCTGATTTGGTCAGGCGGTCGGGCTGATTTGATAAGAGCAGATCGATCGTCGGCTCAACAAGTCAGATCGTGTGTAGGCGCTTTAAATGTGCATAAATTCAAGATGAAACGTGATCTTTAATGATACAACATTTTTACATAGGGTACTGAGGCAACATGATCATATTTGATCTAAAACAAGCGGCTTAAAGTCTGATTATATACAATTACAAAAAACTTATAATTTTTGTGATCCCGTTTATATAAAGATGATCGTTTCGCAGTACTGCAGTAGCGTAATTTGAATTGAAGGGAAAATTTTGTGGTTTCGAACATCGCAACACAGAATTAATCTCCGACATTTTTTTCACAGTTGTCGTATTCTTTATGTATTGTAAATAGATTCGCGCGTCCAACTATGCAACTGAAACTTGATAAAAATCAATAAAATATTTCGCCGTTCTTACCTTAAGCAAAAAAATATATCACAGGTTTCGGTATTTTGTAGATACACAGCACACTTTTATAAAACTTAAACTAAACATCACTTTGCTTATTTCGGTAGGCCACACTATCACATATGAAACTCACTTGTGATAAAATAATATTATTTCTCTTTTATTTATGCAACACTCAATAAAACAACAATAACGATTATCTTTAAAAAAAAAAAATCTTAACGCAATTTTTGCACACTGGTTTCACTTTACTTGTTAGACAGAAAAAAGGGAAATAAGCTTACTTGAAAAACAGCGACATCAATTTATAGAGAGCTTTGAGTCATGTGTATATGTGCGATCGTGTTTATCGTCAAAACTACTTTATTATTTTATTTTCAAAGTTATATTTTCTTTAGTATTTTTCCCCACCCATACCACCACCATTAAGTTTTAAATTATTATTGCTTATCGAGTATTATCGTTGTGTTATGAAAAATAATGTGTAAAATAAAAATAATATAAAAGCAAAGACGCGATTTGAGTTTTGCGGTAGTTAATTATCTCTTGTGTTGTTAACGAATTTTATTTGCAACAGCTGCTCATAGGAAAATTATTTTTCGGATTGTTCGATGAAATTGTATTGTGCGTTAATGATTGTAATACCGTTTTTCCGATTATATGTTTGTCATGCATTTTTATTTCGTATTGTCACGTGGAAAAGGAATCGGTAACATTTTAACATTTTTCGCATTACAGAACATTAACCCCGTAAATTGACCCCCCAATTTTTTATAAAATGAAAAAGTCGTTTTGGGTTGATCTGATGTTACAAAATAATATTGTCGGTCTACCATGCATTTGCCATTCCGTCAGTCTATTGTGCGACGAAGGAATTTCGGATGCTTTAATTACGGCTTTCTTAGACCCTTTAAATATTTCTTTGTATCTTAACCTTTGCAGGGTACCGAAGAATTTTATTATGGGTATTATATAGCAACTATAATGTTGTCCCTCTTGCTTTTGATGTTGATTGTATATTACCAACGCCACCAGATTCGTAACATGAGAGTTCTTGTGATTGATTCTTAAGAAATGGTAACGTTATAGTTTTGAAAACTTCTCTTCTCATGTTAAATCCGCCCTTAATTTCACTTTCCGTTGATGGTGCTCTTCATTGAGCTAACGCAAATGGTACCGTTGCATGCGATACTTTACTGCTTACCTTCTTATCGTCAAACTCTTGACCCTCATTTCTATTGACATGTAACGGGGTATAATTTACTATGTCCGTTATCATAAATGATATCAGTGGGCCATGAATTGATTTGCTGTAAAATGTCATCCTTTCCCCTAGCTCGTCGGAGAGGTAATTAATGGTCGTGGATAGATTGATATCTTCATAGCTGCCACTGCTTCCTTGATGACATAGAGAGCTTAGAAAATTTTCACTGCGAGCCTCACTCTACTTACCCATTCATAGTCCCGCGAGAAATATTTAGAACATGCTTGCCATTTTAAAAAAAAACAATGATAAGCAATAGTTTAAGTTAATTATGGTAATATACATTAATTTATTTACCGAAATAAGATGAGG
>OW052222.1:151052657-151168118 GCA_932526605.1 Nephrotoma flavescens | reverse complement strand
ATATATATATATATATATATATATATATATATATATATATATATATATATATATATATATATATATAATATATATATATATATATATATATATATATATATATATATATATATATATATATATATATATATATATATATATATATATATATATATATATATATATATATATATATATATATATATATATATATATATATATATATATATATATATATATATATATATATATATATATATATATATATATATATATATATATATATATATATATATATATATATATATATATATATATATATATATATATATATATATATATATATATATATATTATATATATATATATATATATATATATATATATATATATATATATATATATATATATATATATATATATATATATATATATATATATATATATATATATATATATATATATATATATATATATATATATATATATATATATATATATATATATATATATATATATATATATATATATATATATATATATATATATATATATATATATATATATATATATATATATATATAATATATATATATATATATATATATATATATATATATATATATATATATATATATATATATATATATATATATATATATATATATATATATATATATATATATATATATATATATATATATATATATATATATATATATATATATATATATATATATATATATATATATATATATATATATATAATATATATATATATATATATATATATATATATATATATATATATATATATATATATATATATATATATATATATATATATATATATATATATATATATATATATATATATATATATATATATATATATATATATATATATATATATATATATATATATATATATATATATATATATATATATATATATATATATATATATATATATAATATATATATATATATATATATATATATATATATATATATATATATATATATATATATATATATATATATATATATATATATATATATATATATATATATATATATATATATATATATATAATATAATATATATATATATATATATATATATATATATATATATATATATATATATATATATATATATATATATATATATATATATATATATATATATATATATATATATATATATATATATATATATATATATATATATATATATATATATATATATATATATATATATATATATATATATATATATATATATATATATATATATATATATAAATATATATATATATATATATATATATATATATATATATATATATATATATATATATATATATATATATATATATATATATATATATATATATATATATATATATATATATATATATATATATATATATATATATATATATATATATATATATATATATATATATATGTAGGATTTTACTTTTAATCGTCGTAAGAATGAAACGCGAAATTAAGTTTTGCTTTTCTTCGGCTCTTTATTTTTTTGGTTTTATCACCGCAGACTGATTTTTTGAATAATCATTTTATTTCAATTACAAAAATAATAACAGTACAGAGTACAGCATAAAATCATACGATCGAATTATGGGTATTCGTCTACAATACTTGTAATAGTAAACAGTAATACAATACAATAAGCAATATTAATTAGATACAGGGTATCCCACAATCGGCCCTCCTGAATTTTCGTCCGGCCCGGATGAACTCTCCTCCTGCGCAATGTCAATTTCATCATCTTCACTTTCGTCGTCTGATATACCAGTGTAGTAAGGCTTCATGAACTCCGAACTCGTTGATGTCATCATTGGGCCCTCGGATGAACTAGTTTTTCTCACGTCGTATCTATCGTGAAGGTTGACTCTCAGGACTTCGTACGGACCCAAGTACTTGTGCGATAATTTGGAACATGTAGTAAATTGCGATCTCTTGATCATAACCAGATCGCCTACTTTATATCTCATAGCCTCTTTGCGCTTTTTGTTGTACGTTTTACGGTTCTCATCTTGTACCTTCAATATTTCTTGCCGCGCATGCTCTCTCATATTATCTCGATCATTGTTAAAGAACCACGCAGCTTCTTCCTCTATTATTTCACGAATTTGAGCATCTTCACCACATCGCATCTTCACGCCCATCAGAAGCTCAAAGGGTGTCATTGCGATACTGCGCTGGTAGGTGTTATTGATGAACATCTGTAATCGATTTGTGTGCTTGTACTAGTGATTCGGATTCGCTAGCGAAAGTTTAGCTAGGGATGGTATGATAACCTTATTCAACCGCTCAAATTGCCCATTGCCTGTTGGGACACCTGTGGTTATTTTCGTGTGTGCAATCTGTTCATCGTCGCAGTATTTACAAAATGTTTCAGAAGTGAAGCACGGACTTCTGTCGCTCACAATGTGCTTTGGGTTCCCGAATATTGCCTTTTGGATGTCTAGCTTTTGAATCACCTCGCATGTGCTTGTCGTTTTGGTGGGGTAAATCCAAACGAATTTGGAGAAACCATCAATAACACTGAAAATGTGTTTATAACCTTTCCCAGTCGCCGCTAGGCTTCCCAAATGGTCAACGTGGTAGGTTACCAATGGCGCGTCACCTTTCGGAATCGGGTTAAGGTAGCCATCCTTCTTACCCATTTTACGTTCTGTAAGGATACACGGAATACAGTTATTAATAAATTTTTTAATTTTCTCACCAAGTTTCGGGATAAAAAATTGTCGCTGCACTAGCTCTTCGGTTTTCTTTGTACTAAAATGTCCCTGTTCGTGATACGTCTGTTGTGATACTCACAACCCCATTATCCCCTAAAATAAACAAAAACTTTATGTAAAATCAAAACGACATACAAAACTATAGAACAAACGACATTCCAATCATATAAACAAACATTTCATTCTTCTTCGCTATACTTTACATTAATTACAACAAAAATCGTACAAAGTAATATACAAAATCGCGATCAGCACAATATCCATGCATACGTTAATGTACGAAAGAAAATCAAAAGTACAACATATGTAAAGCAACAACAATAAAGTACATACGTTTTCTTAAGTACATAAAAGAAAACGGTCAACAAACGAAATTAAGCCTATAGTCTATACAATGTTACTGTAAAACAGCAACAAAAACATAAGACACATAAAAATCGAAATTCAAAAATCATACTATGTGTGATAAAGCAACAAAAAAAACACAACACGGGTTAGCATACAATGTTGCTATATATATGTACAGGAAATATTGAATATCGGAGACATAAAAATTATTGACGATGGAAAATTAATTAAAAATTGTTAATTGAAACAAAAACCAAATTGTGCATGAATAAAAAAATTGTCGAATTTTCAATTAAAGTTGTTGGTAGAATATTTGTATTAAATTAGTATATAAGAACAAAATTTTTTAGAATAAAAAATTTCAGTCTATTTCAAAACTAACGTCAATCACAGTCATTTTCTTAAAACGTACCAAACCGAGTATACCTGCCTGCATTAGTAAAATTGTAAGTATACCAGCAACTAACAACCGGGTAACATCTAAATGCTATCAGTCGAAGTACTTCACATGGCAAAGTGAAGCGTAAAGCCAAGCAGTGTCGCAAGGCATATTAACTTTACGATTCGAACCTTAGCATTGAAGATTTTTCTTACTAACTAAACAAATTACACCTATATGGTGCACTCCGTATTACAATTTAAATAAAATGAATCAAGAATAGTGGTCATAGCCCTCACCAGTGGACAGCGCACTATCTCTTGATTACGTGATTTAAATTGAAATCTTAAACAAGCAACATTCGAAAACATAAGAATGGAAATTAATACAGTAGACTAGAATAGACTCGACTCCAATCAGCAATCTAAAAGTCTGAATTACTATAGGTACTTCAATAAAGATTTTAATTTAAAATGCAACATTTCACATCCCAAAAGTTTAACAATTCAAAACTCTAAAATTAGAACCGATCTCATATCCAAACCCAATAAATCAATTTCAATAAGTTAAACAACAAAATAACCATAAAAATAAAACACGTCCTAATTATCTCATGTTGCATTGATTTTGGCACCACTAACACTGTAGCCCCATTTAACAGCTTGTAAAGGCATCCGCTACTCACAACATAGTCATCGTAGGAACTCGTCTCGAGTACTTTAAAAATCGGCTTCAAGTTCGGATCATCTTTCGTGCCTCGTTCAGTTTCGTAATGACGTCTTCTTTAATTACCATGGCAAGAGGGCTTCGACTAAGGGCATCAACATGCTTCATACGCGTTCCTAGCCGATGCTCCAAAGTGTATTGGAATTGAACGTGGCGCAATCTTTTACAATAGTAAATTGAAGCCCAAGCAGATATACTCTGAATTTTTTCAATAAGCTCACAATTGCGAGTACTTCCAACTCGTAACTATTGTACCTCTGCTGGCATTCAGTTGTTTTTTTGCTATAGTAAAATAAAGGGTGAAATGCTTGATCCTCAGGGCACTTTTGCAATAATACGGCAGCTAAACCAAATTTACACGCATCAGTGTGAAGTTCTGTAGGTGCGCTCAATGAATATATTCTCAGCACTGGTTTAGAGGAGAGCTTATTTCTCAAAGTTGCAATCGCTTTTTTCTGTTCGCTTCCTATCTTGAAAACAATACCATCCTTAAGCAAATCTGACAACGGCTTAGCGATCAATGCGTAATTTTCGACAAATCTTCGAAAGTACCCTGTGAGGCCAAGGAAACTGTGAAGTTTCTTCAACGTCTTAGGTTCTGGGAAATTCCAAATTGCCTTCATCTTGCATGCCGATGGCATTATGCGACCATTCCCAACTTGGTAACCCAAATAATCGATAGATTTTTGTAAGAATTGACTCTTACTCCATTTTACATCGAGTCCATTCTTTTCGGCGACATCAATTACGCGAATCAATCTCGAAATTGCCTCTTCTTCAGTTGTTGCCGGAATTACAAGGTCGTCTAAGTAAATGCAGATAATTTTCTCCATCACCAGATGCTTAAAAATATTGTTGATGAACCTTTGAAAACTGGCAGGCGAATTACAGAGCCCAAATGGTGCTCGCAAAAATTCATATAACCCAAACGGTGTTACAAACGCTGTAAACTTTACTGAATCAACCCCCATTGGTACGTGGAAAAATTCATTGCGAAGATCCAGCGTACAAAAATACTTAGCGCTTTGCAGTTGGTCGACCTGGTCGTCGATTAAAGGCAGTGAATACTTATCTTTTACCACAATCTTGTTCTACTTGCGGTAATCAACACATAGCCGTTTTGTTCTATCCTTTTTGTTTGACAACACTATCGGGCTAGCATAGTCGGATTTGCTAGGTCTAATGATTCCTTCTCCTAGCCATTCATTTATCTGTTTTCTCACGATCTCGGTCTCCAATGGTGAAAGGCGTCTTACTTTTTGCGCGGCTGGTTTCTCATCCATCAAAACAAGTTTCATCTCAATTTCTGTGGTCCGCCGAAGCTTTTCCGGGCAATAGTTCACGATTACACTCTTAATTTTGTCAACCAAATGTTTGTTTTCTATGTGGTCCAAATTTAAATTTAATTCTCCATGTTCCAGGATGAATGAGTACATCTCAGGCACAAATTTTTTCATCGTAATGCCGATCGGTGAAATCGTTGTAACCGTCTTAGATATTAGTTCCTTTCCCAAAATCACGTCCACTGGGAAAACGGTATCCTGTACGATATGGAACACGGTATTGTAATCATCACCATCCACTATGATAACTGCCGAGAATTGCCCAACCGTTTTCAAGTTCCTCGAACCAGCACCCGAAAATAAAGTCGTGATCGCTTCAAAATTCGGCTCACCAATACTTGTGTATTTCTTCTGCGTCATGAAATTCAAGTCACTTCCAGTGTCGACCAACCCATGCAGCTCGTATTTGCCAATACTAAATTTTTTTATTTCGCTTGCACAACCATTTTTGTCTCTTGTAAAGCATGCTTTAGATGTACGGGTTTCATGACAATCTTTCGCTCGATGCCCACAATTGCTGCTCTTGAAGCACTTCAAACCCTTTTCTTTATTCGGGCATTCCTTACTGATATGCCCAACTTCTTCGCAACTATAACAACGCGGGTTACTCCTATACGACGCACCTCTGAATTTTAGAGGCGTTTTGACATCTTTCGAATTTGCTGTGACTTTCGGCGAAGCTGAGTTTTGCTTGCATTTCTTCTTTAATTCAGCATATGAATCCAATTTTCGCTTAAAATCTTCCATGTTTGACCATCCATACAAGAGTTGTTTATTGGTCTCCAAATCAGGGATCCCGTCAATGCAATGCTGTATAATTGCATCGTCTTCGACATTTGCAGCACAGCCAATTTCCCTCAGTGCGATCAAATAACTTCTGTAAGACTCAGACGGTAGTTTTATTCGCCCAGAAAGTTTTAGATGTACTTGAGCAATATTTAGAGTGACCTTGAATTCTTGTTTCAAAAACTGACTAAGTTTTTCCCACGTGCCAACATCGTTTGTGGTTCTCAAGCTGTTTTTCGCAGTTCCCGTTAGTAAACGCTTTGCATACACTGTTCTGCATGTCGCTCCATCCCAAACGAACAGCAGTTTCATTGATGTCGCTCAGCCACTTTCCACCGAATAACCATCATCACCAATAAATTGCACCAACGATTCTTCGACGTCTTTGAACAGAAAATTTGACGAATTTCCGAATTCACCTTGTACGGTATTATTAGCGGATAGCCTTTTTTTCAACAGGTCGTTCTCACGACGTAACAATTCGAGTTTGCGTGCTCTTTCTTCTAAATCTCTGATACATCTCTCCGCCTCGGCATTACCATCTGTAATCGAGGAGCGGTGAGTTGAAGAAAAGTGTAAACTATCAATCTTTTGTTTGAAACCGTCTAACATTGCTTGAAAAGTGTCCTCTACATGTGATAAATCTGGTAACGTCTGGGAACTTCTACGTTTGTTACGATTTCGTTTAGACATTTCCTTATTTCTTTTGTAACACACTATAAAGATGCTCAACGTGGTACTTAAATTGCACGATTTTATTTAATTATTTACCGCACGCCAATTAATTATAATGTTTTTCGTTGTCTATTTCTAAATTGCGCACAAAACGGAGAATTTTATTATTTAATATGTTTAAATTTTTTTTTAACAGAATCACATCAACACGTAACAAGATTTTTTTTTTTTTTTTTACAGCTGGTTTAGTTCACAATTCGCGCTACTTCTTCGTTGTTTCATTGAAGAAAATCCTCGTGCCGGTAAAACATCAATTGAAAATATACTAACACTTTTTTTTGGTTAAGATTTTCGTTACCGACACCTGTAACGATAACCGGCCGTCTTTGATGAGAAAAATCGCACACGTCTTTACGTCTTGGAATTTCTTTTTATTACAGCGAAATTTCACGGGCCTTACAATCCACAATATCAACACACGTTATTGCGGAATCACCGATTATCCCGGTTGAGCCCCCACTTGTAGGATTTTAATTTTAATCGTCGTAAGAATGAAACGCGAAATTAAGTTTTGCTTTTCTTCGGCTCTTTATTTTTTGGATTATCACCGCAGACTGATTTTTTGAATAATCATTTTATTTCAATTACAAAAATAATAACAGTACAGAGTACAGCATAAAATCATACGATCGAATTATGGGTATTCGTCTACAATACTTGTAATAGTAAACAGTAATACAATACAATAAGCAATATTAATTAGATACAGGGTATATATATATATATATATATATATATATATATATATATATATATATATATATATATATATATATATATATATATATATATATATATATATATATATATATATATATAATATATATATATATATATATATATATATATATATATATATATATATATATATATATATATATATATATATATATATATATATATATATATATATATATATATATATATATATATATATATATATATATATATATATATATATATATATATATATATATATATATATATATATATATATATATATATATATATATATATATATATATATATATATATATATATATATATATATATATATATATATATATATATATATATATATATATATATATATATATATATATATATATATATATATATATATATATATATATATATATATATATATATATATATATATATATATATATATATATATATATATATATATATATATATATATATATATATATATATATATATATATATATATATATATATATATATATATATATATATATATATATATATATATATATATATATATATATATATATATATATATATATATATATATATATATATATATATATATATATATATATATATATATATATATATATATATATATATATATATATATATATATATATATATATATATATATATATATATATATATATATATATATATATATATATATATATATATATATATATATATATATATTAATATATATATATATATTGAAACGGCGGTTGCCGATGCACCCTAGTTCCCAGCCCTATTAAGTAAATTTTCCGGTATTCTTAATATTGGGAATTTTGTTCCACGTGAAAAATGTTGATTTACCCTTATTCTAGGTTGTTTCTCCTCTTTTTAAAATGGTATAAATAGCGGTACCCAAATATGACAGGGGGAGTCTGTCAGTTTTGTTCAGATGGTAAAAAATTAAATGGTGTGACCGGTCGTGTTGATGATCGAAAGAAAATAGAAATAAAAAATGTGCTTGTGATCGAAAAAATAATTTTGTTAGTTTTTCTAAAAGAATCCCTGTAGAAAATTAAATAACATTACGCGTGGGGATCGCGATAGAAAATTGAAATTATAAATACATAAGATTTATAAAATTGTGTTAAGTGGGCCATTTATATGACTTGCATGATCACAGAAAATAAGTGTTGCATGACCGATATAAAATCCCGTTTTGTGTGTTGAAAAAAATTAAAATTTTTACAAGAACGATTTACTACGATCGACTAAAACAAAAAAAAAAAAATTAAAATATAATACAAAATATTACCGGCTATAAAAATGCAACTTTGATCGAAAAGGTTGCCAAATCATATATTGACTTAAAATAAGTGATAATTGGAAATTAAGTGTATACGAGAACTTTAGTCTTACAAAAGTTATGTTATAATTCCACCGTGAACTGAAAGTCCATACGGGGCATGAAATTTAAAATAACATTGGTGAATCATTGCAAAATTAAGTGAAATTTATAAAAAAAAATTACTGTGGTTTTTCTAGATATTAATCACAATATTATCGATAAGTTGTTAATGATATCAATAGAAAACGAGTTGGTTGTGTAATCGTGTACTGTAGTGCAATTTAATTAATAATCCGAAAATGTAAACTAATTAACAAAAAAAAAAAAAAAAAAACTATCTCGTTAATATTTGTCTAGCATCTAGTTCATCCAATAATTATAAACTGTTATCCTTATAATCAGTAATAATTTTAAGTTAAATTTCCAAGTACAAAAAAAAAATATAATAATAAAACCATCATAAAACTCATCAAGAACTGTCGGTGTATATATGAGGTATTCGGAAATTATATACAGATATACTCGCTCTAACGCGGATCATTGTTCAGTTGAATATGCCAAGTACGGATAAATTATGTACCTTTACAAAAATGTTTTGCTGACTATAAACTGGATATAAGGTCGTCGCCATTCGCAGATGAGTTGATCCTTTTATTATTGTTATTTATTCATTTATCATTAAATTATTTTGCTATTTATCATATGTATATATATCATATTTATTACATTTAGTTGTTCATGTTTATGTTCATGTATATTAATTTATTAAAATCTTTATTAGTAAATATTTATTTTCTAGTCAAGGTTAAATCTATACCCAAGTTAGCTAAAGTTTATAATTGTTTATTATCAATAAGAAAGTTAAAGTTATAGTCCGGACTTAGGTAGTCGAAAGAAAATTTATGTTATTTATCTATTATAATTTATTTTGTTTATACTTATGTACATTTACTTTTGCAATAATTTTTCTATATCGTTTCTACTTTGACGAGTAATCTAACAGTTAATAAATTTTCCAATTTTTGTTAATATTTGATTTTTTTGCGTTTTCGAAATATAAAACATTTGTTATCGTATTGTATAACTTAATACTTAAATTCTATGATGTTTTCTTTTCATTTAAATAGTTCTTGTGAAAATTAGTTTAATCAAGATGGAATAATTTACCGTTGGATTACGGAAATGCTGATTGCGTGGTGAATGTTGTGGTAGATGTTTCGTTGCATATTTTTTTCTGATTAGGCGGTATACTCAAGATCTTCGTACGCTCCTGAAAACCCCACCCCCATTCACCCTGAGCTTAAGCCGGCTATCTAGTACCGCCCAGGAGTCTATGCGAAGATATTCTGTTAACCGAGGCTGAACTGTACATTGTCTTATATAACGCACAGTTTAGTTTCGTTACAGTGGCGCCCAAACGTAATGCAATTAATAAATGGCTTATTCTTCCAAATTATTCCCTAGTTTCTTTGTAACGACGCCCGCGGCTGTCGTCGTTCCCAGTGCTGAGTATTTAAAACTGAGGATTTTTATGGCCCAGTTTATGATGACGATGATTATGATGATAGAAAAAAAATAAATAAATAAATAGAGGTTTTTTGAAAGCAGGCGATCAGTCAGTCCGGTGTTGAATTTGAGTTGAAAAATACCAAAGTGGAAAGAATAATAAGTTTAAAATATTATTCATTCAAGACAAAAAATTTTAATTTAAAACAAAAAAAAAATCAATTTTAAGAGTACCAATAATTTTTATGGTATCATATGAACCTTTCATTTAAGTTTTTTTTATTAATTTAAAGTTTCGTTTCTGATTGGTGAAAATTTTGTTTGAGATTGTTTTCGGGCGTGGTGGATCATGCCGTTAAGTTAAGAAAAAAAATTCCAACGGTGAAACAATTAGAGAAGCAAAACGTGACTTCAAAAAACAAAAAATCAAGATAAAATTCTGTTATAGTTAAGGATAATTCTGTGATAGTTACAGTTAAGGATGTTAAATTACTGTGTGTGAAATAAATCTTATTGTTTTGAGTAAACCGGCCAAATAGGCTACTGTTGTAAAAAAAAAAACTAAAAGTTGTAGTATCTAAAGACATATATTGCAACGGCCGCTAACAAATCCCAGTGAATTATCATAGAATAATCAAATAATATAACGTTGCTGGACATCTTAATAATAAAATTATAACATTGAAGCTATATAATTTTACCACAAATCACCTGGCTCTAGATCAAAGGCCACATAACTAAATACTTTATCTATACCGTTTCGGTTGCCATAGTAACCTTGAATAACTATTACGATATTTTGCTCATTATAATAGTACTTTCGAATAATAAAATTAATAATTTATAATACAATTACTCTAATAAATAAATACCCACCTTCTAATATCGTCATAATACAATTATTCTAATATAAATAAAACCAAAATTATAAAAAAAAAAACCTAAGGGGAGCATCAGCTATACATCGATCCGGATTACCGAGTTCTACTCTACAGCTGCAACAACAACAACGGAGGACAATAAACGCCGCAACACTTCATTCGTCGGCTATGTACATAGTAAATAGGTATAATAGTATTTTTGTATACATAAGTTTCAATTTATTTTAAAATTTAGTAATTAGTTACAATTTTTTCTTGTTAATTAACGAAAAGTTAAGATACTTGTGGTCTTGTTAATTTCGGTGGTGGTAATTAGATTTAAGATAGTTTACCTTAAATTTCATTTTGATTTTTTTTTTTTTCGCGAATGATAACATTTACTACAGATCTATACAACTCAAACTCAAGGGCGAAAGTTTGAAATTTCATTAGAACATATTTTTATTGCGAAAGGTTGTAAATTAAATCATAAAAATTATTTTCTATTGTGTTTCCTTCGTAATTGTTTTATTATGCTATTCTTCTTCTCTTGAGTTTGAAATCTAAATTAAAATTATCAAATATATATATTATATGAATTTAGCTGAAGTAATAAAATTTTAATTATGACTTAATCGAGACTCACGAGTGGATGACGATGAGTGTATAGGGTAAGTCCGTCGATTAGGAAATGGGAATGATTCGTTGTACTCCTTCCATGTGCGGTGTATTCAAGATTTGTTGTATGTTTCTGGATTTCCCCACGACCAACACCCTGAGCTTTAGCCGGCTACCTACCACCGCCCAGAAACCTCTACACGAATAATCTGCTAACGGACAAGTTCCGTTACAGTGGCGCCCAATCTAATATAGCTATCCTTTTCATTCTTTCCCTATCCTTTTCCGTTTATAATCAATTTTTTTTTTCATTACAAGTTTTCGGTTCATTCAAATATGAAGTTTTTATTCCGGCATTTTCGCTGTTTGAAGTTAAACTTTGAGTGAATTGAAGCTTTTGTTTAACGTATGTGTTCAGTAAGTAACATCCGACTGATTTCCCAACCGTTACTGGTATTGAGCTCTTACTGTTTCCGCGTTGTGAGTGTAGACTTCAGTATATTACTCGGTATAATTAAGTGGAGTAATCCGTCCATATGTTATTAATTTCAATTTTATCATCTTTCCCTTTCATATTTAATTTGTTTTTCTTTCAAATGTATTGTAGTTGAGATATTTTGTTGATTCCGCTTTTAGTGTTTAGATTTCCGGGTATCTCAGCTTCATTCGTTTTCAGCTTATATTTAGTTTGACAATTTAACATAATTTCGACATCCCAAATCGGTTTGATTTCATTTTTGTTAAATTTTTTTTTTACTTAGTGTTTTAACTATAGTTCAAATTTTCCTAATTCCTTTCCTTTACGTACAACGAAACCTTTCTTCAGTCACGAGTCAAATAAACATTTCTGAAATCATGCGATAAAACGTTAAAACGACGAACTGGCCGTACACTCATCGTCATCATCTTAGTAAAATAAAACAATTAAAATATTCAAATTTAATTTTGAACTTATTATTCACGGTGCAAAAAAAGAAAAAATTCTTACTTTGCACAATTTTAAACTTAGGTTCAACACTCGGACTTGTCTAATTTTTTTGATTATTTATTCTCTTTATAAACCCCAATATTTAAGTTTAAGTTTTTTCCATCATTCATTTAATCAGCCAATTCTGTTGATTCTTACTGGCCAATTCGAAATATTATATTAGGTAAAAGAATTTAATTTTTTTTTGTATTATTTTTCGCTCCTACATTGGAGGTATCCCGAAAATTTAGGAAAAATAATTATCAAAATGAGAGTATCGGCCTTAAAACCCGACGAGATCGAGGTGGAGTGCGAATTGCGAGCCATCTTGACTGGGTCTACGGAGGCCTTGGTCAATTTACAGCAACAAATCGAGTCCGAGAAAGCTGGAACTATTAGTGCTCCTCATCGAATGCATAGCAAAGCAGCTAAAAATCCTAACGCGGAGGTTGAAGTTTGCCGTAGTAAACTCATCCGATTGCGAGATGATATCTCAAATTTAAAATCAATTGAAGCCGCAGAACAAACCCATACCGCCCAACAAATTTGGTCCCGGTTGACACACGTGAAAGGTCGATTAGATCGCGTATCACTTTCCCCCACATACCAAGAAGCTGCCCGTCGATTGCTACAATCATGCGCTAAATTACTTGAATCACTCGACGCTTTCTTACAAAATTCAGACGATTTAAATAATTCTATCAAGACGGCCGAAGGAGTAGAGCTTGATGTCGTGAATCCCGCTCCGTCAGCCCAATCCATTGACATTACGCCCAATCCACAGACTACGATGGAGCTTGCCGAACGCAACCCCAACTTTGTGAATATGGTTATATCTGGAGAAGAACAGTCAAGTCCTAAGACCAGCCAAGTTATATCAGTGGACCATTCCGCGCTATTGTTGGAAATGATGAGACAAGTAAAGCAATTGTCTGAACAGGTACAAGTTCTAAGCCTCAAGCGAGTCGAGTCTCAACCACAAATTTTGAATCCCCCCATATCAGCAATATCCTCTGGTGATGTACTACCGGCCGTCTCTTTGATTAAAGAGAACAAACAAATGGTGCTCCAGGACAAACAAACTCGCGTACAGTTTCACAGATCGAGTCCCGTGCACTCTAATCAACCAATTTTTACAAACCCTATATCTTCAGTGGCTACCATTAACAGTGTAACTCAGGCTTCAGTATCTACGAGTGGTAGTAATAGTCACCATCAAGTAATAACTCCCACAATACCCTCCCATCATAACAGTACTTTCCTCAATTGTCTGGGTTCAGACCAACAAAATACCATTCATGGTGAAAATTTGGGTCCCCCTTTATACCGGGATGACCTGCCTAGGCGTCAGCAATTATCTAGATGCGGTATTTCATACAGTGGATCCTCTTCTGGGATAACTGTGGAAATGTTTTTCTTCCAATTGGAAACTATAGCTGCCTCAATGAATTTATCTGAAGAATCCTTAATGTTTGAGATGAGCACGATACTGAAGGACATAGCTCTCCAATGGTACTGGACGTACCGACGACACCACCCATTTGCATCTTGGTCCATTCTCAAACACGATTTTCTTGAACGATTCAAAGACCGAAGGACGGACTTTGAGATTCGAAGGACCATCGAGGATAGAAAACAACAGGCTAACGAACCCTTTATCGATTTTTATCATCATGTTTGGGGTCTAACATTACAATGCCGCACTCCATACCGAGACGAAGAGTTTATCCAACTTTTAATCTCAAACATGAAACCAGCCTTACAGTACCACTTGACTGACCAAAGATTTACGAACATTAACGATTTAATCAAGAGCTGTACCGCCTGGGAAGCTACGTTTAAACGTTTCCGTACACGGGTAGATAATTCTTTAACTAATCGACGTACCATTAACGAGCTTCAAACCATTGATTATAACACCAATATCACGGAGGAGACCAAATTTAACTCGCCTATGACAGCACCAGGGAGATATGAACCAATCTCGGCTTTGCATACCTCACTAAGGAATCCGACTATATTACAAGACCGCCAAAACACGGCCGCAAGGAATACTCGTGCAAATTCACCTACCTTGGGAACACATATAATATGTTATAATTGCTCCGACATCGGGCACGTGTTCGTAGATTGTCCCCTCGCTCCCACCGGAATCTTTTGTTATCGTTGTGGTTTGAAAGGTAAAATTACACCTAAATGTCCACGGTGCGCGGAAACCTTGGGGAGAATATACCGGCGCGCGGAAAACTCATCCCGGGGTCAATGGAGGTCTGGGAACCAAGGGCCCCCGAATACGTTATTACCCAAAATTCCCCGAGAAGATGCGGCCAGCAACACCGATTCAGAGTTGGGTCGAATGAAAATCTCGAATTCATAGATACCAATACGAGAGAACCATATAATTCATCTTCATCAAACAACACCCCATCTCAATCCAATAACTCATTCGACGTTCCATTACGGCAAGATATTTCGTGCGATCGGCCGTTAAATCCTTATAGTTCTACCAAATTAGTTCCACCGCCTAATCTAGAGTCAAATACGCACGAGCATTTACCCACCTCATTTTCTATTCCGAAGTCGTTTATGAATCAAAATAACCCTGAAGTGGCCCTGGATTTAAATACTGGTGCCTATTTGTCCAGATCGTCATCACCTTCCAAACCCCTTAGTGGTAATACCCTCGACAGTAAACCTCATGCCCGACGCTACTATAATTCGGATCGGAAAAACAGATCGATAAATTATCGGGAAAACAGAAGAATCCGAAAGGCTGGTATTGTTGCTTCTGTACTTAATACAGAAATTACAGATAAGAGACCATATGCTAAAGTCACAATCAATAATGTACCCTATACGGGTCTCCTTGATAGCGGGGCCAGTGTCAGTGTTTTGGGTCGCGGTTCAGAAACATTTCTGTCAAACCATCTTAGTAAATTTTACAATTTTCCCACCCATATTCATACAGCTAGTGGACAATCCCAGCGTGTGTTTGGCTACATATACGCACTGGTTCGGTTCAATAATCAAACGCATAGTTTAATGCTTTATATAGTACCCTCTCTCGAGCAACCACTATACCTGGGAATTGATTTTTGGAATAAGTTTGGCATTACCCCAAAAATCTGCTCCATCAGTCTTAGAGACGAAATATCTGAACAATCCAATTCTCCGAAACATCACGTTCTCACAGCAGCGGATCGAGCGCGATTAGATCGCATAATAGATAGTTTTCCTTCGAGTATTAAGTTGGGTCTAGGAAGGACCAAACTCGTCACGCATGTGATTGATGTTGGCGAGGCCAAACCTCTAAAACAGCGATTCTATGCCGTGTCCCCGGTGAAGCAAAAGCAGATGTATGAGGAGTTGGACCGCATGCTGGCCCTAGATGTCATCGAGGAGAGCCAAAGCTCATGGTGCTCGCCTGTCACTCTGGTGCATAAGGCGAACGGCAAAGCACGGCTCTGTCTGGATGCCCGAGAAGTGAATAAGGTGACCGTCAAGGACGCGTATCCGCTGCCACTTATCAACGGATTGTTGGGTCGACTGGATCAAACCCGATATATTTCAGCAATTGATTTAAAAGATGCCTTTTGGCAGATCCAGCTTGATCCCCAATCCCGCGATAAGACGGCGTTTACGGTACCTGGACGGCCCTTGTATCACTTCAAGGTTATGCCTTTCGGGCTGTGCAATGCCCCACAAACCCTCTGTCGTCTTATGCACCGCGTGATTCCCTATCAACTACATGATAGAATTTTTGTCTATCTCGATGATTTACTGGTTACCTCAGCTTCGCTGGAGGAACATTTCTCTCTGTTGCATGACGTGGCAAGATTATTGACCGAAACTGGTCTTACTATTAATATAGAGAAGAGTCAGTTTGTGTTGAGGGAGGTCAACTATCTTGGTTATATCGTAGGAGACGGGTGCCTCCGCACAAACCCAGAAAAGTGTAGAGCTATCGTTGAGTTTCCAAAGCCCAGAACGACAAAACAGATAAGACGCTTTCTGGGGATGTGTGGATGGTACCGTCGGTTCATCCAAAACTTCGCTTCGTTAGCCGCTCCGCTGACTGACCTCACTGGCAAGTCCGCCTTGAAATGGTCTGCCTCCGCGGAAGAATCATTTAAATCCCTTAAACTAGCTTTATCCTCGGCCCCCGTGCTGGCCAACCCTGATTACAGTAAGCCCTTCTATATACAGTGCGATGCCAGTACCGTCGGCGTAGGCAGCGTTCTGTTCCAGACGGACACCGATGGTGGGGAACATCCCATTGAGTATATCTCACATAAGCTCAATGGGGCCCAAAAAAACTATTCGGTGACCGAGCTGGAATGCTACGCCGCGGTACTCAGTGTGCAAAAGTTCCGGCCTTATATAGAAGGGTATCCTTTTGTGATATACACGGATCACGCTAGCTTACGTTGGCTGATGTCACAAAAGGATCTGTCAGGGCGCCTAGCACGGTGGAGCCTTAAGTTACAGGCCTTTGATTTTCAGAAAGGATATCGTAAAGGATCGGTAAACATAGTACCTGATACGTTATCTCGGGCCTTTTGTGAAGAAACATCTCCAGGGTCCAAGGATAATCTGATAATCTCTGATAATCTGTCTGACAATTGCTTTTCTCCATCGTTGTACTCGAAAAATCCTATCGATCCGTTGTTGATTTCAAGTTTGGGTTATGCTGATAATAGTAACTATTCGATATTGCAGATCGATCTTAACTCACCGTCTTTTCAGAACTCCGAATACCTAGAACAAATCGAAAAGCACAAGCAGATGAAAAATTGTGATACGAATTTTCGAATACAAGACGGCAAACTTTTAATAGCCCCCTCTTACGGCAGTCGTTACCTAAATACGGATATTCCAGACTGGAAATTGGTCGTGCCGGAGGCGCTTACTCACAATCTTATCGAGATGGCCCATGTTCCCCCAACCTCTGCACACCTCGGCACCAGCAAAACACTCGAAAGGCTGCAGCGGCAATTCTTTTGGCCTCGAATGGCATATCAAGTAAGCCAATATGTGTCAGCGTGCTTAAAATGCAAGATGAATAAAGCCGTCAATTTTTCCACACGGCCTCCTATGGGAGCACCAACAGAATCCACACGCCCTTTTTAAAAGATCTATGTTGATTTTTTGGGACCTTATCCTCGTTCAAAACATGGCAATTCGTCTATAATAATAGTCTTGGATCATTACTCCAAGTTTGTACTCATCAAACCATTGCGTGAAGCCTCCGCTCGCCTACTATGTTCTTTTATGGAAAACGAAGTATTCTTACTATTCTCAGTCCCAGAAGTAGTTACATCTGATAATGGTAAACAGTTTACCTCAAAGCTTTTCAAAGAATTACTTTTAAAATATAATGTTTCGCATGTACGTACCCCAATTTACTCCCCACAGAGTAATGCATCGGAGCGAGTTAACAGAACGTTGCTTGCCGCCATCCGATCTTACATTTCCGATCGTGAACATAATGAATGGGACCGTCACCTCCAGGAGGTGGCTGCAGCCTTACGGAATGTACGACATGATTCGACCCAGTTCTCGCCCCATTACCTGGTCTTTGGCCAACACATGTCACTGCATGGGAGCGATTATGCCTTACGACGCTTTTTATCTAATAATGATGCGAATGAAATCCATATGCTGACTAAACCCGACCGACTAAATCTTGTTCGTGACCAGATTATCCACCATTTGAAAGAGGCCCACGGAAGAACGTCTCGCCGATATAATCTACGCAGCCAACATCGAAACTTCCATCCGGGGCAACCAGTGTTTGTACGATCGTTCGCACAGAGTGACGCCTCGAATAGATTCTCTTCCAAATTAGCAGCCAAATTTATACCCGCAATAATCGATGGTAAAGTGGGTAATGTGGCATACTCTGTCCGTGATCTGGAAGGAAAGTCATTAGGCACTTATCATGCCAAGGACATTCGAGTTTGAGATACTTTAATTACTGGCTCGAGCATTATTTTTCGGTCCTGCGGATTATTTATTAGCCCGGCTTCATGAGACTCCATCTCGGGTATGGGTCGTCCCCACGTTTGTAACGACGCCCGCGGCTGTCGTCGTTCCCAGTGCTGAATATTTAAAACTGAGGATTTTTATGGCCCAGTTTATGATGACGATGATTATGATGATAGAAAAAAAATAAATAAATAAATAGAGGTTTTTTGAAAGCAGGCGATCAGTCAGTCCGGTGTTGAATTTGAGTTGAAAAATACCAAAGTGGAAAGAATAATAAGTTTAAAATATTATTCATTCAAGACAAAAAATTTTAATTTAAAACAAAAAAAAAATCAATTTTAAGAGTACCAATAATTTTTATGGTATCATATGAACCTTTCATTTAAGTTTTTTTTATTAATTTAAAGTTTCGTTTCTGATTGGTGAAAATTTTGTTTGAGATTGTTTTCGGGCGTGGTGGATCATGCCGTTAAGTTAAGAAAAAAAATTCCAACGGTGAAACAATTAGAGAAGCAAAACGTGACTTCAAAAAACAAAAAATCAAGATAAAATTCTGTTATAGTTAAGGATAATTCTGTGATAGTTACAGTTAAGGATGTTAAATTACTGTGTGTGAAATAAATCTTATTGTTTTGAGTAAACCGGCCAAATAGGCTACTGTTGTAAAAAAAAAAACTAAAAGTTGTAGTAACTAAAGACATATATTGCAACGGCCGCTAACAAATCCCAGTGAATTATCATAGAATAATCAAATAATATAACGTTGCTGGACATCTTAATAATAAAATTATAACATTGAAGCTATATAATTTTACCACAAATCACCTGGCTCTAGATCAAAGGCCACATAACTAAATACTTTATCTATACCGTTTCGGTTGCCATAGTAACCTTGAATAACTATTACGATATTTTGCTCATTATAATATTACTTTCGAATAATAAAATTAATAATTTATAATACAATTACTCTAATAAATAAATACCCACCTTCTAATATCGTCATAATACAATTATTCTAATATAAATAAAACCAAAATTATAAAAAAAAAAAACCTAAGGGGAGCATCAGCTATACATCGATCCGGATTACCGAGTTCTACTCTACAGCTGCAACAACAACAACGGAGGACAATAAACGCCGCAACACTTCATTCGTCGGCTATGTACATAGTAAATAGGTATAATAGTATTTTTGTATACATAAGTTTCAATTTATTTTAAAATTTAGTAATTAGTTACAATTTTTTCTTGTTAATTAACGAAAAGTTAAGATACTTGTGGTCTTGTTAATTTCGGTGGTGGTAATTAGATTTAAGATAGTTTACCTTAAATTTCATTTTGATTTTTTTTTTTTTCGCGAATGATAACATTTACTACAGATCTATACAACTCAAACTCAAGGGCGAAAGTTTGAAATTTCATTAGAAGATATTTTTATTGCGAAAGGTTGTAAATTAAATCATAAAAATTATTTTCTATTGTGTTTCCTTCGTAATTGTTTTATTATGCTATTCTTCTTCTCTTGAGTTTGAAATCTAAATTAAAATTATCAAATATATATATTATATGAATTTAGCTGAAGTAATAAAATTTTAATTATGACTTAATCGAGACTCACGAGTGGATGACGATGAGTGTATAGGGTAAGTCCGTCGATTAGGAAATGGGAATGATTCGTTGTACTCCTTCCATGTGCGGTGTATTCAAGATTTGTTGTATGTTTCTGGATTTCCCCACGACCAACACCCTGAGCTTTAGCCGGCTACCTACCACCGCCCAGAAACCTCTACACGAATAATCTGCTAACGGACAAGTTCCGTTACATCTTCCTTGCTATCTGTTGTAAAAATTAATTTGCCATACAATTTTAGTATCAATCCCTCATTCATAAATAATGTCCGACTCTTAAAGTTGTTTGATCATATTTTCGAGCGTACTGATACTTCAATTTTAAAGTTAAATCTTGTTTATAAGCATTCGACGAATTCTCTCTACTGAGTTGAACCTGAGATACTACTGTTTCCTCTTTTAGAGTTTTGACTTCAGAGTTTTTTTCAGTCAAATCAGCTATTGGGTAATTCGTCCAAATGTATAAGTAAATCTCAATTCAATTTCAAGTTAGTCTTATTTCAATTTATTCCCATCCCTTCAATAGATTTTGACATGTCGTTGTTGAGTTAACCAATCGATTCCGCCATTTGCGTAGATCGCGATTATGATTTCTCAATATCAGTCATTACAGTTAATTTAATTTGATGACTTAAATTTAATAAATATTGATTTCCCATTTTTGGTTTGACGCAATAAAATTAAGTCGTCAGTCATATTTTTACATATATTCCGATGCCATTATTTGGTAAATTTTCTTATTGATGTATTGACACGGAAACAATACTGTTTCGCTTATAGGTTGACTGCAGATTATTTCTTGTCAGTTATTAATGCGAAGATTATGTTAAATTTTGGTATCATAACACTATCTTTCCTTAGCTTTATTTAAATGTAACGAGACATTTGCTTGACAGGATCCAGCATTCAGCATTTCCGTGAACTTCTATATGAATATATTGAAACACAATTACAAATAAAACGTTATTAATTTTGTTAACTATTATTATTATTTTTATTACAAAGCACATATTTTCGTTAATATTAAAATTTTATCGATAAGCACCCAATTAAGTTGAATTATTTATTTCACGAAAAAAAATATTAATATTAATAATCATATTTTTTTTATTATTACTTATTTAAGGTAAAACAGAAAAAAAAAAAAAATTTTTTTTCCCTTAACTACCATTTTTATATTCCTTCCTCTAACTTCATTGTCTAAAGATCGCCTTTAATTTCGTGGGGTTAACCTCGTGATAAAACTTTTTGGAATTATAACTTAAATATTTGGTATTCTAGTCAAAATGGATATTTCATTGTTAAAATCAGATGAGATAGAGGTTGAGTGCGAGATTCGGGGAATTTCTCCGAAATCTTCTAACGCGGTCGAGTCCCTTATAACACAAATTACAAAGGAAAAAGACGGCCTTATGTCCGTCCCTCAGAAGATGCATACTCGAGCATCCAAACGTCCGGATCTAGAGATTGACCATTGTAGAACCAAATTACTTCGCCTTCAGCAGGATATTGGGGAATTGAAAAATCTTCCATTTGGAGAACAACCGTCTAAGGCACAGCAAATATATTCACGATTATTGCATGTACAAGACCGGTTGATGCGAGCTTCGCAATCTCCTACATACCGAGAACCAGCTTGTTTGGTACTAGAACCGTGTTCAAGTTTATTAGCTACTCTACAAGAGTACCTTGGAAATGAAAATAAATTAGACGAATCTATTCAAGCCACACAGCAGATTGAGATCGTAGTGTTACCTGAAATGCCGATGATCCCCGTTGAGTCCCCGTCAGTTGATGATACCATTCAACCAGTTTCCTCTTTGACCATTGTAAAATCTGGTGAAAATGAAGAAGCTCAAGTACCTCAGGCCCCACCTAAGATACCGAAATCCACTCGCATGGAACCTAACTCACTATTAATGACGACAATGATGGAGCAGCTTAATCAACTGACTAAACAGCTTCAATTGCTAAACGTGAAGCAAGACAATCTCCAGGCCCAGATTTCAAAGCAAGATCAATTGTTAGTGGAAAAACACGTTGCCTTTACGACGCCCGCTTTATTACAGCAAAATAACCTCGGACAGTCACCGGTAACGGTAGGTGGTCAAAAGCCACCAATTACTTTTAGCGTAACGTCTCAGCATGTAACCATCCCGTCTACTATCAGTCAAGTGCCCATTAGTAACACTTATAGTGATCCGGTGTTTACATCAGTACCACATCATAATAGCACATTCACCTCTACCGATGAACTATTTGCTAAACCCGCTAATAATATACTAACACATGCCAAATATGACAGTCGTCAACTTTTTCGTAGCGGTATTGCGTATAATGGATCTCCGGTAGGAATCACGGTAGATATGTTCCTTTTTCAGTTGGAGACTATGGCTTCGTCCATGCACTTATCGGATGAAACACTGTTTGTTGAAATCAGTACTGTATTGAAGGACGTAGCACTCCAATGGTATTGGACCTACCGAAGACATAACCCTTCTGCTAATTGGACGGGTTTTAAAACAGATTTCCTCGAAAGATTTAAAGATCGTCGAACGAATTTTGAAATTCGAAGAGCGGTAGAATCACGAAAACAAAAGCCGGATGAATCTTTTCTTGATTTTTACCATGATGTTTGGAGGTTAAGTTTACAGTGTCATACTCCCTATAAGGATGAGGAATTCATTCAAATGCTAATGATGAATATGAAACCCGCTTTGCAGTTCCATTTGACCGACCGACAGTTTAACAATCTTAATGATTTGATTAAAAGTTGCGTAAACTGGGAGGAAACATTTAAAAGATTTAAAGCTCCCCACGACAGTCTACCAACGCATAAACGAGCCATAAACGAACTAGAACTGATGTCTGATGACGATCGCTCGCCATCGGCGTTGGTAAGGCAGTCTACAGATACTGGTTTTCAAGAACCTAGCACATCTCTATCATATTCAGTATCTGCTATCCAAAGTCCTACCTTACTTAGACCACATTTGCGTGTAGAAAACCAACAACTGCGACGACCTAATCCCATGGTCTTGCCGAAAAAAGATCCCATTTGCTTCAATTGCGATGATATTGGGCACACCTTCGTTGATTGTCCCATACCACCTACTGGAATATTTTGCTACCGCTGTGGGTTAAAAGGATCAATTGCTTCCCGATGTGCTCGGTGTGCGGAAAACTTCTCGAGAGGTCTCTGGAAAACTGGGAATCAGGGGCCTCCAAAACCAGGGTCACCCAGAATTATGAGGGAAGATGCTGCCAGCAATACCGACCCGGAGCTAGTGCGGAACCAATTAACAAAATAACATTCGATAAGTTTTCAAACACCAAATCTAATTTTACTTCCAATCCCTATCATACTTATTGGCAACCTATGTCATCGGTAGATATATTGAATTTACCACATTCGTTTAATCCTTATGTGACCGAATACAACAATAATTGTTCAATGGACCCTTCGTCTAAGTGCGAGATGGTACTCGACTACCATCAGTCGAACATCATGCAAGAGCCTGCCGGCTCTTCTGAGTCAAATCCGACAGCACAGTTACCACGGTGTTTGTACAATGCCAACCGGGGCGTACGATCAATGTCATATTGGGAACACCGAAAAAATAGCAGAGCTCTGATTATTTCTTCCATTATTTCGGCTGAAGCTGGTGACATTAGACCATATGCGCTCGTGGAAATTAATAAAGTACCTTATAAAGGCTTGTTGGACAGTGGAGCTAGTGTTAGTGTACTTGGTACTTGGATCTGAAATTTTCTTAACAAAATCTACGCCCGCATTTCACCACTTCCCTTCGTGTGTTCATACTGCTAACGGGCATTCCGAACGCGTTTTTGGGTTTGTCAACGCTTCCGTCAACTTTAAGGGAAAAACTCATTTTATGAAGTTATACATTGTACCATCTCTCGAACAGCAGCTTTACCTCGGTATCGATTTCTGGAACCTTTTTGGTATAACTCCAAAATTATCTTCGATATCACTAACGGATAACCTCTATGACCATGAGACAGTTCCTAAATTTCACGTTTTGGGCGAGAAAGATCAGGTTAAACTCCAGTCCGTCGTGGACACATTTCCATCAAGTGCTAAGCTAGGTCTCGGCAAAACTACCTTGATCACGCATACTATCGACATTGGTTCATCCAAGCCGGTCAAGCAAAGGTACTACGCCGTGTCTCCAGCAATACAACAGTTGATGTATGCGGAACTTGACAGAATGCTATCTATCGGAGTTATCGAAGAGAGCCAAAGCTCGTGGTGTTCGCCAATCACCATAGTGCGTAAATCGAATGGCAAAGCGCGACTCTGTTTGGATGCCCGAGAATTGAATAAGGTGACTGTAAAAGATGCTTACCCGCTTCCTCTTATCTCTGGATTGTTGGGTCGGTTAGATCAAACTCATTATATTTCGACCATTGACCTCAAAGACGCCTTTTGGCAAATACCACTCGACCCCCAATCCAGGGATAAGACAGCGTTTACGGTACCAGGAAGGCCCTTATACCAATTTCGGGTTATGCCATTCGGGTTGTGCAACGCACCCCAAACACTATGCCGATTTATGCACCGAGTTATCCCTTACCGCTTACATGAAAAAGTTTTTGTTTATCTTGACGATCTTTTGATCACATCGGCTACGTTAGATGAGCATTTCCTGTTACTCGAAGAGGTTTCTCGCCTATTAAAAATAGCGGGACTAACAATTAATATTGATAAAAGTCAATTCCTTTTGAGGGAAGTAAATTATCTAGGGTATGTAGTGGGAAACGGGTGCCTCCGCACAAATCCTGAGAAGTGTAAGGCAATTTTGGACTTCCCGCCTCCCAAAACACCAAAACAAATCCGTCGTTTTCTTGGGATGTGCGGATGGTACAGGCGCTTCATAAAAAATTTTGCTTCACTAGCCGCTCCTCTGACTGATCTTACTGGCAAGGCAAAACCGAAATGGTCTCCCGCTGCAGATACTGCTTTCGAATCATTAAAACTTGCACTATCTTCCGCTCCCGTTTTAGCAAATCCTGATTACGGACGTCCCTTCTACATACAGTGTGACGCCAGTACCGTCGGCGTAGGGAGTGTACTCTATCAATTGGATTCTGACGGTTCTGAACATCCTATAGAGTACATTTCTCATAAACTCAACTCAGTACAAAAAAACTATTCAGTAACCGAATTAGAGTGTTACGCCGCGGTACTGAGCGTAAAGAAGTTCCGCCCGTATGTAGAAGGGTATCCTTTCACAATTTATACGGACCACTCCAGTCTGCGCTGGCTAATGTCCCAAAAAGATCTCTCCGGACGCTTGGCCCGATGGAGTCTCCAACTACAATCTTTCGACTTCCAGATAGGATACAGAAAGGGATCATTAAATGTAGTCCCTGATACATTGTCCAGGGCGTTTTGCGAAACTATTACTCCTCGTTCCTTCGGAAGTCATTCGGATGCCGAAGTACCCATTCTTCACATTGATCTGAATTCTTCTTCCTTCTTGGAAGAAGATTATGTGAAACAGTTAAAGCAAGTTGAACAGTCCAACAACCATGATCAAAACCTAATTGTTCGCGATGGAAAGCTTCTCATCTGTCCTTCTTATGGTCCGAAATACGTTGATACAGACCTCACTACTTATTACGCTATTTGCCGTAGGCACTTGGCGAAACACACTTATACTTAATAAACACATTTTTATTAATCACTTGTTTTTGTTTCGCAGAATATTTTTCAAAAAGTTTAAAAAATCACTCGATCGATTTCGACTTGTTAGGTCATCATCAGGAGTATCTACTGAATTGTATTAGTAAAAATTTTTTGTTATATAATAGAAAAAAGCAAAATATAAAAAAAAAAAAAAAAAAAAAAAAAAAAAAAAAAAAAAACAGTCGAAAGTCAATCTTCCGACAGCATATGTCTCTGCATGGTACTGACTATGGTTTACGCAAGTTACTGTTTGACGAAGATTCAAATAAAGTTCAAATCACCTCTAAGGCCGACCGACTAAATTTAGTTCGAGACCATGTCATCCATTATCTAAAAGTCGCTCATGAGAAAGTCGCTCGGCATTATAACTTGCGGAGTAGAAATCGTACTATTCAACCTGGACAACACGTATTTGTACGATGTTTCGCTCAGAGTGACGCCGTCAATAAATTTTCGGCTAAATTATCGGCTAAATTCCTTCCAGCTATTATAGAGAGTAAACTTGGGAATGTTGCGTATGTTCTTAAAAATTTAGACGGTAAACTTCTGGGCACGTACCATTTAAAAGATATTCGCACGTAAATATCCCATTATAAGAGCAGATTTGCCCGGCTCTATGAGACGTTTCTCGGGTGTGAGTCTTCACACCCTAGTTCCCAGCCCTATTAAGTAAATTTCCCGGTATTCTTAATATTGGGAATTTTGTTCCACGGGAAAAATGTTGATTTACCCTTATTCTAGGTTGTTTCTCCTCTTTTTAAAATGGTATAAATAGCGGTACCCAAATATGACAGGGGGAGTCTGTCAGTTTTGTTCAGATGGTAAAAAATTAAATGGTGTGATCGGTCGTGTTGATGATCGAAAGAAAATAGAAATAAAAAATGTGCTTGTGATCGAAAAAATAATTTTGTTAGTTTTTCTAAAAGAATCCTTGTAGAAAATTAAATAACATTACGCGTGGGGATCGCGATAGAAAATTGAAATTATAAATACATAAGATTTATAAAATTGTGTTAAGTGGGCCATTTATATGACTTGCATGATCACAGAAAATAAGTGTTGCATGACCGATATAAAATCCCGTTTTGTGTGTTGAAAAAAATTAAAATTTTTACAAGAACGATTTACTACGATCGACTAAAACAAAAAAAAAAAAAAATTAAAATATAATACAAAATATTACCGGCTATAAAAATGCAACTTTGATCGAAAAGGTTGCCAAATCATATATTGACTTAAAATAAGTGATAATTGGAAATTAAGTGTATACGAGAACTTTAGTCTTACAAAAGTTATGTTATAATTCCACCGTGAACTGAAAGTCCATACGGGGCATGAAATTTAAAATAACATTGGTGAATCATTGCAAAATTAAGTGAAATTTATAAAAAAAAATTACTGTGGTTTTTCTAGATATTAATCACAATATTATCGATAAGTTGTTAATGATATCAATAGAAAACGAGTTGGTTGTGTAATCGTGTACTGTAGTGCAATTTAATTAATAATCCGAAAATGTAAACTAATTAACAAAAAAAAAAAAAAAAAAACTATCTCGTTAATATTTGTCTAGCATCTAGTTCATCCAATAATTATAAACTGTTATCCTTATAATCAGTAATAATTTTAAGTTAAATTTCCAAGTACAAAAAAAAAATATAATAATAAAACCATCATAAAACTCATCAAGAACTGTCGGTGTATATATGAGGTATTCGGAAATTATATACAGATATACTCGCTCTAACGCGGATCATTGTTCAGTTGAATATGCCAAGTACGGATAAATTATGTACCTTTACAAAAATGTTTTGCTGACTATAAACTGGATATAAGGTCGTCGCCATTCGCAGATGAGTTGATCCTTTTATTATTGTTATTTATTCATTTATCATTAAATTATTTTGCTATTTATCATATGTATATATATCATATTTATTACATTTAGTTGTTCATGTTTATGTTCATGTATATTAATTTATTAAAATCTTTATTAGTAAATATTTATTTTCTAGTCAAGGTTAAATCTATACCCAAGTTTGCTAAAGTTTATAATTGTTTATTATCAATAAGAAAGTTAAAGTTATAGTCCGGACTTAGGTAGTCGAAAGAAAATTTATGTTATTTATCTATTATAATTTATTTTGTTTATACTTATGTACATTTACTTTTGCAATAATTTTTCTATATCGTTTCTACTTTGACGAGTAATCTAACAGTTAATAAATTTTCCAATTTTTGTTAATATTTGATTTTTTTGCGTTTTCGAAATATAAAACATTTGTTATCGTATTGTATAACTTAATACTTAAATTCTATGATGTTTTCTTTTCATTTAAATAGTTCTTGTGAAAATTAGTTTAATCAAGATGGAATAATTTACCGTTGGATTACGGAAATGCTGATTGCGTGGTGAATGTTGTGGTAGATGTTTCGTTGCATATTTTTTTCTGATTAAGCGGTATACTCAAGATCTTCGTACGCTCCTGAAAACCCCACCCCCATTCACCCTGAGCTTAAGCCGGCTATCTAGTACCGCCCAGGAGTCTATGCGAAGATATTCTGTTAACCGAGGCTGAACTGTACATTGTCTTATATAACGCACAGTTTAGTTTCGTTACAATATATATATATATATATATATATATATATATATATATATATATATATATATATATATATATATATATATATATATATATATATATATATATATATATATATATATATATATATATATATATATATATATATATATATATATATATATATATATATATATATATATATATATATATATATATATATATATATATATATATATATATATATATATATATATATATATATATATATATATATATATATATATATATATATATATATATATATATATATATATATAGTTATATATATATATATATATATATATATATATATATATATATATATATATATATATATATATATATATATATATATATATATATATATATATATATATATATATATATATATATATATATATATATATATATATATATATATATATATATATATATATATATATATATATATATATATATATATATATATATATATATATATATATATATATATATATATATATATATATATATATATATATATATATATATATATATATATATATATATATATATATATATATATATATATATATATATATATATATATATATATATATATATATATATATATATATATATATATATATATATATATATATATATATATATATATATATATATATATATATATATATATATATATATATATATATATATATATATATATATATATATATATATATATATATATATATATATTGTTACAGGCTGGCTACTGCCAACCTGCAGATTTTCACTAAGCACCTGCAGAGGCCTCCACGGTGATTTTTACCGGCTACGTTCTCAGCGGAGAAGTGCGAAGGTCGTGGGGTTTGAGGCATGCAGGGCTCCTGGCCTACACCGTGATGATTACAGAAAGTTGGGGGGGAACGCAAATAATAATAAACCGAGTTCCGCCGAAATTCGTCGGCCGGAACCTGAGGAACGACACGAATAATCAAAATAATAAATACATAAAAAAAAATGATAACGGAAGAGGTGCCTTGGTGCGCGCATCCATCCGAATTCAAACGGGATCAAGCCCTGGTTACGGAATTGGATGCGGGCAGGGACCGCAAACACTAAACCGACACAGAGGGAGTCTCCGCTCCCATCATACCACACCAAAAAAAATTTAATAATTCATTTTATTTATATTTTTTTTTTTAAAGAAAACAAAAAAAACAACTTCCCCTCCACCCGGACCACGACAAGAGAGAACGAGAGAGAGAGAGAGACAGAACAATACGCATCGAGAGCGCGACCGCTATCCGGCGCTCGATTACAAAAAAAATGTTTATATAAAAATTTAAAAAAAATTTAGAATAAAAATTTAAATAAAAAAAAATGTACCAAAAAAAATGAAATAAAATAAATCAAAAAAATTGTACCTTAATTATTTAAAAACAATAAACTGTTGCGTTGGGCGACTTCTCGCCTTTGCGCTCGAGCGCGTGCCTGGTTGGGCACAAAGTTGCGGGGCCTTACCCCGATACCGATATAATTGGCTCGCAATCGAATGTAATGAATGTCACACCTCCAGCAATTAGATGTATTATAGTGTCACGTTCACGATTTGACACTCCTTTAATTCATTGTTTTCCAAGTTAATAATTGATAAATTTACTAATTTTTCCACTACAGACAATGTTTAAATATTTTTATCAAATATCCAGCTTTCTTATTGCAGCAAAGTAGAAAATCATAAAAAAAAATATTCAAAATGTGATTACGTAAAAAGCTGAAAATCCCACACAGTATGTCGTGTTTTGTATTACAAAGTAAATTCTACCGTAAAGTAATTAAAGATTATCATATTTCATAAATCATTCAAGAAAACTGATTTTTAAGCATACACAAAAAATTCACTCATTTCACACAAAATAAGTTGTTTTTTGTAAAACAGCAAAATTTTTTCGTCTTTTTCCTATTTATAGATAGCAATTTTTGTCGTACTTTTCAACAACAAAATATTTATATAAATTTTTAGAGGTTAGATGTTTCTCTTCTATTTTGTCTTTAAAACACACTAATTTAATCAATTCGAAATATGAATTATTTATTACAAATAATTACTTTCAACTCACTGTACAACTACAATCTCAAAAAAACTCTCAACACGACTTTATTTTATAAAGACAAAAACTCGAATGAATTTAAAAAAAACTCGAGCGTCGCACATACGACGCGCAAAATATTCCAGAAGAATTGTCTTTCTTCTCTGTTTCTCGTTTACATCAATTCGCATTGGTGTAAACGAGAGGCATATAAGAAAAACATTCTTATGGAATGTTTTGCTTGACACACACTCGATACGCATTGTTCTCTCTCTTCCAGCATCTTTCTCACCCTCGCGCCACCTTACAAAAAGGTACGTATAAAACAAACATCTACAAAAGTGGGGACAACAACCAACATTGAGAAAACATAGCAAGTGGAGGCACAAACCCGAGAAAATAACATACAAACAGCGCTTGTTACGATCATGTAATCGTAACAAACGTTAGAACGTCCCACACCCTGAGATGTCTCATACGCCGGGCCTAAAACAAACATAGAGAGAAAACGATTATGCACGGATGTCTTTGATATGATAAGTACCTAATGATTTGCCATTCAAATCTTCGACTGCGTACGCTACTTGTCCGACTTTGCTGGTAATAACCGCGGGTTTGAATTTTGCAGCTAATTTAGCAGAGAATTTGTTAGTCGCATCGCTCAAAACAAAAGATCGTACAAAGACGGGTTGGCCAACTCGAAAAGAACGCTTATTACTACGCAAGTTGTAATGTTGAGCCTCCTTTTCATGTGCTACGCGTAAGTAATGTATAATATGATTTTTAAGAAGGTTTACGCGATCTGGCTTAGCCCACACCTGGACTTCGCTGGGATCATGTTCATCGAGTAATTTTCTTAACGCATAGTCCGAACCGTGTAGTGACATATGTTGGCCGAACACGACATAATGAGGGGAATAATGCAAAGTATCATGAATGGCATTACGTAAAGCAGCCGCAATTTCTTGTAAGTTTTTGTCCCACAAATTATGATCGTGATCGCTCAAATAAGATCGAATGCTGGCAATTAGGGTTCGATTAACACGCTCGGATGCGTTACTTTGAGGCGAAAACAAAGGCGTTCGGATGTGCGTTACGCCGTACTTAGCTAACAAGTCTTTAAATAGATTCGAGGTGAACTGCTTCCCATTGTCGGACGTGATTATTTTGGGAACCGAGAACAACAGAAATATTTCGTTTTCTAGGACTCGACACAGCAAGAGAGCAGACGCTTCCCGTAGAGGTTTTACAACGACAAATTTCGAGTAATGATCCAAGATGATAACGATGCAGGTATTACCGAGTTTCGAACGTGGATACGGACCCAAAAAATCAACATACAATTTTTGGAACGGGCGAGTTGATGTAACCTGGGCTCCCATGGCTGGTTGTGTAGAGAAATTAACAGCTTTGTTCATTTTACAATTAGTGCAGCTAGCAACGTATTGTTTAACTTGTTTGGCCATTTGAGGCCAGTAAAATTGACGCTAAAGGCGCTCGAGAGTTTTGCTGCCGCCTAAATGTGCTGAAGTGGGGGTACGTGAGCCTGTTCGATAAGCGTTGAAGTTAAGGAATTAGGAATAACAAGTTTTCAATTCGAAAGGTCGGTATCCGTATATTTAAAACCAAACGAAGGGGATATTAATAGTTTATCATCCTGGATTCTGTAGTTGTGCGAACAATCTTTTAAGCACGGATTTTTTCGATCTGATCGACGTAATCTGGATCTTGGAACGCAACCGAATTTTGATCAACGTGTAGAATGGGGACTGCCGAAGGTACTAACGCATTCACGGAAGGGTCGATATTTTTACTCGACAAGACTGGATCTTCAAATTGGGCACCAGGATCAGACGTGCTCTTACTTTCAGAATCATCCTCACAAAGAGCGGATTCATCCGGAAAAGCTCGAGACAACGCATCAGGCACAATGTTAACTGAAACTTTTCGGTATCCAATCTGAAAATCTAGCGCTTGGAGTTTAAGACTCTATCTCGCCAAACGTCCAGAGAGGTCTTTTTGACTCATTAGCCAGCGTAAACTGGAATGGTCAGTGTAAATGACGAACGGGTAGCCTTCCACGTAAGGACGGAATTTTCGCACGCTGAGGACGGCAGCGTAGCATTCCAGCTCGGTCACCGAGTAGTTTCGCTGCGCCGCATTGAGCTTATGTGAATAAAACTCAATGGGCCGCTCCACCCCCTCGGTTTCCACCTGAAATAAGACACTACCGACCCCAACGGCACTGGCATCGCACTGAATAAAAAAGAGTTTTGAATAATCAGGATGCGTCAAAACTGGGGCAGTTGACAAGGCGGTTTTGAGAGCGTTAAAAGAAGAATCAGCAGCTGCAGACCAACATACTTTAGTGTTTTTACCAGTAAGATCGGTGAGAGAAGAAGCTAAAGAGGCGAAATTTGGAATGAAGCGACGGTACCATCCGCACATTCCCAGAAAACGTCTAATCTGTTTCGTCGTTTTCGGAATAGGGTACTCCAGAATAGCTTTACATTTATCTGGGTTTGCACGGAGGCAACCATTACCCACAATATAACCTAAATAGTCTACTTCTTTCAACACACACTTACTTTTGGTCAAATTAATTGTTAATACAGCATCCGACAGATATCCAGCAACCTGTTGTAGCAACTCGAAGTGTTCGGCCAGAGTGGAGGATGTGACCAGAAGGTCATCGAGGTACACAAAGACCTTATCGTGTAGCTGGTACGGGATCACGCGGTGCATTAAGCGACAAAGCGTCTGTGGGACGTTGCATAAGCCAAACGGCATCACCTTGAACTGATACAAGGGCCGTCCAGGAACCGTAAACAATCGCCGAAATGAATCGGGTGTGTCCCAAGCGACCCAACAATCCGTTGATTATGGGCAGCGGATACGCATCCTTGACGGTGGCCTTGTTCAGTTCTCTAGCATCCAAGCACAAACGAACTTTGCCATTGGCCTTACGCACCAACGTGACCGGTGAACACCAGGAACTTTGTGACTCCTCGATGACCCCCAAAGACAACATCCTATCCAACTCGGCATACATGAGTTTCTGGATAGCTGGGAATACGGAATAAAAACGTTGTTTGACTGGTTTTGCGGAACCGACATCGATCATATGAGTGATGAGGGATGTGCGGCACAAACCTAAAATATCGCTGCTCGGGAATTGTTCGCGGATTAGATCCAATTTACGACGATCATCAGATGTTAAAATATGAAATTTGGGTGTGTTGGTAGTTTCACCTAATTCGTCCGAATTATTCAACGCGGAGATTTTTGGGGAAATTCCAAAACGATTCCAAAAATCGATACCCAAATAAAGCGGTTGTTCTAATGAAGGGACAACATGAAAATTCATGGTTTGGGTAATTCCATTAAACTCGACGTTAGCTCGTATGTAACCAAATACTCGTTGGACTTGACCACTCGCGGTAGTTATCGTGGATGAAAAATTATGAAACTCTACGAATGGATTCGACAAGATTTTCCATTCCCGAGAACACTGACACTCGCCCCGCTGTCGAGAAGACCCTTAAAAGGGATCTTATTTATAAAGACCTGCGTAAGGCCGAGTGTCAATACCCTCGGAGAACAAAACGGAGGAAATCACGTCGTTTCTCATTGTAGCGCGGTGGTTCCAATATTTCTTGGAACGTTTTAAACGATCTAACTTAGCTAACGACGGAGAATTATAGAAAAACTTTAGAGCGACAGGAAGGGAATGGGAATTTGGTAAGAAAGAAGGATCGGGAAAGGAATCATTACTGGCAGACGAGTTTACTTCTTCATCGGATTCGACGGGGAGCGGAGTTCCGCGTTTGTGTTGTTTGCTGCATTCTTCTGGATCAGTTTGAGTGGCTCTATCCTCTGTCCTATCAGCAGTCTGGGTGGAGGTAGATTTGATCTCGGTACACTCCGTCTGAGTGGCCGTTGTGGTGACGACATTTTTACCGTAATTCGAAGGCTGTATATAATCTGATCTCAAGTTGACTAATGAGATTTGTCCGCCAGGACGTCTCGCCGCTGCCGATGGAAACCTGCTTCCCTTGTGAATTGCGGATACTGAGATATCGGGTAGTACATCAGTCAAGAGATAATTCTCATAAGAGTCATATGCTCCAACATCATCATACGGACTGCCTGATGACTCATTGATCACGCGTCGTGGATGGATTGCAGGGTCCGCCGTAGCTTTGATCCGCCTGAAAGACTCCTCCCAAGCAGAGCAACTTTTGATCAGCTCATTTATGGTGCTAAACCGACGATCGGTGAGATGAAACTGTAATTCTGGCTTCATGTTCGTCATTAAAATTTCGATGAGCTCCTCGTCCGAATACGGTGTACGACATTGTAGCGTTAGACTCCACACTTGATCGAAGAAATCTAGGAAACTTTCGTTGGGTCGTTGTTTGCGTGCCTCGACGGTTCGCCGGATTTCGTAATTGGTGCGACGGTCTTTAAAACGCTCGATGATACCGCTTCGTAGATCTGTCCAGGTAGCGTTCGGATTATGTTTGCGGAATGTCCAATACCACTGTAAGGCGATATCTTCCAGGATGGTATGTAGCTCGAATAACAAGGTTTGGTCGGACAATCCGCGAGACGAAGCGATGGTGTCTACCTGAAACAGGAACATGTCGATCGTGGTGCCCGCCGGGTCTCCTGTGTAATTTAGTCCGCTTTCCGATAATAAGGGTCCATCGATAAAGTTTTGCTCCCAATCGTCTTGCTCTAGTATTGTTAGGTCCATTTTGGATGATGACAGGATAGAGGGATAAACTGGCTCGATTTAATTTGGCAAAGAAAATTAGACTCGAAGTATGCAATCTTTATTAAAATTTTCAATAATATACAAACAAAAGTAATTCAATTAGTTTTAAATGAAACTGAAGGTTTCAAATAAAATAGTTCGGAATAATTCCACAAACACAATAACAAAAAAAAAAAAAAGAAATATAGAAAAAAAATAAATATAAATATTAAATATAAATGAAATAATAATAAGAAATTTGGAACTAGGGATGAAGCCGCGATCCACTAGAAACCTGAGGCCCGTAATCCCTAAATTTAATGACGGGATATTTGACGAGAAACCCTCGAAAGCGGTACCTTATCGTAACCTTCCTTTGGAGGGGCTCGTTAAAAAACATTTTAAATATCCAAAATAAAAAAAATAATAATAATAATAACGCGAAAATCAAACTACCAACACACCCAATAGTACGCCGATAGTGAAATAATATAGCTAAATAATAATATAACAATATAATTAGAAAAATAAAAGAAAGGAAGGAATGGATACCTTGTAGTGGTTTGCGGGGTCCGTATTCCCACGATTGTTTTAACACGGAGAGGACGAGATACCCCCCAAAGTGGCGCTTTTCAATGAGAACCTACTTTGGAGGGGCTCGTTGAAATTTGAAACGATACGAAAACCAAAAAAAAATAAAGATATAAACAAAATCCAAAACTACCAACACACCCAGCGGTTTGCAGGCAGAATAATAATTAAAAAAAATAAGAAAACAATCAGCGAAGAAAAGTAAAATATAAAATGAAGTACTAATAAACCCGAGGGTTAAAATACAACCCACAGATTAACAAAATCAAAATCAACATACCGAAATATCAAAATCAAATCAAATAAAATCAAAAATATCAAAATATCAAAAAAAAATCAAATATAAATTTAAATCAAAAATACGAAACGGATGGTATGATGAGAGTGGAAATCCCACTCCGTGTCGGCTAAATAATAAAAAAAAATACTAATAATATAATAATAAAGTGTTCCGTTCCTCAAATTTCGGTCGAGAAACCTCAGGGAAAAGAAGAAATGAAGCTAAACTAAACTCCAGACAAATGACATCCGAGTTCCACCACAATCGAACACAAATAGTGGAAATGGGAAAGAGCTCGGAAATCGGATGTCTGAAGAATAGGGGTATGACACCCCCATCTACGCGCAATCAAACAGCCCGTGCAGGTTGCGATCGCAGATGGGGAATGCCAACCGGGAGACTGGCTTTGGTGTGCGCGTCCAGGCGAAGTCAAACAGTGATGAACACTGGTTTCGGCGCTGGGCACGCACGCCAAAGGGAGTGAAGCAACAAATCATAAAAAAAAATCAAAAAATTAAAATCCGCGACAAGTTTGGGCGCCACTGTTACAGGCTGGCTACTGCCAACCTGCAGATTTTCACTAAGCACCTGCAGCGGCCTCCACGGTGATTTTTGCCGGCTACGTTCTCAGCGGAGAAGTGCGAAGGTCGTGGGGTTTGAGGCATGCAGGGCTCCTGGCCTACACCGTGATGATTACAGAAAGTTGGGGGGGAACGCAAAAAATAATAAACCGAGTTCCGCCGAAATTCGTCGGCCGGAACCTGAGGAACGACACGAATAATCAAAATAATAAATACATAAAAAAAATGATAACGGAAGAGGTGCCTTGGTGCGCGCATCCATCCGAATTCAAACGGGATCAAGCCCTGGTTACGGAATTGGATGCGGGCACCAAGGGACCGCAAACACTAAACCGACACAGAGGGAGTCTCCGCTCCCATCATACCACACCAAAAAAAATTTAATAATTCATTTTATTTATATTTTTTTTTTTAAAGAAAACAAAAAGAACAACTTCCCCTCCACCCGGACCACGACAAGAGAGAACGAGAGAGAGAGAGAGAGAACAATACGCATCGAGCGCGCGACCGCTATCCGGCGCTCGATTACAAAAAAAATGTTTATATAAAAATTTAAAAAAAATTTAGAATAAAAATTTAAATAAAAAAAAATGTACCAAAAAAAATGAAATAAAATAAATCAAAAAAATTGTACCTTAATTATTTAAAAACAATAAACTGTTGCGGCCTTGCGCAGCCGTCATGCCTCCGGTGACCTTGCCCCACCCGGACCGTTGCGGCTTGATGCCGTCGTTGGGCGACCCCCCGCCTTTGCGCTCGAGCGCGTGCCTGGTTGGGCACAATGTTGCGGGGCCTTACCCCGATACCGATATAATTGGCTCGCAATCGAATGTAATGCATGTCACACCTCCAGCAATTAGATGTATTATAGTGTCACGTTCACGATTTGACACTCCTTTAATTCATTGTTTCCAAGTTAATAATTGATAAATTTACTAATTTTTCCACTACAGACAATGTTTAAATATTTTTACCAAATATCCAGCTTTCTTATTGCAGCAAAGTAGAAAATCATAAAAAAAATATTCAAAATGTGATTACGTAAAAAGCTGAAAATCCCACACAGTATGTCGTGTTTTGTATTACAAAGTAAATTCTACCGTAAAGTAATTGAAGATTATCATATTTCATAAATCATTCAAGAAAACTGATTTTTAAGCATACACAAAAAATTCACTCATTTCACACAAAATAAGTTGTTTTTTGTAAAACAGCAAAATTTTTTCGTCTTTTTCCTATTTATAGATAGGAATTTTTGTCGTACTTTTCAACAACACAATATTTATATAAATTTTTAGAGGTTAGATGTTTCTCTTCTATTTTGTCTTTAAAACACACTAATTTAATCAATTCGAAATATGAATTATTTATTACAAATAATTAGATTCAGTTTACAATAATTTATTTATTTATCATTAATTAAATGATGACTTTTGGAAATTTATTACTTTCAACTCACTGTACAACTACAATCTCAAAAAAACTCTCAACACGACTTTATTTTATAAAGACAAAAACTCGAATGAATTTAAAAAAAACTCGAGCGTCGCACATACGACGCGCAAAATATTCCAGAAGAATTGTCTTTCTTCTCTGTTTCTCGTTTACATCAATTCGCATTGGTGTAAACGAGAGGCATATAAGAAAAACATTCTTATGGAATGTTTTGCTTGACACACACTCGATACGCATTGTTCTCTCTCTTCCAGCATCTTTCTCACCCTCGCGCCACCTTACAAAAAGGTACGTATAAAACAAACATCTACAAAAGTGGGGACAACAACCAACATTGAGAAAACATAGCAAGTGGAGGCACAAACCCGAGAAAATAACATACAAACAGCGCTTGTTACGATCATGTAATCGCAACAATATATATATATATATATATATATATATATATATATATATATATATATATATATATATATATATATATATATATATATATATATATATATATATATATATATATATATATATATATATATATATATATATATATATATATATATATATATATATATATATATATATATATATATATATATATATATATATATATATATATATATATATATATATATATATATATATATATATATATATATATATATATATATATATATATATATATATATATATATATATATATATATATATATATATATATAAATAAATATATATATATATATATATATTATATATATATATATATATATATATATAATTTTATTATTCTTTATTTATTTATTAATTTATTTATTTATTACACTTTAGTTATTACAATATTTTATTTAAACAATATTTTATTTATTTAACACTTTTCTTAATTAACTTTACTTTTAGCAATTACAATATTGATTATGTACTTAACTTCTAGAATTTTGGATTACAACTAACTTAAACTTAATTACTTATTCTATACGAGTCATACACTTCTACAAGGAATGTGCTTGCTTGCGAAACGTGCGCTGCAATGTGCTCGTGTTATTATTAGGTCATATTGCAAATGTAAAGCAATATGATCCCTCGCATAAATGTGGGAACCTAGTTCTAGATGTGATAACTCTTCCCCTCTTAAATTCAAATGTTCCATTTGATCTTGTTCTTATTTTTAGAAGAATGGAGCGTCATAAAACTTTTTCCTAGGAGAATCCGGTTTTGTTGTATTAGATAAATTGGCTATTGGAGGTTGTTGAGTGCCATTGCTTTCCGTAGTTTCGTTTACTGTTCGTTCGCTGCATTTCTTTATTATCTCATGATTGATTGAGTTAGTTATTCGTAGGGTTTTCCTTTTATTTAATATGAAGGCAATAATAAGTATCGTGATTATAATGCTAATTGAGAACAATCCAATAATAATGGATTGTTGAAATGTTTCTTGTTGGAGAAGTTCGATTGTTTTGGTATTATCGATGCTTAAGTCTTTCATGAGCTGTACTGATAATATTTCTCTATATTCATCCTCTTCAGGTATGGGTTGTAGGATAGCTGGAAGTGCTTGTATTGTTGATTTTTCGTTGGCAATGAAATTCATTCAATTCCAATGGTTAGACTTGCGTTTGAAAATTTTATTAAGTAGGTGCCATTTAATTTTTGCACTTCGTGATTAATGAGAATTTCTCCATCGTATTGATTTAATAGAATGAGGCCTACCGATACCTCTTCGACATTTAATAGATGTTGACTATTAGTTTGATTACATTTTGAAAGACGACTGTTAAGCAGGTTTGGCAAGCAAGAGGTGTTACTTATATCTACTATATTTTTTTGATTACATATTGATAGGGAGTTGATGGTCTTACAATTACTAGTGATACCGTATATTTTGTTATGGGTTTTAAATATATGTTCATATTTGATTTCAATGATTTTTTGATTTTTCTTGACTGGTTTTAATAATAATTTATCATAAAGTTCAATTGTTGTCAAAGGGATATAAACGATGTATAGAAGACATAGTTTATTACTGATAATTTAATATTCGCAAAATCTAAGGCCTCTTCCGGGGTTGCGTATGGCAAATTTTCTTTTTCAATTGTTTGTATGGCTAGTTTAATTTCGGAGTCTTCATGGTCTGGATTGTCTGCGATCCATTTCCATGTAGTGCCTATAAAGTTTAAAGACCGTTTGTTCTTATGCGGTTTCAGTCCGTCCAGTAATGTTTGTAATATGGTGAGTTCATGGTTTTAGTATGGATACAATGGGTGTACAGTCGTGATTTCCGTACTCAGTATGGTACGCATCCTATCTATGAAATTCTGATGATTTTCTAGCTCGATCACATAGATTAACTTAAAATTTCCTTCTTGGATTTTACCTCTACCACTATTGATAGAAATAATCTGAGAATTTGAATAGTCCAGCAGTTGTACTTCTGCGAAAATAGCGCGTATCGCGTACCTGTAATTAAAGCAACGTTACGACTTAATATTGCTCTTATGCACCACTCTTCCTGACTCGGTTACTACCGTTGTATTTTGATTTTCTTTAACTATCTCATGTTTATACCTGGCTGTTAGTTTTGAGCCTAATCTGACATTCTGCCTTACGTAAATAGATTGGCCTGGTTGGTATACTTTTATAGGTTTTCGTCTCTTATTGTGATATGCTAAATCTTGTTCTTGTTTCTGTACGAGCCTCTCTATGCCGTTTAGGCGTGCTTGCTCGAATTCTTCGGGGGAAACATTTGGACTTCGCCCGAAAAATAACTCTACTGGCTTTCTTTTGGTAGTAGAGTGTATTGAATGATTGTACTCATTCACGGATCTATCAAGCAGCTCTACGAATGATCTTTCGATTCCGTCTGCCCTCAAACACCTCATGATCTCTGAAAGGGTTGAGTGGAATCGTTCAACTTGTCCATTCACTTCGCTCTTGTAAGGGGGAATCCTGAATACAGAGATTTTTAGAGAGTCTTCCATCATGGATAATATTGTATATGAGCTGAGTGATGGTTCGTTGTCAATTACGACAACTTCGGGCACATTAAAAGAAAATATGATATCTCTGAGAGGTTGTTTGATATCTTCTATCGCTCTGGATTTAAGTGGCTTACAATCTGCGTATTTTGTTAATTTCTCTATTGCTGTGAGGGCTAGTTGGTTTTCAGTGGAATAGATGTCTATGTGGATAGTATGCCATGGATAATTAGGAATAGGGGTAGGATTTATCACTTGCTTATTCGGATGCCGATCGTACTTATTCTCTTTGCATGTAGTACATCGTTTGACCAGATTTTTAATTTTCCTGTTCATCCTTGGGAAGTAATGAGTTTGGATGATTTGCTCTCTATTCTCATCGGCATTGCGATGAGCCCGTCTATGTGTCGCTAAGATTGTTTTCTCTTGTTCCGCTTCGCTCGTGATATCAGTTACTATTCTGCTCGTATATCTTATTTTATAGTTTCTAAAGTGTACTGGGTACACTTCCTGGGCTATACCCAAAATAGCTTCGGTAGTATTTAAGCCATTTATAGTATTTGGATTCAGGTATCGTTTGAATATATTTATTATATCCGCACGAGTGAAATTTGGTTTAATTATGGTATGTCTTAAATAATTTTGAAATGGTGTTTGAATTTGATATGAGTGTTCGTCTCCTGCCTTTAATATCAGTTGATTTCTGAAAACATTAATAGGAGTTTCTACTGTTGGAATGAGATCGTGTGCAGAACTTTCGCCACTGTGTTGTGTAGAGGTTATTGCATTAGCTTCAGTGGGAATTGTTACCCTTGAGAGAGCGTCTGCTACCACGTTCGTTCTGCCTGGTTTATATTTTAGTTCATAATTATATTCCTCCAGGCCATCTTCCATCTTTTCATTTTGGAGTTATTACTTTTGTTACTTAGGGCAAACGTAAGTGGTTGGTGATCTGTAAAAATTTGGACCTTCTTGCTTCCGAAAAGGAAATTCCTTAATGAAGTTAGAGACCAAATTATTGCTAACATCTCCTTTTCGTTAGCTGCATAGTTTTCTTCTGTCTTATCTAAAGTCCTAGACAGAAAGGTAATTGGTCTCTCATTTTGGGAAAGTACTGCACCTAGTGCGAAGTTTGAGGCATCTCAGGTCAGTTGGAATTCTTTTTTGAAATCAGGGAATGATAATATGACCTCGTTTGAGGTAAGAGAGTTTTTTATTTTGTTAAAAGCACAGATATGTTCCTCATTAAATTGAATTTGCTTATGTCTTGAAATCGTTTTGGACACATGTCCATCTTCCCCTCTTAAAAGTGCAGTCAAGGGTTTAGCTAATTTAGCGTAATCCTTGACGAAACGGCGGTAAAATCCAGCCATTCCTAAGAAGGATCTGAGCTCTTTTACTGTTTTGGGGATGGGAAATTCTGTTATAGCTCTGACTTTTTTTCTATTTGTTTTAACTCCGTCTTTACTGATGACAAACCCTAGGAACTCAACTTCTTCCCTTAAAAAATCACATTTGTCCAATTGAATTTTAAGGTTAGCTCTTTCAAGAACTTTGAATATTATTTCGATGTTTTGAAAGTGCTCGCTTTCGTTTTTTCCAAATATGACTATGTCGTCGATATAGACATAGCAGCGTTTTCCTATATGTTCGCGAAGAATATCATCTAAAGCTCGTTGAAATATAGATGGCGCATTTTTCAGGCCGAAAGGAAGCCTAGTAAATTCATATTTACCATGATTGACAGAGAAGGCTGTTTTCTCAATATCAGATTCCTTGAGCGGGATTTGGTGAAACCCGCTCTTCAAGTCTAAGACAGTGAATAACTTATTTTCAACTAGATTTGCTAAAATATCATTGATCTCGGGGATTGGATATTTGTCGGGGATTGTTACCGTATTTAGTTTGCGGTAGTCGATGACCATCCTATACTTTTTTTCTCCCGATGCGTCTTCCTTTTTGGGTACGACCCAAATTGGAGAATTATAGGGTGATTTCGATGGTCTAATTATTCCGTCCGACAATAATTGTTGTACTTGTTTTTCTACCTCATCTTTGAGACATATAGGGTAAGGATAGGGCCGAGTATAGACTGCTTCATCAGTCTGGGTCCTAATTTCTCCCTTTATTGTGGTAGTAAACGTTAGCATTTCCTCTGGTTCGGTGAACAAGTTAGGATTGTTTTTTATTATTTTATCTAAAGTTTTTATCTGTATTGGGTTGAGATGTGAGGTTCTTACATTGATAGTGTTTACAGAGTCCGATACATGTTGTTTAAGTGGTATCTTAATGTTAGGGTAGATGGTCATAAATCCACTATTTGTATGGATGGTGGCGCTAAGATCTTTAAGGCTATCGTTACCGATTATGCCCCCAAAAGATTTTAGGCTAGGAAGAATAAAGAATTTTAATTTCCGTTCAAGACCGAATAGGTCAATCATAGCATGGTGAGTGATTTCCTACTTACTCCCTGCTACTGAATTGGCCATGAATGGTTTCTCATTCCGTATAGGGTTACGAATATATTGGGGCTGAATGTAGTTTTTATTAGAGCCCGTATCTACTAGAAATCTTACAATTCTGCCGTTCTTCGCTCGATGTTCTAAATATGGGAGCGAAGAACTCTTTAATCTAAAAAATTTATATCATCAAGTTGTTCGAGGTTTTCTTCATCCTCGTAAGCTTCTGTAGGGTTGTCCTCCTTCACTTCAGGGATATTTTCTGCGTCTGTGTATTCCACTAAGGTTTCTTCGTATTGCGCGTCGTAATCAGCTAATTCATCCTGATAGTGTTGAATGGTAGGATCCTCATTGAATTGCTCATAATGATAGATCCTTTGAGCTTTGTTTGGATGATGATGTTGTTGTGAGGAGTTAAATAGAGGTCTTTTTATAGGGTAGCGGACATTCTGTGGTCGATTCATGTAATTTACATGTCTTGATTGACCACTGCCGTCTACTGACATAGGTGTCGGTTTTGGTTGTGGCTTCGGTGGATATGCTGGTGGATAATTTTGGTATCCAAATTGTGGTCTGAAAAGTTGATTTTGTTGTCTTGGGAATGGTGGGCTTTGATACCCAAATTGTGGTCGACTAGGTTGAAATATTTTTGTTCTTTCGAACGAGGTTTGAGGGTTGTGAAGGAGCTGTGGGAAAAATTGTTGTGGTCCGTTAACGCACATAGACATTTGATTCTTTCGAATGAAAGGAGGTGGGGGAACCGGTGGCTTGCGTTGAACGTTTTGCGCGCTGTGATTAGCATATTGCGCTCGATAGTCCATATTTTGTAATTTTAGGCATAATTGTAGTGCCTGAGGCAAGTCACTAGGCTCACGAATGCTTAAAATCCGTGGCAGGTCTCCCTTTAAGCCTCTAATAAAGGTATCGAGTGCCTTGTCTCAATAATTTTCTGTTAGATTATTCATGGATTCTTGACCCATTTCCATCGAAGATAATTTATTTAGTATTAACGAAAGGTGCTGATAAACTCTCTGATAAAATTCTTGAATAGTTTGATTGCCTTGTACCAACGTCATCATTTGGTATTCAAGGGTGCCTAAATCACGTTTGTCCGCGTAGTGAAGCGTAAGGCATTTGGCTATTTTTTGCCAATTCAATGGGGTATTATACGACTCTAGAGCTACATCGGCATGACCTACAATTTTGTTTCGTATGACATTTAAAATGCCATAATATTTAGGAGTACCCCTAAGGTGTTCGTAAATTTGTAACACTCTATCTACACTTTTTTTCCAAGACCCGAATTCTCCAGATTGCCCTGAGAATTCTCGAATACATTTCACGATATCTGGGATCTTGTCAAGATCTGTAAGATTCCCTTTATACCTGTCTTCTATTGTTTGGTCTATGTCATGTCTAAGATTATTGTGAGCCTGGCTCTGTTCGTTTACGATTTCTGTGATGATTTCTGTCAATTTAGCAAGGTCAAATGTATTTTCTGTTTTTGTATTTGTGTTAGCTGTTGATGTCGAGGTCGAGGGTTTTGTTTCATTAACCATTTTGAGAATGAGAGAAAATTTGCTATTATTTTGATGTTTAAATTCGATTATAATATTAAGGCGCGCGAGCGATTGTGATTTCAATTAATAAAGATTTAACTAATCGAACTTTATGATACAGAATTATGTACAATATATTGAATTCGTGTGAAATTTTGTTTTGTAGATATGATTTTAAATAGGTATAAGAGATATACGGTGGTTTAAAAATTTATATCAATATTCTTAACAAAATATAATATAACTTAATATAAAATAAAATCGTATTAATGATTTTGTTTGTGTAATTTTTATAACAAAATCGTGTGTTTCTAGTATATTATTTCACTATTTTAAATATTTCAGATAATTCCAAATTTCATTTATATTATGTATTTAATCAACTTTTAATTATTTATTAAAATTCCTTTACTTTTGAGATTCTACTTTATGTTAGATTTTTGATAAAACTTTAATAATAAGTCTACGTGATTTTGTTACACTTTCTTTAGTTACCGCAATAATTGAACAAACTTACAAATCGTTTATATATTTAGAAAATCTCGTGACGATGGTGGTTTATGAATTCAAAAGTGGTTAAAATGAACCACTTATGCCGTTTGCCATGACTAGACAAATATTGAAACTTCTGCTATTGTTCAGCACGCGACTGATACAATTCAATTTAGGTGGTTACTTTTCGATTAGATTCCATTAGATTAAAATTGTCATAATTTTTTTATGTTGTACTCCAGATGATTTTAAAATGCCTGTACATGTAAATTAACAAATAAACTACACAGAAACGATATTTTATTTTAGTGATATATGTCTTTATGTTTCACGGACTTTTGGTTTTAATTTAGTTTAGTGAAGTTAGTTAGTTTAGTTTAGTTTAGTTGAGTAAGGCACACAGCATTAATATAAAACAAAAATTAGCTTTCAAGTGAATGAGTAAAATCCTCGAGACTTAAGCCGCAGCCACACGAATGCAAATATCGACCAACGTTGGTGTATTTTATGTCTGGAAAATATTGGTAAAATATGACAATTGACAAACTCTACTGTCTACACATTTGCTGTATTTGTTTTATCCTTTGATCTTTTTTGAAAAACCGCCTATTGAGCGAATATGCGACAATGTTGAACAAATGTAACCTTGATTTGAATTTGTCATTTGTTTTGTGCTGAATTTGTCATTTGTTTTTGTACGCGAATGTTGGTTTGCATTCGTGTGGCTTTAGGATAACTTCAATGTTCGGGTTAGTAAATGGAAGGAAATAAGGACATCCTCCAGCATGCCAATATGCCGCATCCAGCACAATATGCCTCTTTCACCTCCCTGGAATCTGGCTGGGTTTCAATGGACTAATTATTCGCTCATTAATCCGAAATAAAATTTATTGTGTACCTTAGAAATAAGGCGGCTAAATCCCAACCTAAAGGGAGAACCCTTGAGATGTATAGTGCCAGCAAAATAAAAATAATTTTAAATAAATAAAATGTTGTTAAATAACTTTTGCTTACTACCATTTGCAAATAACTATTGGCTAGTTTGCAAACAGATTCGCATAAAAAGGCAAATAAAAATCAAACAATTAGCCGAAAACAATTTTAAAACTAGAAAAAAAATATTCAACGAATTATTTTAGATGAAAACTTAACTATAGGTAGGCTTTTAACGTGTATAACTAAAAATTATTATATGTACTTATATGTATTATTCAATGAATAAGCAATCATTAAGCCATAATTTTGTTTTGTTTCAAAATACGCTAAAAGTTTTATTTATTATGTTTGGTAAAACATTTAGGGGACTACTTTTGGGTTCATGTTACACGCTGCGTTAAATACTTTTATGTTAAATGTTGCGTTAAATTGTTGCGTTAAATGTTGCCTTGATTACGTGACATTTTAACGTAAAATGTTATACAGAAAAACTTCGATTTAACCCTTATGTGAGTGAAGAAAAAGCATTTTAATTTGAGTGATTAACTTATTTTTTCCACGTTCGTCTAAGTTGTAACATTTCTCATTTTTAAGTATGATCGTATTCTATACCAATTGAACTAAAAGTTCTCATAAAATTTTTAGTTTTTATTGGGAGTAAAACATACAAAAATAGACGTCTAAAAGAAGAAAAGGTACCCGGGTACCCACGTCACTCACATTAGGGTTAACGGACTAATTGTGGAGTTCTTAGCCGATTTGGGATTTGGTGTGTTGGATGGAAATGGGATAGTCATATCCGTTCACCCCTATTCCCGTTACATCAACAACATCCAAAACATTCACGCTATTGACAGACAAGTAACATGATACAGATACAACCAACGTGACCATGTGATGTCGATGACCAGCAATGTGATGTCGATTACATTATATGAGAACAATTTATTTCTTATTGTATTTTGCAAATTAATCAGAACTAGAAACATAATCAACATAATAAGTATATGTCGATCACATTACGTGAGAAATAATTTATCATTTTCCTTTTTGCAAATTGATTAAAAAAAAAGAAATGTTAATTTTTAATTTTTATAATCAACGCTTTCTGCGTTGATTCTCAGTTTGGCTTTCTAAAGTTGTAAAACCAAATAAAAATTTATAAATTTATATTAATAACTTGTAATAAAAATAAATAAAAAAGAACACTCGAGTATTACTCGAGTGTGTAAAAAAATTTAAGTCAAAACGTTAATAAAAATATAACTGGATTCTTAAATGATTTTGGGAAGAAATTCTGGAATATGGCCCGAGGGATGGAACTCGATCACTTCTTAACCGATTATGTTGGGTGGAAGTGGGATTCTTGAATGATTTTTGGAAGAATTTATAGAATATGGCCCCGAAGAATGAAACTCAACCATGATGGGATTGGGTATGCTGGATGGAAATGGGATTCTTAAATGATTTTGAGAAGGAATTCTGGAATATAGCAAAAGTGCACTAACTCCGCAAGGAACTGCAGTGTTTGGATAACCATAGACTTCTTGCAATTAGCGATGACATACGTGATTTTTCATTTTTGACCTGATGTTTTACCAAACTTTGTGGTTCATGTGGAGCTTGAACCCCGTTGGTTTTTTTTTTATTTTTTTATTATTTCAATGCAGAGTTCATCGAACTATACGCAGATATTTAATATTTAAAAATTTCAGTTAACCGGTTAATATCTGCGTATTAGTTAATACTTCAGTAATTGTTGATTTAAATGTCCTTAAGTTATTTCCATAGCGAAGCTTAATGAATAATTTGAGACATCTGCATAAAACATTGTTATAAGAGGAGATCTTTGTTTTAAAAAGCTCTATTCTATAGTAAGACACTGGCCTTGTAGGGTATTTTCGAATATCTGATATTTGAACTAATACGAAATTGTGTTTGATAAGATTTTTAATTATTTTATATGCAATGCAATCATTAGCAATTCTCTATCATTTATAGTTTTATATGACAAAAAACCATCAAATAATACATTTGAAGGTGTTCTGGTTGGTACAATCATTAGATATTTGATAACTTTTTTTGGAGCACAAAGATGCTGTTTAGTAAATATTCTGGTGCCTCACTCCATATCGGATTTGAATACACTATATGTGAATGTATGTATGATATGTAGATCATATACTGGGGAGGGGATTGGTTTGGATAAATACTTTCGCGTGTTTTTATCGCAAATATATATGGTATAATGGATTTCTTTAGTATATCTATATGTAAATTCCATTTAAATTTGGAGTAATTTACAAGCCCCAAATATGCCATTATATGTTGTTGCTCTTTATGATTATACGAAAAGTATTAATTTAGAATTAAATTTCAGGAGTTCTCTAGTTGCATCTGAAATATACATATTTTTTCCTTAGGTGCTGATTTAATGAAGCAATTGTTGAAGACCAATATCATCATAAACCTCGATTAAATCACAGGCAAGACATTGTGTCTTGTCTGTGATTAAACCTGCCAAAATTTTATCCTTCCTTCAAGTAGATTAGAATTGAATTGTCTCGTGCCGTAGGATCGCTGTGTCTGGAACCGGGTCGTTCCGTTATAAAAAAAATGAAGTACCTGTCATATCCTTCCTGCTTGTCATATGTAAAAAAGCTGTATGAATAGGACCGGCATTATCCGGCTCATCTTGTCTAGTAGTTGGTCCTACAGTCCATTCAATCAATCAATTTCAATTAACATTTTCTACTTTATTAAATCATATCTTGTGACAATGGTATTCATTTCTAGCATATGATACATTGAAAATTCTTCATTTTCTCTAAGCCTTACATTTTTTGATTATCATTTATGTACATAATAATATAACTATCGAAACCGACTAAAGGGTGACTATATCAACATTTATTTATCAACAATTAATAAATATAGCTACCTACGTGGAAAAGGAAAATTTCTCAATGGAATTGAATTAACGATGAAAGAACCGATGAAAGAAACGATGATCTATGATAAATAATATAACGTATACTTTATACTCGTTTTAAAGAAAATTGTGCGAGTTAACATTTTAATACATTTATATTCCTGTAAATTATGGTTCGCATAAATATAAAATGGGAAACCACAGACAAAATATATTCAATCAGACCCCCAAACCAATAGAACATTTATGTGTAAATCAATTTCTCGATGTCGTTACAAATGGAAAAATATTTCTAGTGGCTGTTAGAGAAATAATTAGCTAAAACTCAAACCCTATTTCGTCTATCTTGCTCAATATATTCATATTTCTCGCTCAATATATTTTTTCAATACGCGCACGTAAAAATATAAAATTTTATATTTGTGTGTAAAGTATAAAAGAAAGAAACGGAAAAATACAAATTCAACGTATTTTTTATTTTCGTTTGAAAGTATCCTTTCACAAAAATAAGTTGTATGATTTAATTTTAATAAAAGGGAATGAAATGAAAACTAAAACGCACGTATTATGTATATACATAATACATACTCGTATATACATATGCACTATTTAAAATAATATGGGCATGGGCAGGGCACACGATCGATAATTTCTTGTCGTTTAGGTATATAAAATTTAAAAACATGTGATCATGAAAAGGAAGAAGATCTATTTTAAATGTATGTATGTAGCTACACTTACTACGTATATATTAAGGATTCAATCCGGATCGAATCAACTTAGAGTTAACTTTGGATTGAAACTGAATTTTCTAGCGTATATATTGGCGGATTATGTTGGGATCGAATCGAAACCGAGTTGAGATAAACGTCAAAAAAAAATTCTAAATACATATTTCTATATTTATTTAAATTAAAACAAAAATAAAAATATTTAAAAAATTTATATATATATAATCAAATAATCGTAAACGAAATAAAAATGGCGTTGTTTTATTATTAATATTTTTATAATAATTTGTTGTTGTTGTTTTTCGACTCGATTCCGTATATATTGACGTTTATAAGGATTGAGTTAACTCGATTCTACAAATTTGGTGGATCGAATCGAGTTAACGCGAAGATGACTCGATCCCGTATATATTGAAATTTCGATTCGGGTTCAATCCGGATTAAATTCTTAATATATACGTAGTAACTGATATAGTTTGGTGTGCTGCATGAAAACAAAACAAATATTTGGAGGAAATAACACGAAAGATGAACGAAAGGGAAAATATTACAATTAAATTGTTTTTTAGTGATCGCAGTAAAGGTTTAGATATATGTACGTATTACATATTTGTGTTTGGTTACATTATGTACATTTTATATGCCTATCTATACTGATTGGTCAAAATTAAATACATACATTCATTACTTAATTTTTCCTAAGTGTACTATAAGGATGATATATGATCTAAATTCAATAATATTAAAATACCTAAAAATTTTATAAATGATTTTATTTTTGAGAAAAAGAATAAAATCAGCTTACACCGGAAAGATGTCTTTGGAAAAATGTACTAGGTGTTAAGATTTGCCTCCAAAAAATTATGTATAAGAAGTTGGCCCGAAATTTCCATCCTTAAAAGGTTTTTTTCAGGAAGTGTGTGTCTTTGCTAAATCACATACATAAAAATAATTACATCCCGAAAATTTTATTGTTAAATTAAAGAAAAAAATAAACAGCCCGAGCAAGTTATAAAACTTTATTACTGTTTGCAGTAAAAAATATGAACAATCTATTAAAAAATTAAATAAATTTTAATGAACATCTAGAAAATCACTTTTCATCCATCACTTTCTATATTAACTGAAAGAAAAAATGTTCAGTACCAAATTTCCTTGTGGCAAACACAGAGATGATCCCTTAGCTTGGCATATGGAGTTTGGTGGGCCAATGTGCATAGAACTTATATTCAGGCGCTCGTTCGAAAATAACGAGGATTGACGGTAAATATTGATTATCATGAAAACCACTTTTTATACATTCTTCACTTGAAAATATGCTCTGGAAATGAATGCTGCTCAACTGAAGAATGTATAAAAAGTGGTTTTCATGGTAATCAATATTTACCGTCAATCCTCGTTATTTTCGAACGGCCGCCTGAATATAAGTTCTATACACATTGGTTCACCTATTTCCATATGCCAAGGTAAGGGGTCATCTCTGTGTTTGCCACAAGGAAATTTGGTATTGAGTATATTTTCAAGTGAAGAACATATAAAAATTGGTTTTCATGATAATCAATATTCACCGTCAATCCTCGTTATTTTCGAACGGGCGCCTGAATGTAAGTTCTTTACACATTGGCCCACCTATCTCCATATGCCAAGGTAAGGGGTCATCTCTGTGTTTGCCACAAGGAAATTTGGCATTGAGCATATTTTCAAGTGAAGAACATATAAAAAGTGGTTTTCGTGATAATCAATATTTACCGTCAATCCTCGTTATTTTCGAACGGCCGCCTGAATATAAGTTCTATACACATTGGCCCACCTATCAACGTACGATTCCATTCAACGTACGGGTAACGGTTGTTGAGTTTGAATTTGATAAATTATTCCACGTAAACGTATTACTAAGCGATATTATGTCTGTGAAGTTAGCCCGAAAAATATCCCGAAGAAGTGCGATGGCAACACTAAAAGGCGAATATCGCGACACTTTTCAGTGTCATCCCGAAAAATTCACTATATTTCGCTAGTTTTGAGTATCATCCCGAATTTTTTTTTACTATCATGACATTTTTACTATCATGACATTTTTTATTTTTGTTGTTATCCCTAAAAAAAATTCCAAAACAGCAAATTTCAGTAATGTCTGTGATTTTAATCCGAAAAATATCTTGGCAAAACGCAAAATTCTAATATCATGACAGTTTTCAATGTCATCCCGAAAAATCCGACTCTGTCACTAATCTTTTATATATCATCCCGAAAAAAATGTCACTATCTTGACACAAAATTAGCACGAAAAAAATCTCTCGCAATATATTTATTACCGAGTCATCCCGAAAAAAATATGTGACAATAGTTCACACCATAAAAAAGACATAACCAGGTCCAAATTAAAAAAGTCATAACTATTCAAAAATTATTAGAGATTTCTTATTAACAAGTAACAAATCATGCAGTTCGTGTAGTAAATAAATCCACAATTTGAAAAAGGTAATAAATATCCACAACAAAAACTCTATTAATTGTTTGTAAAGAATCAGACAACTCATATAAATGAGGTTTTCGTAGACGTTAGTCAGGTATAGTGCGCTGAAGCCGACCAAGAGATTAATAAACGAGCACTATACCTGACTATAGCACTATGAGCTCTATACCTGACAAACGGCTAATAGAATTTTTTTCTCACTCTTTTATTTCAAAGGTGGTTTCATTATCTACGAAAGCCGCATAAAGCCGTGCTCGTTTATTAATATCTAGGACGACTTCAGGGCACTATACCTGACAAATGGCTAATACAATTTTTTTCTCACTCTTTTATTTCAAAGGTGGTTTCATTATCTACGAAAGCCGCATAAAGCCGTGCTCGTTAATTAATATCTAGGTCGACTTCAGGGCACTATACCTGACAAATGGCTAATAGAATATTTTTCATACTTTGCTATTTCAAAGGTGGTTTCATTATCTACGAAAGCCGCATAAAGCCGTGCTCGTTTATTAATATCTAGGACGACTTCAGGGCACTATACCTGACAAATGGCTAATACAATTTTTTTCATACTTTGCTATTTCAAAGGTGGTTTCATTATCTACGAAAGCCGCATAAAGCCGTGCTCGTTAATTAATATCTAGGTCGACTTCAGGGCACTATACCTGACAAATGGCTAATACAATTTTTTTCATACTTTGCTATTTCAAAGGTGGTTTCATTATCTACGAAAGCCGCATAAAGCCGTGCTCGTTTATTAATATCTAGGACGACTTCAGGGCACTATACCTGACAAATGGCTAATACAATTTTTTTCATACTTTGCTATTTCAAAGGTGGTTTCATTATCTACGAAAGCCGCATAAAGCCGTGCTCGTTAATTAATATCTAGGTCGACTTCAGGGCACTATACCTGACAAATGGCTAATACAATTTTTTTCATACTTTGCTATTTCAAAGGTGGTTTCATTATCTACGAAAGCCGCATAAAGCCGTGCTCGTTTATTAATATCTAGGACGACTTCAGGGCACTATACCTGACAAATGGCTAATACAATTTTTTTCTCACTCTTTTATTTCAAAGGTGGTTTCATTATCTACGAAAGCCGCATAAAGCCGTGCTCTGTAATTAATTTCTTTTGGTGCATATTAGCGAATTCATTTCTGCTTGTTTATTCATATTTATTTTGACAAAACTTTTAATTCGATCACGTTTTCTTTTTTTCATTTTCTATAAAAGTGAGTTTTCATTTTCTATAAAAGCAAGTAATACATTTTTATTTTAGTAGAAATAATTTTTTTTTAATTTGCTATCGTGAAAATATAGGATACTATTTCGTTTAGATAGTTTTATTTCGAGATAGTTTCATTTATATATATCAGGATTGCCATATTAAACTATAATCATTTTTCGGGATTTTTTGTCGGGCAAAATTCATACAGGTAGCGATATTGATATGCTTCTCTTTTTACTATAATCTTACTAAGTGCACAGATTAATTTTAGATGATTATATTAATTATTATATTTTTATTATAAAACAATGTCCGTTTTAATAGTTCACTTTATGTCGAATATCAAAATTTTTAGTTAAATAGTTTTTAGTTATAAATGTTGTGCATTTTATAAAGGTTACCATCATTTGCACGGTACATTTCACCTTGACGCATAGGATACGGTTCAATATGACGAACACTTGAACACATTAAATTATTTTTGTCAGCACAGTTAATTCGAAGCCGTTTATTTTTCTGCACTTGCAATATATGTAGTTATTTATGTTTTCATAGAAGATCTCTTATTTACTACACTAAATACTTATAATTGTATGTAAAACTACTTAATCTCTTAATGAGATAGTTTATAAATAATTAAAGTATTATAAATATTTTTGGTATTGTTTAATCAAATAACACTAGATTTCAACACGGTCACTCAATTCAAGTCTTGCGGTTTCAATAACATTTGCATATTGAGTTTTTTATTATTTTTATATGCAATTATAATCGAGAAAAATAAGATTACTTATCGCACTTGCACGTAATTCACAACTTGAGTTATTAGTATTATACTATATTTATAAAGTTAATAGTTTTTATATTGATTGATTGATTGATTGATTAGAATGTACGGCCAAGACTAAGCAGGGATCCCGGATACGCCGGGCCTACCGTACACCCCTTTTACATATAACAAGATGGAGGGATAGGAAAGGTTGTTAGATATGATAGACTTGACCCGGTTACAGACACCTAAGTAGTCAATAGTTAGTAAATTGATAAGCACAAGACAGCACAATTATTTTTGGTTTTATGGTATAAAAGTTCGGCAATCAGCATCTTGAAAAAAATTTTAATAATTAATTAAGTACCCATATATAGTAGTACCCGTACATTTCCTGCAATAAAACTTTATTATTATGAGTTGCATTTTCAATAAACTAAATAGTTCAATTTTCCATAAACTAAATTAAACTGGTTCTCCAAAAACATATTAAATCATGTAAACTTAATCCAATCCAGAAATCCCCTAATATTATTAAAAAATAAAAGAGCAAATTATCTTTCAGTCTTCCACAGGCTTTGAAATCAGCTGAATGTATTTATTTCTAATAAAATAATTTGAATAATGGTTTTAATTAAAATAATGTACAAGACAAATAGTCACTGCCACCCCTGCTATAATTATGTATATTTTTTAAATAAACATATTGTGAAACAACATTCAGTTTCAAAAGCAACTAATCTAGAATCGATGAGGTAATACATTAAACATAATTTTTGACACAGTTTTAGAATCTCATTGCCGAAACGAATTAACAGAATTATACTATTAAGGTAATCAAGAATCTGTAAGATGAGAGAAACAATAACAAGTACAGCTGTATAGAAAACCCAATAACCAAAATGATAATTAGTAACATGAAACAATAATATTCTGCTACATATTCGACATCTGCACATTCTCTGAAATTTAATAATGAATTAATATTTTCCTGCTACATGTATATACATTTGCCTATTATATTGTGTAAAAAATATTAAATATTTGTATGTAAGGAATGTGCATGTGTAAATATGGTCGATCGATACAATCACTCCTTCCATACTAGGTCTCACAAGTCCGGTCTCATTCTTCGTTTTCCCCCCTTTAAGCCTAGTACTCAGTTCGATTTTACGTGAAATCTTCATACGATTTTAGTAAAGTGAAATTAGAAATGAAAAATTCCACTTGTTTTCAGTTTAAATCGCGTACATGACACCGGAAACAAATAGTCCCATACTCGCTAACGAACTCAAAACCAATCAAACAACGTGAAATGCCTTATACCACGCCTACTAGTTCCGACCTCGACTTGAAATTGTTTTATAGTGCGTTCATGACATAGTGAGTAAGTTCGGAAAAAATTCCATGCTAACACACAAAATGTATTAAAACAACACCAAAGTTAAAAAATTTCAACTCGAGTTCGGAACTAGTAGGCGTGGTACAAAGCACTTCAAACAATTTGATTGGACTTGAGTTCGTTAGCGAGTATGCAAATATTCACCTCCCATGTCATGAACGCACTATTAACTTTGTGTTTCTTTTATGCTTTGTTCATAACATCGGGAAAAATTACCATGGTATTGATAACCATGCTCTACACCAATGAAATCGCTTCAAAATATAAAAACTCCGCCTACTTTTTTCATACTCGAGTTGAAATATTTCTTACTTCAATACCATGGTGCAAATACCATGCTATTTTCCCGATGTTATGAACAAAGCATTAAAACATTTTGTGTGATACCATGGTATTTTACCGAACTCACTCACGATGTCATGAACGCACGATTAAGATCGGTATCCAGCTCGCGCTCAGATAAATTTTACATACAATACAAATTTAAAGTAAAATTTAGCTAGCGAAAAAAAAAATATTTAGCTCACATTTTCGCAGATACCGTACGCAGCTGGCGTGAAAAGTTTGTAGTTATTTCATTCATATATAGACTGTGCTAGTGAAACGTTTCCGCAGCATATTATCTGCCTAGAAACAAACGTTTTCGCAGCATATTATCTGCCTGGACAATAAAATTTAGAAAAATTTTGACAACAAAACGTGAAAATTTATTTATTTTAAATGGATGAACAAAATAATTTTCTAGACTATGAAAATAGTTTCGAACTATATTTTTGTTTGCATCCGGTAAATTTGTTGGCCATTTTGCAGTGGAAATAAACCGCGGATCGTTGTTTCTCAGCCAATCTTGATTGACGCGCGCTTTATGACTCGGCGTCGATTCCTGTTGAAATGTCCAGGCTCTGCGGCCGAAATGTTTGTGGCCAAGGCTTCAACGCTCTCTCCAACACATGATCCCGATAAATTTGAGCATTTATCTTGATGCCACGGTCCAAAAAAAAACGAGAGGTGAATGGCTTTCGGTCGTTACGGCAGCACAAACCATCACCATCGACTGCGCTCAGTTTCGAGTGACACTCCGTTGGTCCAAATTTTCAGTAGAACGGCCGGGGCAAGTAAATCCGGTCGTTTTGCTTTTTCACATATTACCCAATAACGAACGGTAACTCATCGGAGAAAACCAAATTCGAAAATCGCCGTGCAAGCGTAACAACTCCTCTGCTCTTTCTACTCTAACTTTTTTTGAGCATCGGTGAGACCATGCGTTTTATGGAATTTCGAGGTCTTTAGTCCAAGATGATCTTTCAATATGTGCTGCATCCGTTCGAGCGAAATGTTCGCCTCACGAGCCATTTTTCTGGAGCTACGTCGCGGATTCCGAGCCAATTTGGCCTTCACCTTCCGAATGATATCCGGCGATGTTGCAGTGCGTTTCGGTCCACCACCATGGCGTTTTGCAATGCTGAAAGTATCGTTATAACGATTTATGGCGCGATACACAAACATTTTATTCACATGCAGATGTTTTAACTGGTTAACAATCTACGGCTGTGGTTTTCCAGCCAAATATAGAGCAATCACACTATTACGCTTGAATTCCATTGCGGTTAACTTTTTTTCTGAATATTTCCCAATAAAATGCTTTTGTACGCTTGTAAACAATGGAATGAACTGTCGTTCGTGTAAATTTGAGCGCTCTGTCATCACTGGTTTGACAGCAATGACAGTCTGAAGTTGGTAACACTTCGTGTTAGTCACCCTGTACAAGTCGTTACGAAAGTAAATTGGTATTTTTGAATACGATCGTACGTAATTGTTTGGTGTATGTCCTTGCTATAAGGGAAATTTATTTTATATGGTTTTACCTGCAATAAAATTGAACCACTTGGATTTGAGTTTTAACGTTTTGGTTTGTAATTGAAATGGATGCAATAATATTATTTTTCTTCTAGGTTTTCAAAGAAATAATACAAATAAGTGTGTGCCCTCTTAAGAGGGTTATGTACTAAAGAAAGGGTGTCTTGTGCAGGTTCGATTAGCTTCTGTGGGAACATTTTCTTCTAGAGATTTTTTAGTATCAATAGATAATACCTAAAACTCGTGCTTAGTTTTTCTGTTTTTCCAAAATTTTCTTTTAATAATTTATTATTAGTTCTCAAAGTTGGACAACTTGTGCAGGTTCGATCGAGACATACAACAACGGTAGACTGTTTTTGACAATAAATATCTTGAACCTATTTTATCGTGCCTAGTTTTTTCTTTTGTCGATATTTTGTTTCTAAATGACCAAATAATTAAAATAAAAAAAAGCTTTTGTGAAAATAAGTTCAGCCAAATACCTCTCTCTCTCTCTCTCTGGCTTTCACATCCCATGAAGGGATTTCGCCGCCCGCACAATGGCCCTCCATCCATCCCGATCCATTGCTCTCGTCCTCCAGTTTCGACATCCTAATGCTTGCAGATCTTGTTCAATGTCGTCACGCCAGCGTAGTCGGGGTCTTCCTCTACGACGTACTCCGGCTGGTTGTTGGTGAAACACTTTATTTATCATCCGTTGTTGTGGGGACCTTGTAACGTGGCCGAGCCATCTCACTCGATTGGATTTAATGAATCCGATGATATCGCTGCCTCCGAGGAGTTGCTTTATTTCGTGATTCATGCGAATCCGATATTCGTTGTTCGCAACTTTTATTGGACCAAAAATTGAACGGATGACCTTCCTTTCGAATGTAGACAACAATCTACAATCGTTAGAGGTCATGGTCCAGCTCTCGCTTCCGAAAGTCAGCACAGGTCTTATTAGTGCTTTATAAAGTGCGAGCTTGCATGACTGCGATAGATGTTTCGAACGCAATAATCTTGATTGGGCGAAGAAAACTCGTTGTCCGGCAGCGATTCGGGCTTTTATTTCTGCCTGGATTTCATTCAGTGATGTTATAACTGACCCGAGGTATTTAAAGTTTTCGACACCATCAAAATTGTGGTCGCCAATTCCGAGATTTGCACTAGAGATGTTCCTGGGTGTTGTTAGATATTTGGTTTTACTGCTGTTCACCTCCAAACCAAGTCTTCGTGCGCAGCGATCGAGCGGTATGAAACTGTCTTTGATATCGCTTGGTCTTCGGCCAAGAAGCACGATATCATCTGCATATCCAAGAATTTGGCCGGATTTATTAAATATACAGCGCGAAGTTTCGATGTTGCTTTTTCTCACTACGTACTCAAGCGCCAAATTGAACAGCAAAGGCGCGAGTGCATCACCTTGTCGAGCGCCAGATGTTATTTGAAAGGAGTCTGACACAGTTCCTTCAATTACGATTCTACATACAGACCCAGACGTTGTTAATTTACACAGCAAAACGAGTTTCTCTGGGATTCCTAGGCATATGAGTGCGGCCCATAGGTTGTCGCGGTTTATACTGTCATATGCCTGCCGGAAGTCTATATATAGTTGATGTATGGTTATGTTGTACTCCCAACATTTTTCCAAGATCATCCTCATGGTAAAACACTGGTCCGTGATTGATCGGTTTGGTCGGAAACCACATTGATAGTCGCCAATGATGTTTTCGGCGAAAGGGATGAGTCTGGCAAGTACAACATTAGCCAACACTTTGTAAGCAGCGTTCAATAGGGCTATGCCACGATAGTTTTCACATTTGAGACGGTCGCCTTTTTTATGCAGCGGACATATGAGCGCGGTCTTCCAATTCTCAGGCAGCTCTTCTTGGTCCCAAATACAGACGACGAGGTCGTATAGACTTGTTGCAAGAGTAGCGCCTCCGAGTTTAATCAATTCTGCGGGGATTCCATCGAGACCGGGTGCCTTTCCGTTTTCCAATCGACTAATAGCTGCGTCTACTTCCTCCACTGTGGGACCCCCAATAATGGGGGTCACGTCGTCATTCCGATTTAGCAGATTTTGAAAGTAGATTTGCTATACTGAGAGAACATCAGCCACGTTTGTTCTCAACTCTCCATTCCCGTCTTTGATGGCTGTACTTCTTGGGTGGAAGTCTTTAGTGAGATTCCTGGCGTTGGCAAAACAGTCCCTTGAGTTTTTTAGTTCCGCTTGGAAGCTGATGTTTTCGATGCATAATCTCATATGTTCGCGCTTTTTTTGTCGAAGGTATTTAGTCGTGGCTTTCCTAGCGCGGAGATATTCTGCTAGAGTGCTTCTAGTGTTGCGAGCCAACCATTTTTCACGAAGCGTTCGTTTATTTTCGACGACCCTACGGCATTGGACATCGAACCAATCATTGCGGGCCGTCGGAGGTCTTCTTCCGATGGTATTTTGCGCCGCGGTGGTTATGGCTGACTGTATAGGTTGCCACTGCTCCTCGATGTTAGAGGGATCTTCTTCGTTGTTGCTGGGCCGCTCTAAATAGTTAGTGACAGCTGATTAGTAACTCTGCAATGACGCTTGGTCTTTTAGAGCATTGATATTCCATCGAACGGTCTTTTGTGCTTGTCTGTTAAACGTAGATGACAGTTTGCACTTATATTTAAATATGACAAGCATATGATCGCTGTCCAAGTCTGCACCCCTGTAAGATCCAAAATACCGATAGGGGAAAATTATCATTTGATACCGGAACCAACGAGAATGTATTCTACAAGCCATTTTATTGGAATACATACACAATTTTCAGTCGACTGTATCATGGTATTGTGTATAAATAAAGAAGAAAACATTTCGTAACGAAAAACGAAACAATGTGTAAACAAAAAATAAAATAAAAAATTGTAGAAGCTTTACAGTAATAAGTCCGTAATTATTATCCTTATACAGTTTTCTATCGTTTCTTTTTTTTTTTTTCATTTTTTTTTTTTTTTTTTTTTTTTTTTATTGTCAATAAAATAAAGTTAATAGTTTTTATATTTATAAAATATTTATAAAGCTTTATATTAGAAAATGAATGTTTTCACTGTATCATCGATTTGATACACACGGATTTTAATTAGTCAAGATATTTATACTATGATAAGTACTCGATGGTACTAATTAACTGAATGATCAACCTGATCTTCTTTTTTCTACCCGACCAGAAAAATTTTATTTTTGCTTATATCGTAAAACAATAAATCCCCCCCTTACGAAAATTGTTTACAATCAAGCCGGTTTATTCCCCTCCGGATTATCGATGTTTTTGTTTCCCGCGCTTTCCGTTTTATGTATCAGTGTTATATCAGGGGAGTTAAACATTACAACTTTGGAACGACCAGCGTTACGTTGGTGACGTTTCAATACATACATCTAAAATAGATCTTCTTCCTTTTCATGATCACATGTTTTTAAATTTTATATACCTAAACGACAAGAAATTATCGATCGTGTGCCCATATTATTTTAAATAGTGCATATGTATATAAGAGTATGTATTATGTATATACATAATACGTGCGTTTTAGTTTTCATTCCATTCCCTTTTATTAAAATTAAATCATACAACTTATTTTTGTGAAAGGATACTTTCAAACGAAAATAAAAAATACGTTGAATTTGTATTTTTCCGTTTCTTTCTTTTATACTGTACACACAAATATAAATTTTTATATTTTTACGTGCGCGTATTGAAAAAATATATTGAGCGAGAAATATGAATATATTGAGCAAGATAGACGAAATAGGGTTTGAGTTTTAGCTAATTAATTCTCTAACAGCCGCTAGAAATATTTTTTTATTTGTAACGACATCGAGAAATTGATTTACACATAAATGTTCTATTGGTTTGGGGGTCTGATTGAATATATTTTGTCTGTGGTAAAACTAAATTTTTTCATTTACATTAAAACAAGTCCCAATATAAACACCAGTTCTATACCCTTTCATAAATTTTGGATTTATTCCGGCATCCATAATGGCTTCATACGCTTTTTAAATCAGAATGTGTTCTAGTGGATCCATAGCGTTAGCTTGTTTGAAGTGTATACCAAAAAATGTAGCATCAAATTTTTCAATGTCAAAAATTTTACCCGTTCGTCTTGGTATATCAGGATTTTCAATTCCTTAATGTTTCTAGCATATGGATATGAACCTGATATTCCTGATATTACTGTTTCGTCACCAGGCCCATTGTAAACTGTGCGGGGATATTTTAGAATCATATGTTCGTTACTCTCCATTAAAAATCAGTTACTTCTAAATTCACACTTTCCACTTAAAGCTTCGATTTAAACTGACCGAATGTAAACTAATGTGCCGTTTATCAAATAAATTTGAATTTCTAATTTTAATTTTTAATTATGTGTGGCCAAACACAAACTAATTATTTTATAAAGGTCAATATTACATATCTACTAAACGCAAACAGAACAAATTAACGATTTATTAATAACTAATTTGCATATTAAATACAGTGTAAATATTTTTAATTTGTCACTAAATAAAATGTAAACTTGTTTCATGTTATACTATTTATTTGAATAGAGGCGCGCTACTATGTGGTTTCAGAAACTGCTTTTAATTTTTCAAGTATTTAACACATAAATCTGAAATTCGTCTTCAAGCAAATTCTATCCGAAATTATAAACGAAACAGAAGAAGCTGAGGTTATGTTCTTCTCGATAATAGGAGGGTTCTATACCAACAAGCGAGGTCAACAAGTAAATCCAAGCTCACACCAAATAATATGTAGCTCTACTTAAGAAGCCAATGGTGAAATCTAGTTACGAAGCCAATGAATCAATTTACTCATCCAAATCACTCAATTATCTCATTAAAATCAATCGAAGCAAGGTGCATTAACTACGGCCAATGAAATCAAATCATACCAAACAATCTTCGTATCGAAACATCAATATACCATACAAAATGCTTGAAACTATTCCTGACCAATGATAATACCATGTTAAGGCTCAAACACAGCGCATCCGGTACCGCCTGTCCATGTTATTTTACGGTTTTCATACAAAATGATCATTTGTCATCATCATGATGAAATCGTCAAATGATCATCATACCGGCGGAACGGATGCATTGCAAAAAGTAGTCAAAACTTGGTTCGTGTGACCAGCTCTAAAAATATTGTTTTCTAAGATTTTTCAGCCTTTTCTTGGTAAAACAAATACATCACTCGATGTCAAACACTATGTAACTTACACGTGGCTGTTAAGCCCAAGTTTATTAAAACATGCTACAAAATACACTAATCCTTAAATGCAACCAAGATATTTGTTGTTAAAGCATGTTCATCGATCTTTTTACGTAAATTTAAAAAAATGCGCTCCTAGTGTTAATCGCCTTAACTAGTGATTGATTGCAAACCGGCTTTTTCGGTAACCGAAAACCCATTTTTTCTTGTTTTTTCACATCACCGAAAACCCGATTTTATTATCCTTAAAAGCCGGTTTTATTAATTTAACAAAAACTCTACATTATTCTTATTCTGAAATTGTTTAATGAGTTTGTGGCGACACCACGACATCAACGCATTTGTTGATTGGGCAAATTAGCGGTGTTCACCCCAGGATTCATCTCATCTTGGTGTTCATCCCATGATAGCGATGATAATGTAGAGCGACTGTAAAAAATGAGATACACACGAACAGCGCGACAAGTTAGAAGTTAAAATATGTAATTGTCTTATTAAAATAAAATAAAAATAATAATTAAACAAATATTCGAATCGTATATATTAATATAGTGTTCATCGAAAGTACCAGCGATATATACGCGCTAAATATAAATCAATCTGATTGGCACTCGAGCGATACAGTACTCGAGTTGAATATTGTGGGTTATCATATTCCAGTCTAACCGATCCAGTAGGATAATAAAATAGCTGGACCCAACGATATAAACCCCCATAAGTTTTTAAATCTAAATCTTCTATTAATTTTTTGATCATTTTGAAAGCTTGTGTAACTGAGTAAAACGGTAAATCACCGATTATATTCTAATTAAGATTTAACCACCAAATGTCAGTCAAATTTCAATTAATTTTAGGGACTTTCGATTGACCTGAATTAACAGAATTGCAATTGAGTTACTATTTAGATAATTGAGTTACTATTCATTTAATTGAGCTACTGAAGTGAATTGGGTGTTCGAATCGCACCTCTTCATTTTTGATAAATGTCAAAAACCATTTTAAATTTAATTCTTTTTTTTTTAAATTTGTTTAGTTTTAATTAGAAAAAAACACTAACACACTTTAAAACAAAACGCAGAATGAACGCAAAACCAATAAATGTCAAAAATACAACAAAAACAACCTATCTGATTTTGTTACGACTGTGTGGTCGCTACCACAATTGTTGTATGTAGTTTCGGAATTTTTGTGACACTTTTCTTTGGCGGGGAGTACGAATTTCCGCTTGATACACATGGTTCTTTCCATAGAAGCAGTGTGGTTTTAGAACGCGAATGTAAATGGAATTCCGTCGACATTGCATATTGGGGAACGCACTCGCGACAATTTGTTTTGTACCTCATCGTGTGGTGGCGCAGGGGTAAGAATAATGACGAGAGAGCGAGACCAATGCGCATCGAGTGTGTGTAAAGTAAAACGTTCTAGAAAAATGTTTTTCTTATATGCTTCTCGTTTACATCAATGTAAACGAAAAACAGAGAAGAAAGATAATTCTTCTAGAACGTTTTTGCGCGTCGTTATTTGGTTTAGAAGAGTTTAGTTTTAGTTTTTTTTTTGTTTGGGCAGTCTTGACTGTAATTTTGTATTGATTATACCGATGCGTGATAAAGAATAAATTATTTTTTTTTTGTATAAATTTAATACGGCATATGTGGTCGGAAAAAAAATTTAAAATTATATTAATATTGTAAATTCTTTTTTTCTGTATAAAATAAAGAAGTGAAATTTACGTGCAGTTTATTTTTGGTAAAGTGGAAAATAAAATCGGTGAAGGAGACGAAATAAAATAAAACGGATCGCAAAACCTACTCTCTTCATTGCATGAGTTTGGTTTCGTTGTTGTGGGGAGGAATAGTGCGATTGAACCTCTTTGCAAAATATATTTTTTGCAATTTTTTGCCCCGCGCCGAGACGGGTGGCCAACCGGCACCCCGTTTTCATTTTGTATTGAAAAAAGACATTTATTTCCGCAGATATTTGCGAGTAGCAGTATTTCCAATTTTACGGGTGAACGTTGCATCTTTATACAACATAATTTGTCTGCGCAGTACTATAAAGCCCATAAGCTTGCACTGGCTATGAAGAAGGCCGAAAAAGTAAGTGGCGTCAAGATTATCCATGGTCATGTAGTTGTCAAATTGAACGATGGTGATCAACATAATGTATACTATTGCACTAATGAACTAAAAGCAGCACTAAATCCACAATGTTTTTGTTTAAGTATATATGCAATTTTGTTTCGAATCTGTTTCCGGGAGTCGTAAGACACCTCAATTATTATATATTTAAATTTTTTATTTCTTTTTTTTTCATAGAATGTCAACATTAGATATGAGAAATGTGGTACTAATGTCCTGTTTTAATCCACGATTATCTAAATTTAGTTTTGCCCACTTGAACCCTAGCAGCTTACAGTTAAACTTTGTGGAATTCAGAAACCTAGTGAAAGATGTACCATTACATCTAATTTCTGTGTCGGAGACATGGCTTAAAGAGATACATAAAGACGTTCATGTTCGCTTGGATGGGTATAATATTGTACGGAAAGATAGGATTCCTTAATAAAATTAAAAAGCTTTGGGGGATCTATCTAGTAGGTATACTAATATTCTCATCCTTGGTGATTTTAATACGAATGTCATTTCAGATACATTTCAGATACACCTGTAAAGGGATTCAAGGATTTCATATCGTAAAAATCTGGCCTTTGCCTAGATTTTTGTGTTTTAAATGAGTATTTGGTTTACCACTGGTGAGCTCCAAATATTCACTGAGAATTAAACTAACTGTTGTTTTGCGTTTATAATTCAATTCTACTTTATTACCTCAATAAATCGGCGTTTTTATACATAAATATTGCTTGCGCATCAAATCATGAATATTATATACAACAAATTACAAAGTGCTGAGTTTACAATTATACAATTTTAGTATTTTACATTAAAGAAAATGCGTATATGGTATAAAATTTGACACTATTGCATGTTAACCCTACGTGGAAACATGTGCTGTTAACCCTCTATGAAGCACCATGTTGAACTTGCTTCGACACAAATCATTACTTGGTTTGGGAATTGCCTCGCATGATCCTACGAATTTTAGCAATACTGCTGCCACTTGTTTGGATTTATTGCTACTGAATAATCGATCGGATTTGAATTTCTTTACTCAAATTTCCGTCCCGGGGTTATTTACCACCCACGATATGATATATGGTTCCTATAATTTCGATTTGGATGTTTCTAGAAGCGTCAGTTTTAGTTTTCGACGAGCTATAAACGGATATTTTCTATTTCTGAAATTGATGACAAATTGGAGTATATTAATTCATTGCTTGTAAAGTTTCTGGATAGATTGGCTCCCCTGCGCAGAGTCGATCGGAAGCCATCTGATGATGTGTTCATGCTCTCGATGATTCTATCCTGAAGCGCCGGAATGTTAGGGAATTCTTATACGCAGTTTGTAAATCTAATAAAAGTGATACCACTTGGAAGCATTATACAGTTTATCGTAACAGGGTTAACAATTTGATCAGGTCGGCTCAATTTCGGCACTTAGAAATACATTTTTAATCTTCATAAGTTTGGTCTCTCTAAAAACAAGCAATCGGTTTTAACCGATTTTCAACCGAAGAAATTCTAAACGCATTTGCTGCAAGTTCTCAAGGGCCGCCTTTTAATTTGAGGGATTTTGTTAACATTGGCTCTCATTCTGTCAATGCATTTTATTTTAGTAATGTAACGGACATTGAGGTATATGAAGCAATCTCTGGCATTCAGTCTGATTCATTGGGTGTAGATGACATACCTATTTCTTTTGTGCGCTTAATTCTTCCAGTAACTCTTAAATATCTGGCTCACATAATTAACACCGCATTAACCAAATCAATTTTTCCTAAAGCGTGTAAGTTGGCTTATTTATTGCCGGTAAGTAAGATTTCTAGGCCTGTTCACCTGCATGATTACAGTCCAATTAGTATACTTCCTTGTTTATCGAAGGTTTTGGAGAAGGCCACGAAGAGATTTTTACTCACATTGATAAATTCAATCTATTGCACCGGTTCCAGTCGGAGTTTCGCGAAAGTCATAGTACAACAACTGCTCTCTCGCCAAAATCATTGATGATTTGAGCTCTTATGTTGCAAACGGGATAGTGTCTTTGTTGGTTCTTGTCGATTTCTCTTAGGCTTTTGATTCTGTTGATCATGGTATCTTACTGGATAAATTGTTTTCGCAGTTTAATTTTTCAAGCCCCTCAATCCGGCTGGTGGCATCTTATCTAACAGATTGATACCAAATTATCAAATTAAATGAGAAACTCTCCGAGCCTTCCCGTCTATTATCTGGCGTTCCACAAGGTTCTATCTTAGGTCCTATATTATTTTGTATGTTTATTAAGGATATTGGAAATTCCCTCACCTTCCTAAAATTTCACCTATTTGCAGATGATGTACAAATTTATCATTCAGCTGGGCAGGGCAATGTGGAGGCTTGCGTGTTAAATATCAACGAAACTCTTGCGAGGATCGTAGCTTGGCGCAGGAACAACCTTATTAACATTAATCCGGGGAAATCTTATGTCATGTTTATAACTTGCAATAAACGATTGCTACAGAGTATCATGTCTTCTGACATAATGATAGATGGCAACAGAATTGAAATAGTGGACAAAGTTAGGGACCTTGGTTTAATTGTGAATAGTTAGCTAAGTTTCGACGATCATGTCAATCATATTTGCACTAAAATTTATGCTACGCTTAGGAACCCGTGGTCTCATGAAAGTTACACTCCTCGTGATGCTAAAACTTAGTTTATTATGCGCTTATCTACTCGGGTTGATCGAAAACTTGTTTTGATCGATTAAGGATTGCGTTTAATTCATGCGCTCGGTATATATTCAATAAGAGGAAACATGTTTCCATCTCAAGGTATTCGTGGTCGGTCCTTAACTGTGATTTATCTGATTATCTGAACTTTACTACACTCTTATTTTTGTATAAAATAATCATTTATCGTAAACCTTCTTATCTTTTTGATATGGAAAAGTTTTTCAGATCTGCCCGGCTGTTTAATATCCATCTGCCTTCTAATTGTAAGCCTAAAGCGCGTCAGGGTTCATTTTTCGTGTATATGCTAAATCCTAATTTGCAATCCATTGTCAGATTGAATCAATTCAATCAGAGCATATGTTTTTCCTATTTCTCGTCTCTAAATTGATAAATTGTGTTGTATTTCATATTTTGTTCATTTTATTAGAAGTAATTTTTAATTCTGTATTAAAACAGGAAAAAGTTAAGTTCAAGAAAGAGAAGCAAAAAAGAAAGAAAAAACTCCGTTTAAATTTATGTTTATAGTTTTTTTGTATTATCATATTTTACATAAGAAAATTGTCCTTAGCTAAAGCATGCCTTACATGTAAATTATTTAATAAAATAAATAAAAAAAAAATTGTAAGCTTCTTCTATTAATAATGATTTGAAATACTGCAATTTATGGAACTTAGATATATACCTTCGTTTTGATCAATAGAAGTTTCAAAAAGGTCTTTGAATGATGGAAACTTCGAATAGTTTCCTAAAAATGGTGGTATATTTACACGTGGTAATCGCACTTCACTGTCCCGTTTCTGTAAAAGAGATAATTCGCGAACAACCGTTTCAAACTCGTTTCATATTGATATAATAACTGTTTAATTTCGAAATACATCGTTTCAATTCAATTCACTGATTCTAATACTTCACAAATAATTGGGTATGGGAATCGTGTCCGTTTTATAAATGTGGTTGAGGTATCCAAAATGGTATCGCTTCTACCCGGTGGGTACTCGCGTCGAAATGTTATAAATTGTAATGGGTATTTTCTCGCTCAATCGTCGAGGTAATTCACAGTTTTCACAGTAAAAGCTTCTAATATAATCACCGTATTTTTTTCTACTTATTTTATTAGTTGCTTTAATTTACAATACTCGAACAATTAAACTATTTTTATTTTTTATGTGTTTCTCAATCAACGTTACCGATGACAGTGTTTTTTTACTCAAAAAATTATATTTTCTTACATACGACATCGCGCCATCCCACAAAAAATATTTAAAATGAATTCCAATAAGAATCTAATGATGACAAGTGCCATCTCACAATGAATAATTCGATTAGTTTACAATGATGATAAGAGCCATCTTGCCATGACTAGCCTTAATAAATATGGCTCACGATTTTTTAGTACTTTTGCTTATGTCTCTGTACTAATTACTTTTCTTCTCACTGCTGTGGATAGAAGACACTTGTCAAAAGACATAAACAAAATACCATTTTGATAGCAGATTTTATAGGTAAGTAATTATAATACAAATTTAATTTATAATAATCTAAATTTTACTTTTATCTTACAGATCAATTCCGATACTTTTCACGAGTATGATGATGGTAATTTACTTGTGCAAGACAAGCTCGCATCAGATCAATGTTGTATAATATTTATTTGTTCTTCTAATTCTTTGTGGTTTTTTTTTATATTTTTATGAATCGTCGTGAACAATATTAAGTCCATATTATGCATTATATTGTTGCATAACGTTTATATTTGCTTGCTCTCAACAACTCTGATGAACTCTTGATTTTATGTAGAGTACAACAGAGTTCATCAAAAATTCTTGTACTGACGAAACGGGGAATTTTTTTTAGTTCACAACTTTTTGATTGTTGATTTACAACACAAAATTGAGAAAAAAATGGACAATAAAATGTAAGTAAAAGTATTTTGCTTTGTACGTATTCATAAATATGCATAAATTATTTAGAAAGATAAATTATGCCATTTACATTACAGCTACAACAACTCTAATTCAATATGGGTGGTAAAAACAAGTCTATGTTTTCATATTCGGATGGAACGGTTAAAAGTTAACACGGCATGTTTGATGCTTTCGTGAAAATTTATCGAATTGAAGATATTCCGGTTTATATCGTGATTTCATTCCTGAAATTTTTGGCGTTTCTCATGGGGCACTTCAATTTATAACCTACGAAGAAATGAAAAACCTATTGACAAAAAACTGGCTAGTGAATCTAAATTTAATTCACACATTACAATAAATTTTATGTATTTAATATTTCTAAATATATACATATATTAATTTCAATTGCAAATATTTTTTGCTTAGCTCAGCATTCCGATTTACTTTTACTGCTTCACTCGCCTCACCTGTTGTCCCTCCATGCGAGCCGGTGCCGATGGTCTAATTTTCCAATAAGATAGTCCAGACGGGGTCGATACAAATATTCCAATTTTCGTCTACGCATCCGACGGTTGCAATGAATCAATTTCGATTTGGGTGCGTTTAGCACCCGCCACTTGTTCGCAACTCTTGCACTTGTTCAACTTCGGCATTTGCATCGTATGCGAATGTCATACGCGGTAGTTCCATCTGTTGTGGCTGATCCATATCAGCTGGATTATGGAAAAGGTCACCGATAAGTCCATTATCACTATCGCTGTCATCTAAATTTATGTTACTATCACCTACGGTTGATTGCAGCATTCTGAAATTAAAAATGTCGTTATAGAGCGATTCCTTCCTTAGATGTTTCCAGCCAAATACGTACTTATTCATGTCGCACGGTGTATCACTAATACTGTATTCCCTAAAGATTATCTGAATTTTAACGGGGTCGTCCAGCCTTTTGTATATCACATAAAATTTCTCATTTACAACGCGTGCGCCCTCATTGAGTATAAATTCATTTTGTGTATTACCCCAGTACGGATTATAATAATTAAATAAAATTTCCGAGCTATTCGATTCCAGTGTATTTTGAAAAACTCTTTTCTCTCGAAAAAAAACTCTCATTTTGTTCCGGTTGGCAAACATTTTGTTCCGGTTCCGGTTTGTTGACGTCGCTTTTTTGCTTTAGTCTTAGCCTTTAAAAGAGTTTAAAAAAACTCTCATTTTGTTCCGGTTCCGGTTTGTTGACGTCGATTTTTTGCTTTAGTCTTAGCCTTTGCTTTTCGATGCACATCATTACTACTCTCAGTAATTGGATCATCATTTTCGGTTCCCCCTTTATTCTCATTTCTTTCAACGTCTTTTTTACAGCCGACATTCATACGATAAACCACCATACATTCAAATCACTTCCTAGTGCTGGAAATCGACCCGGTAACCATAAATTTTTCTCGATGCTTCCAATGAGGCACCAAATACTTGGAAATTTTTGACATATTTTCGAAATTTTTGACACATTGGCCAGTAACCAAATTGGCCAATATATCGATTAAATTTGTTTGAAATACAATCTTTTTGTTGATTTACTACGAATATATAAAAAGCACATATTCATTTGAGGCTTGCGAAGCGATCTTCAATCATCACCACTTACATTATCCACGAACTGATACAAACAAACTTTCAACTCTTCATTATCTTCGAATACCGAAACATTTAGACTACTCGTACTACGGATGTCACCGATCTACTTCGTCGTCTTTCAACATCATCGTTATTCTACAAAATAAACACAAAACAAATTAATTCTCATTCATTTTACTTAGATTCAAAATAAATAATTTAAAAATAATTTTGTAATTTCGGTTTTTTTTATTTTTATTGTAAAGTTTTAGTCAGGTCCCCATTAGCACGTTAAAAGTGCCATAAAAAATTGTATGAAACGTCAAACTGATTCTAGTACTTACAGAGGGAGATCAAATCAACATACTCACACAAACAAACCAACATGAATTTTCTTTTGCTAAAATAGCTACGAATTAAAGTTAAAGTTGTTGTTGTATTTTTTTTTTCTAAATTCCCCTGTAATTTCACTATATTTTATCGCGGTTTCGAACACCATATTTCAAAAAAACGCAGCAATCATAACTCGATGAAATGTTGATTAACCTAAAAACACAAATAATAACTTAATATTAATACAGTAAACTCTTGATTCAACGGACCCAGATTTAACGGACGCTCGATTTAACGGACACTTGATTTAACGCACCTCAATTTAATGGACGCTCGATTCAACGGACAATTTTTTTATTTTCCATTTTTCGGTTATCGATTATGATGGGGTTGGGTATATTGGATGGAAATGGGAATCTTAAATGATTTTTGGAAGAAATTCTGGAATATAGCCTTCTGGGCGGAACTCGATCAATTATTAAGCCATTATGATGTGATTGGTTATGTTGGATGGAAATGGGATTCTTAGACGATTTTGGGAAGGAATTCTGGGATATGACCACCTGGAACGGAACTCCATCAATTCTTAACCGATTATGATTGAGTTTGGTATGTTAGATGAAAATAGGATTCTTAAATGATTTTGGGAAAACAGTCTGGAATATGGCCATCTGGGACGGAACTCAATCAATGATTAACGGGTTATGATGGGATTGGGTATGTTGGATAGAAATGGGATTATTAAATGATTTTTGCAAGAAGTTCGGGAATATTGCCACCTGGGACGGAACTAGTTCTCTTAACCGATAATGATGGGATTGGGTATGTTAGATTGATTTGGGATTCTTAAACAATGTTTGGCCATGTTCCAGAACTTTTTCCATAAATCTTTTAAAAATACCATTTCCATCCAACATACCCAATTACAACATAATCAGTTAAGAAATGAACGAGTTGCGTCCCAGGAAGCCATACTCCTGAACTTCTGCCAAAAATCACTTAAGAGTCCCATTTCCATCCAGCACACCCAATCCCATCATAATTGGTTAAGAATTGAACGAGTTCCGCCGAGATGGCCATATCAAAGAACTTCTTCTAAAAACTTTATGAATGTCTGTTTCACCCAACAAACAAAATCCCATCACAATCGATTAAGAATTGATCGAGCTCCATCCCAGGTGACCTAATTCCAGAACATCTTGCAAAAATCAATAAAGAATCCCATGATCGAGTTCCGTCCCAGGTTTCTATATTCCAGAAATTCATTCAATAATAATTTAAGAATCCCATTTCCATCCAACACACCCAATCCCAACATAATCAGCTAAGAAATGCCTGAGTTTCTTCCCAGATGGCCATATTCCAGAACTTCTTCCAAAAACTGTTTATGAATCTCATTTCCATCCAACAAACAAAACCACGTCAGAAACGAGTTCTGACCTAGGTGGCCATATTCCAGAAGAAGTGCAAAATCTATAGTCGATTAAATTTAAAAATGAAAAAGGTTTAAACTACATTTAATACTAGAAAAGTTATAAGTAACTTACCTCTCTCTCTCTCTCTCGCTCTCTCTTTAGCTTCACATCCTATGAAGGGATTTTGCCGCCCGCACTATGGCCTTCCATCCGTCTCAGTCCATCGGTCTGGTCCTCCAATTTCAACATCTTAGTATCCTAGTATATGTAGATCTTGTTCGTCGTCGTCACGCCAGCGTAGTCGAGGTCTTCCTCTACGACACACTCCGGCTGGTTGTTGGTGAAACACTTTATTGACCATCCATTGTTGCGGGGACCTTGTAACGTGGCCGAGCCATCCTACTCGATTGGATTTGACGAGACCGATGATATCACTGTCTCCGAGGAGTGGCTTTATTTCGTGATTCCTACAAATCCGGTATTCGTTGTTTTTAACCTTAATTGGACCAAAGATTGAACAAATGACCTTCCTTTCGAAGGTAGATAATAATCTATAATCGTTAGAGGTCATGAGTGCTTTATAAAGTGCGAGCTTGTACGACTGTGATAGATGTTTAGATCACAATAATTTTGTTTGGGCGTAGAAAATTCGTTGTCCGGCAGCGATTCGGGCTTTTGTTTCTGCCTGCATATCATTCGAGGATGTTATAACTATCAAAGTTAAGTTGTACGTGTTTTCTAGGTGTTCGGCCAGCAGATCTGGTTTTTGCTATTCGCAGCGAGCCCAGATTCTATCGACCAGGTGACACTTGTATTTTAGGCCTTTTTAAACCTTTGGTGGCTCTCTACAGGGAATAGTCTGTGTCACGTGTACCTGTTAGGAAGCTTGCAACTGACTCATTCTTAGTCTCCTTTATAAGTAGCCTAAGTTTGTTGCACAAGTTATTTAGGATTGTTTTGTTTCAGGGGCTCTAGTCTTACGAGCTCTTCTTTTCTACCATAATAACAAATCAATAATTTTTTTAAAAGCTAGCAAAAATTTCCAAACTGACTCATTTTCATCTACCAAGTCTTCTATTTCTTAGCAGACATTTTTAGTTTAAAATTTGTAAATGATTTATTTTAATAACACTGTTATTAAGATTTGTTTTTATTTAATAAATCTTTTGCACCCGTTATGAAGCTCGATTTATTGTTTATTATTTACTATTCGCTCTTCTTAACATTTTAAAATGTTGTATAATGATATATCGATTATAAGTATTGTGTTTTGCTTTCGCGATAAACAATTATTTACGTCACTAATGATCAGTTCTAAGTTCAACAATTTTCGTTTACAATACAATATAAAATCTTAACGACAATGAACATTGATTGTTGATTGTTGAATGTTGAATGTTGATTGTTGATCTACTTCGTGAATGTTGATTGTTGATAATTGATAGTTAGAGGAGCCGGCCAAGTGGTGCAGTGGTTAAAGCTTCCGCACGTGAACCGAGAGGTTCTGGATTCGAATCACATCAGAGGCTAGATGCAAATCGAATTTTTGCCATCGATTACGTTCGGTGATGTTAATAAACACAACTAAGGCTTTCTGATGGAGTGATGGATTTTCAGAGAGACATGGAGCTTGCAATGTGGAGGTGGTGTACTGTAGTTGTGTGAGTAGGGGAATGGGTTAATGATGTGGTGTGAATGAATGGTATCACAATGGGACAAAATTGGCCTAAGTGTGCAACCACTGAAACTTACCTACCAAGTTGATAGTTTATTATTGATTGTGAATTGTTGATAGTTGCTTGTTTTTTGTTGATTGGTAATTGTTGATTGTTGAATGTGTATTATTGATAACTTAATAACTTAATAATGTAATACAAATTTTGATGAAATTAAATTTATTTTATTTCATAATTTCATTTTTTATAATTTATTGTTATTATAAATTGACAGAGTACCTGTTATAAAATGTGCAATAAAGAATTCCTTGATTGAACAAAGAATTGTTGAACATTGTGGGCTTTTGCGATTCCACATGATTATTAAAAAATTAGTTGTATCAAGACAAGCTACTAATTATTTATTTTCTACTAATCGGATCGAAGTATCCTAATTATTATTTAAAAACAAATTTAATCAGCTATAACACAGCTAGCAGATTCCAAAAATTATCTTTTCTGATGAGAAAATTTTCACCATTCAACAGTATGTGAATAAACAAAATGATCGTGTTTGGTTAGAGCACAAGTTCGACGATAATTTGGACACAAGAGTTGCCATGCGCAAGCAATCATCAGCTTATGTTATGGTTTGGGCTGCAGTGACTGCAGATGGACGCACTCCTCTGGTTTTCATCGAACATGGAGTCAAGGTAAACCAAGAGGTGTACCACCAAAAGATCCTAAACGATGCTTTGCTACCTTGTGCACGTAAACACTTTGGTACGAACCGTTGGACATTCCAACAGGAATCAGCACCGTCACGCAAAGCTCGAGCGACACAGCAATTTTTACAAAATTGCGTTCCGCGGCTGATTTCGTCAAAAGAATGGCCACCATATTCACCAGACTTGAATCCCATAGATTTCTCCATATGGTCCATTTTGGAGAGTAAGGTGTCCACTAAAAAATACGAAAGTGTTGATGCATTGAAGTCAACTCTTGTTCGAGAATGGAATAAAATTCCGCAAGTCCAAGTTCGGTCAGCATGCAATGCTTTCTATGGAAGACTGAATAAAATAATCAGAGCCAAAGGAGGTCATATCGAGCAGTAACATGTTTTTCATAAAATGTAATATGTTTTCAACATATTCCACGAAATTTCAATAAATAATAATCAAAATTAAAAAAATTAGAGCGTTTTCATTTGTTAACACTTGGTCTCAGCCACCCTGTATTTCGAACAGTATGGTTTCAATTTGTTTTTGTTTAACCGAAACTATAGAATCCGCCCACGTAAAACAAGTTATTTTTAAATGGTAGTTCAGGAACAATGTTGCATTTGCATTTAGTAATACACTTTATAATTATAATTTTTATAAAACGTGAACACGTATTTTAACAGTAAATAATTATAGTTAACATAACGGTCAAAGACGCGAGTTGCAACTGCACACATCATTTAGATAGCTTTGTAAGTAACAAAATTTGAGAAGCTATAGTGTTGCGTTGCAATGTTATCTTCGTATATACAGCGCCAAACAAAATATTTATATGTATAGGGGTTTCCAATAGGAATGATATTATTTTTAAGTGACGTTTCGGCCATTTGTAATATGTCATGATCTGTCATTTTTTGTTTCATTGTATTCAGTAATATTTACTATTTCATCATGGTGGGATATACGCAAGAACAACATTTACAAATTATTCACTTTTATTATCAAAATAATCGTTCTCCAATTGCAACTTTTCGTGCGCTTTTGCCATTTTATAGTCGTAATAATCGTTCAACGCTCGAAGTAATGCAAATATTGCTGCCGTTCAGGCAAGTGTTACTGAAGACCGCAATTTATCGATTCCAAGACCTTCTCAAGAATTGGGACTGTCTCAAACCACAACCTGGCGGATTTTGAGAAAGGATTTGGGTTTGCGTCCGTATAAAATTGTTCTCACTCAAAAACTGAAGCCATTGGACCACCATAAACGTCGTGAATTTGCTGATTTTACCTATTGGAACAACTTGAAAACGATGACAATTTTTTTAAGAAAATCATCTTCTCCGATAAGGCTCACTTTCATCTGAGTGGTGCGGTAAATAAATAAAACTGTCGATTCTGGTGCGAGGAAAATTCACAAAATCACATATTCATGAAAAACCATTACATTTACCTAAATTGACAGTTTGGTGTGGTTTTTGGTCTGGTGAAATCGTCGGTCCGTATTTTTTTCGAAATGAAGCTGGTAACACCATTACTGTCAATGGAGATCGGTATAGATCGATGATAACCAACGTTTTATGGCCGAAATTGGAAGAAATTGATCTTGACAACATTTGGTTCCAACAAGACGGGGCTACGTGCCACACAGCAAGTGCAACAATTGAATTATTGAGAGAAAAGTTTGGAGATTTGATTATCTCAAGAAATTGTGATATTGAATGGCCTCCAAGAAGTTGTAATTTAACACCATTAAACTATTTCTTCTGGGACTATTTGAAGTCATTGGTCTTTAGCAATAAACCAAACTCTCTTCAAGCTTTACAAGTCAATATTGAACGTGCTATTCATGACATACGACTTGATTTAGTGGAAAAAGTGCTCGAAAATTGGGTTCATCGAATTCGTTCCTGCAGAAGAAGTCGTGGACGCCACTTGAATGACGTTTTATTCAGAACTTAATTGTATCGATTGTACTTCACATTAAATAAAAAACATTTCAATTTCCTTAACAATTAGTGTTTTTTTTTTTAAGAATTCATATCACTCTTATTGGAAAACCCTATATTAGCAAATCAGCATGTTATGTTATACCCCCTACACACGATCTGATTTGGTCAGGCGGTCGGGCTGATTTGATCAGAGCAGATGTAAAATCAAGTCGTGTGTAGGTTCGTCGTATGACAATTTTTTTGTCGGGTGAAAAATTCATCCAACCGTCATCCAACCAGCCAATCATCTGACCAAATCAGGTAGTGTATAGCGTTGTTGGATGGTTGGTTATGTCAAAAAGAATGGTTGGTTAAAAATACATTGTATTTTTAAAAATAAAACAAATAATAAATTTATTTTAATAATAAATAATAAAATTTTAACGATATAATGATATTTAATAAATTTTTGTTTAATAATACATAATATAATATTGAAATAATAAATAATCACCATTTTTAAGACCATAATTTTACGCTTTTTATTCATTTTTTATTTCGCTGTACAAACTTGCATGTACAACAATTAAAACAGAAACACAAACGTCAAAATTTTATCATTTGTACTTGACGCAAGCCAAAGTAAAAATGAATATCAGGTAGTTTATTGGATCGTATGGATGCGACATCTGATTTGGTCGGACAGACCGTTGGCTCGACAAGTCAGATCGTGTGTAGGCGCTTTAATTGTGCATAAAATTAAGGTGAAACGTGATCTTGAATGATGCAACATTTTTACATAGGCTACTGAGGCAACACGATCATATTTGATCTAAAACAACCGGCTTAATCATTACAAGTCTGATCATATACAATTACAAAAAACTTATTATTTGCGATCCCGTTTATATAAATATGATCGTTTCGCAGTACTGCAGTAGTTTAATTTGAATTGAAGTGAAAATTTGGTGGTTTCGAACATCACGTTGCCGTATTCTTTATGTATTGTAAATAGATTCGCGCGTCCAACTATGTAACTGAAACTTGATATAAATCCATAAAAATTTTATTTCGCCGTGCCTACTATAAGCACAAAAATATATCACAGTTTTCGGTATTTTGTAGATACACAGCACACTTTTATAAAACTTAAACTAAACATCACTTTGCTTATTTCGGTAGGCAACACTATCACATAGTTTAAAATTATTCAGTATACATAGTCCACTTTCTGTGAAACTCACTTGTGATAAAATAATATTATTTCTCTTTTATTTATGCAACACTCAATAAAACAACAATAACGATTATCTTTAAAAAAAAAAAAATCTTAACGCAATTTTTGCACACTGGTTTCACTTTACTTGTTAGACAGAAAAAAGGGAAATAAGCTTACTTGAAAAACAGCGACATCAATTTATAGAGAGCTTTGAGGCATGTGTATAGGTGCGATCGTGTTTATCGTCAAAACTACTTTATTATTTTATTTTCAAAGTTATATTTTCTTATTTATTTTTCCCCACCCATACCACCACCATTAAGTTTTAAATTATTATTGCTTATCGATTATTATCGTTGTGTTATGAAAAATAATGTGTAAGATAAAAATAATATAAAAGCAAAAACGCGGTAAAGGCGTGATTTGAGTTTTGCGGTAGTTAATTATGTCTTGTGTTGTTAACGCATTTTATTTGCAACAGCTGCTCATAGGAAAATTATTTTTCGGATTGTTGTAATACCGTTTTTTCCGATTATATGTTTAGCATGCGTTTTTATTTCGTATTGTAGCGTGGAAAAGGAATCGGTAGTAAATAGATAGTAAAGTGTTGGTTTAGTATTTAAATCTTCTGTACGTGCGTATGTCAAACTCATGGAGCTGGACCGATTTTGATGAAATTTTTTGTGTGTTTGAGTGGGTCTCTGTATGGTTTAGATTCACACTTGGGCCCGGTAGGTTGTACTGCGATCGGGTTCTAGGAATTTATTTATTTTGTTTTTTGAATTTTTTTTAAGGTTTTTCGCATTACAGAACATTAACCCCAAAATTTGACCCCCAAATTTTTTATAAAATGAAAAAGTCGATTTACAAAATAACATAACGGTGGTTCGTTAAATGTCTCCACCCCAAATCCTCGCACTCACGTTGGTTTCGATGCACACTGCTTAAGAGTTTGTTCATCTTGTTCGAGTGCGATGAGTTAAGGCTATGTGGTATTTTCTCCAGATCTAATATAACCTTTGATTCATCTGAAATGATTTTTAAGAAATGTAATTTTCTCGCAACTCCTTGTAACTTATCCGTTACATTTATGGATTTCCCTAATTCCCACAAATTCCTTACAGCCAATATCATCTCGTCGATTACCGCTTGTAAAGGGAGTGTAGATCGGATGCGATCCAGTCTACTTTGAATGTGTAGCAGTTTTGTTGACACAACTGGTAATTTTTCGCACGCTGCAATAACACCTTTTGTTATTTGGCGAAACAAATGTTTTGTGAAAACATGTCACTACTTCTTAATTAGGGCATCTGATCGCCGCTTGATGTGCAACAAGATCATTCCTCTTATGAGTCATCCGTTCTACTACCAATTCATCCTTCAAAGTGATGGCCGCTTTATGATAAGACACGACGGGAATTTTCGACACTAACATTCGATTAAGATTGTCGTTGTCTAAATGATCCACATTCATTTTTCAGGAAAAGGTACTTAACCTATATAACTAAAACTAGAGACAACCTAAAAGAGATATTTCATCCTATGTAAACGTAAAAATTGAAATTGCGATTTTATTTTCTATAAATAGCTGCAAACAATCAAAAATATTTTGTTTTTTTTGCGTATACGTATACGCAGTTTAACGAAAAATCACAGCTACAACGATGACATTGGAATTATCAGAAATATAATTTGTATTTGTTGTTTGTTTAGTTCAAATGAAAAATCTAATTTGATTGTCTGTGCTAAAACTAAACTAAACAAAAACATTATTTTAAATTTAAATAAAATGAAAACAACCACGAATAGTACATCCTTCTCATGAGCCATCAATTCCACATACTTGGGTCAAAATAAGGATAGTTATAAAGGGATGAACTGAAAATTTTGATGAAATACGGAATGTCAACCCAACCAGCAATGGCAATCAAAACTTCAATTTATTCACAAGTGAGACTCATTACCTTGGTGAAGCCATTTGGTATTTCATTAATTTACCTAATTGACTGAAACAATCCTCTTGCCCTTTTATCTCACAGTCATCATTCAAAATCGGCTTGGATAATCATGACCGTGTGAGTGGCATGCCGAACCGTTCATTCAAAATAGGAACAACAACACGCCGGTGGCTGTTGCGAATTTCCATAACTTTGCGATTGTTTTATGGCAACTTGTATTCGATAGACATCCACTTGCAGAGTCTGAAATATAACCAACCAGCTAGTCAATCATATCATTTGCGCATGTCAAACAGAGGAACGGTTAAAAATGGCAACCGCTACATTTGGCATGGCTAAAGTTTTGCAAAAATGCAAAATTATTTGATATATGTAGTTTTTGCACTTCAAATTCACAATTTTGCAAATGATATTCAATTTTTTTAGTTCATTCACAACTTTTTACAATCAACCTCAATTTTTTGCAAAGCAAATTCGTGTTTTTTCAAAGTAAATTCAATTAAATGCAAAGTAAAATCAAATATTCGTTAAAATTAAATAAGTTCGTAATTATTTTGCAACGTTTTGCAAAACAAATTCAGTGCTCCCAATTCTTACACCGATTGTGATGGGATTGGGTATCTTGGATGGAAGTGGGATTCTTAAAAGTTTTTTGAAGAAATCCTGGAATAAGGCCACTTAGGAAGAAAGTTCAATATTCTTTATAATAACTTTTTCGAATACTTTCGAGATGATTGTTAGTATAGGCGTTTTAGTATAAATACAAATTAAATTGAATATTTGAGCCAGTTGTCCAAAGGCACACTCAGGAAGTTTGTTAAGCATTTCACCTGTAATTCGATCATACCTAGGGGCAATAAACTTTACTAGCGATGTTTTTATCTTGAATTTCCTCTCAGGTCTGATTGCTACATTTTCTGTTTGAACCATCGATAATTCAAGGTTTTGAGTCAATACGCTTTCAAGGTGATAAGCGAAGGCTTTAGCTTTTTCCGCATCACTTCTAGCCAATTCACCAGTAGTGTAAAGTGGCCGATTCTGGATCATCCTAATTCCAAATTGACGTCTTCGATTATTGAATACCGATTGCCGATTATCGATTATCGATTATTGATTATCGATTATTAACAATTGATCAATTATCGATTATTGGCTATTGATTATTACACAATAATCAGAAATCAATAAACAATAATCAGCAATCAACAATCAATTATAAATAATATATTTTTTTTTTGGGGAATGTGAAAATGCTACTTACGCATAGCACAATGTGTTGGACTCGCATTTTCACCCTACCGACTAAAAACACCTTCCCCTCCTCCACTTTTCTAGCCTGGAACTGTTTTCCATATTACTTTGGGCTAGTATGTTTTTTAGGCTCATCTCGAGCAACCTCCGCCTTATGGGAATCTATCTAAACCTCCCGTTATTGTCTCTAAGAACTGACTCCATGAAACTGTGAAACAAGCTCCCATGAATCCGCTCCTCGGAGCTTAATAACAACAGCCGTTTCGGACGACCATTTACCCACTTCTACCTCCAACGCGCCGTTCTGCAATCCTCACTCCGTGTCGTCGTAACTACCTTGGCAGTACATGCATTCTTAGCAGATATGATCGGAAGTATCTGTGACCGCTCGGGAACTGCATCAAGTAGTATCCGACCTCTCCATGCGTCCCCCAGTTCACCTGTTGTATAAGCTTGGCTGTCCAGTTACCCTTTGTTTCCCGCTCACATGTGCTCTGCCAGGTTCCCAAAGTACGAACCTTTCCTTGCAGGCTTGCTTTTCGGCCGAACTTTGATTTTCGGTGGTATACGAACTTTTGCTGTTTAACCAAGAGGTGTATATATGGGAATACAGCCAGCTATGATAAGAATTGCTGCCCCTGTGACCATACGGTAGGCTGAGGCCCCCCGCAATGCACTCCACTTCTGCACCTGAGATAACCGAGTCCGGTACACTTCCTTCTCCAGGGAGTCAGCCCAAATCTCTGCCCCGTATAAAAGGTCGGATTGGACCGCCGTCATTAAGAATCGGTTTCTGCTGGGCCTAGGGCCGCCCACGTTTGTCTTGAGCCTACTCAAGGCTGTGACCGTTTCCGCTGTTTGCTGGATCTGTTCGTAAAAGCTCATTTTGGAGTCGATATATTTTCCCAAATATTTGACTACTGGCTTCGTATACATGACGCTTCCACCAACCACATCGGGAGAGAAGGCTGGATTTTCCTCTTTGAGAGTAGAGTTATCTCCGTTTTACTAAGAGCTAGGGCCAGTCTGTGCTCTTCCGTCCACCCATTGATGGTCCGCATTACTTGTCTTAACTTAAGTTGTGCCTGTTTTGTATCACGCGCAGCAACAAGCACTGCCACATCGTCCACATACTCCACTAGGCGAGTCTCGTCGGATGTATCCACTCGTAGCAGGCCATCATAGAACTCATTCCATAAATCGAGAACTAGAATCGATCCTTGGGCTGCTGCAGCTCTAACTGATATGCTTCGCTTCCCTCTCTGTTTCGTATATGAGGGTGCGATTCCTCAGATAATCTTCCAATATGCGCGCTAGATAGAGTGGTATATTGAATTGGTGCATCGTATTAAACGCATTTTTCAGGTCCAGGGTTACCAATAGTACGATGTGACGCGAAAAGTGGTTAGGGTCCTCCGCTCTTCTTACTGCCTCTGTCACTTCTCGGAATGTTTCAATCGTGGAAACCTCAGCTCTGAAGCCATTCTACCTGGACGAGAAATCTCCGGCGCATTGAATCGCCGAAGAGAGTCTTCCTCGGATTAGCTTCTCCAATACTTTACCCGTTGTATCAAGCATGCATAGGGGTCGAAAGGATGACGGGAGCTCGGGATCGCCGATTCCTTTCCTAATCAAAACCAGCCGTGCCTTCTTCCACCTGGAGCTCAACGCTCCTTCCATCAAGCAAGCGTTAAACATCGCCAGCATCAGATCAGAATCCTGTTGGAAGACAATTTTCAGGACTTTGTTCGGTATTCCATTCGGACCCGAAGCCTTCTTGCTCTGTAGCGGCCTGTTTCTTCAATTACAAGAAACACCGCACAATATACTTAATCACAAACGGACAATTCTCCGTAGACTGAATTATTTATCAACGGACAATTCTCCGTATAAATAAACATATTCCAAAAGAATATGCAACAACAGTCTGCCCATGCAAAATCGGTACATGCAACAAACAATTTTGTACACATTACAAAATTAACAAATTTTATTATCATACCGATTGGCATTACAATCAAGATCGTTATCAAACATTGAAACGAACAATATTGTAATTGCATCATAGATGCCACCATCATATTTTGTGATAACCAAGACACAAAATATACAAATTAAGCGATGGTACGGCAGTTGTTAAAATCTTATTATAGATGCCCCCCCCATCATCATTAAATGATTGTGATAACCAATGACACAATTATTTAATGCATCGTAACATGATGGCGTGGCAATTACTACAAAGTAAATTTAACATTGCAATAGTGTTCATAGGCGTACGTACGTCTATAATACAAACAAATTGGTAACCAGCTGAAACCAGATTTGGTGGATGCATTTTAGATTTTTATTACCTTGTTTACCAAAAAGCGAAAGCTCTGGATCAATCCAATTTTTATTGCATCCAGATGGTCTCAAAAATTTTGTATAAAAGTTATACAAAATTTTGAAAAAATTCTTATTCAGTTTTGGAATTTTGAAGGTGCAGCAGCCGCTGATCAACAACCACCAAACTTATTAAAAATTATTTTTTTTACAAATAAAATTTTTTCAATTAATTTTAAAATTAAATTAAATTTTGTTTTTATTTTATTATTATTTTATTAACTTATACCAAGTGCTCCGCATCGCTTTACTTCACTTCTGCAACAACACAACATCACGTTATAGCTCTTTAATAAAGAGATGGCATTCTTGAGTTCTATCTATGAGAAAAGCGGGATTTCTACTTATGATCTTTCTGCTATTTGCTCCCGCGTTGAAATCACCGGCTATCCAAGTTGTCCGGCCAGAGAGTTGGAGAACGGTTCATCAACCGTAATTTAACTTAAGTTGAAATAATGCAGATGTTTAAAATTGGTTTATTTTCCATTAATCAACGTTTCACTAACCGTCGATAGACAGTCGTTTACGTAGGTGATTATTAACCTTAGTTGCATTGCTATTGTTGGAACAACCATATACAAGCAACTTGGGTGTAACGAACTAGTTTCAAAAAGCTTATTGTTTAAGGTAGCGTGAAGTTTCCGACTAATTGCCACAAAACCTTACAAAAGCTTAAAATTGTATATATATATACATAAATATCCTGATTAAATGTACACCTACACTAATCATGTGTAGTGCGGATTAATAGTTAATGGCAAGGCATCGTAGGGAAGCCTACGCTTAACGGTATATGAAATCATGTTATGTAGACAATTATTTATGTTATAAACTGTTCTCACCCTCAAACAAGAGACGAATTTTATGTACCGACTGACTACAGTAACTTCAATGAAAGAAGTTTCACAAACATTAAAGCTGCAGTTATATTTTCTGGAGCTACATGCACGAATTGTTTTCATTGGTTTGAAAATCCAAGTACTTTAGATTTTATTACATACAATGGCCTTACAATTGTTGATGTTCAATTAATTGATTGTACCAAGTACTACAAATGAAATAGGTGATGAATCGAAATTTCAGTTCGGGTCAAAACACTTTTCACTAAGAGGAATTGTACGGTCGTTGATAGTACCAGCAAAATCGTCCTGTCCGGGGCATTATATTTCGTATATAAAGAGAAGTAACCAAACTTGGGAAATATACGATGATATAAGCATTAAATTAAACACCAGCGCACATAACAGAATAAATCCTGTTTGTCTTATTTATATTAAAAATCAGATTATTGGTTAGATGATTTCATTGCAATCTCAATATATTATTTAAATCTAAACGTACAATATCTAAAGTATAATAATTATCATAACATTATTTACAGTAATTAACTGTTAATTTAAAAAAAAGTTATTGAAAATTCGAAAAAATTTTGACTGCCTCACCGCATAAATACGTTGGCTATACGAAGCCATAAAGAAAAATTCAATTAGCATAGGTCATACAACGTTAAACGTAGACATCTCTACGATGCCTTGTTATTGACCATCGAACTGCCACTACACTTTCTACTATAGAAAAATTTTAAAAGTAAAACAAATCGATGACTGCCCTATCGCATAAATATGTTGATTTCTAGAAAACATATTGAAAGATTATTGCTCATGGTTGCGGCTAAATTAATACGCCATTGTAAACTGATTTTTGTTAACAGTTTATTTCGTTTTGCGAAACAATTTTTTTTTTTTTTGAAAGTGTAGATTTACACTTTTTGGGCTGTTGTAAAGTTTTTTGTCATTTTTATTTTGTCGGAAACTTCACTATAATTACTACATGTTATTGTTCTATATATATAGACAACATCAGTCGTCGCGACCTGATGATTTCAAATCAATAATCTCATCCGTTTGAAACTGATTGTTGTGATTCTAACACATTTTCCATCTATAAGTCTAAAATTCAAATCTAACAATTTAATTAACTGCGATACCTTACATAAAAAGTAATAACATTATTTCAATGTAGATTGTAAATTTGTGAACTTGTAAAAATGGACTGTCGTTATTGGAATTAAAATATTTATTCAGTAAAGTCAAACAATTGTGATACTCGCACAAAAAATGCAAATATGCAAATATGCTTGCATTTAATCGACCTAATGTCACATAAACAATAATGAACGATAAAAAAAAATATAAAACGACAATGTAAAACTGCGGAAAATCAAACATTCATTCTCTGCTTAGAACAAAAATTTATTACAATTTATTGTAATCGCGTATACAACATACGTACACATAAATATGTGATATATGGCCTAATCGAACCGTCGCGATTTAGCTTTTTCTTATTGAGGGTTTATCTTGTGAAATGCTATACGAGACATATAGGGATACAGATATTTTTATACACCAGAAAAATGTTTCTCGGTGTTCGATGAAGGGATGCTCTCGATACATGTTTATGATATGCTAAAATATGATTGTAGCAAACACTAAAAATATGGCTAGAGATTGTGGCACTACGGATTTTATAAGACGTGTTACATTCTAATCCGGATCGAATATAAGTATACGTCCCTCTTTCTCTCACTTTTAAACCTTAGAGCTAATCGAATTGCCGCCTTCCAAAGAACGACTGAATTTTGGAATTCAACATCAATAGTTGGGGCAATAGTTATATGTATAAAGCATTTTGGTACAAAATCTCAGCAAATGCAAGAATTTCTGCTAAAATCAAGTTATTTTAAGTGTAGTGTGAAACTGTCAGAGTTTCTTTGGTGATGCCGTGTTATTTCGTGTTCTTCATTACTGTGATCATATTTAAATAATTCAATAAACTTTTTTATTTTATTTTTTTTTTATTAAGCTTTATTTTACCGCCATCTTTAAAGAACAAGCGCACTATCACTTGGCATTGCTGCAACAGGATTAACTCTCCATTGTCCGATTTTAATAAGGTGATGGTTTATAGGTAGGAAGAGTCCAAGCTTCCTCTTTAGTCGATTGACCCAAATCACAAATTGTTAACAGTAAAACGACGACCAACACTGCAAAATAACCTCTCATCTTATAAAGTTTTGTAACTCGTAAAAAAACTTGAAGCACGTACCACTTACACTTTCCTTTTAGTACTCAAGAAACAGAAAATGAACACCGCTTTTATATTCAGCGGAGTTGAGAATAATAAATCGCTAAAGATGAAACAGTTGACAAAAATATTTACAAAAGAAATTATTTTGACGCAACTTATTGTTTACTCAGGTGTGATAACGGTTTTGAAAACAATAAGTGCCGAAATTGACGAATTTAAAAAAGTTTATGAAAATAATAACAGTGGTATGGGGCTCGGCCAGAATGGCATATTTTTAAAAAAATGTGTTTGTTTATTTATATAGGTGTGTGCCAAACTTAAGGTAAAAGTACAGAATATATATTATACAGAAGTACCATTGAATAGACCAAGAAAAAATTACTAAAGGTCATTCCCTAACGTTTTTGTACGACTCTGAACTGTAATTATTTTAATAAAATTTAGCCACCGAACAATCACACTACTAGATTTATTTGCTAATTTCAACAAAAAAAAAATGGTATTTGTGGTTATTGTAAAATGATTTTAACTCGAATCCAGGTGAGTTATCCAAACATGAAAAGACATGAAACAACAATCTCGGTAAGGAATTAATATTAATAAATAAACAAAATCAGTTGATGATAATTTTTAACATCAGAAATTGAAAACCGATGGAATTCGTTGCTCAGCTTATCAGCAGAAATACGCATATGTAAACATCTAGTACCCGAAAGGAATGGGTACAAAGGGCCGAATGTGGAAGGGCTGAATGTCGAAGTGCCGAATGAGTCGAAGGGCCGAATGAAGTATAATTTTTTAAATTTGTTGTTTTATTGAATATTTTGTAATTTTTTTTTTTATTAAACTTAAATGAATTTCTTATGAATTTATGTATTTTACTATTTTTCATCACGTATCCAGTCAGCGATACATTTTGGTGAAGGAAAATTTTGTCATGCGCCACCAATAAGTATATCCTTTTTCCTGCCCGTTAACACAATTGTGTGGATACTATAAAAGTACCATATCAAAAATTTATTTTTGTATGTGTTTTGACCCAACTTACTCATTTGTGCATTCCTTTTAAAATTATTTTCGTCCGAAAAAACACTATAACTATATACACAATTGTGTTGGGTGTACTTAAAAACAAGCGAAATTTTTGGCGTAAGTGTAGATGACATATACATCGCCTAAATCGGGTAAGATGAAAATTTTTTAAAAATATTCTTTATAGGATTGTATACCTATCATTTTTAGGAGGTGCAAGCCTAAAATTTCGGAATTCACCACATGTTCCTGGAAAATTTTCAGTTTTTCCAAAAATATTTTTTTGATTTTTTTCATCCAAAAATTAAAAATCTGCCGCTTTTATTTATCAAGTCTTAAGTTTAATGATAAAAATTCGAATTACACTGTCATGAAACGGCTAACAAATTACATTTTCGCGTTATTTTAATAAAAAATTTTGATTTTTCGGAAAATTTTTCCCTTTTTTTATTTTTTCAATATTTTTTTTAGTTTTATTTATTTTTTTTAATAATAATTGCTTCGTCCACCTTGCAGACACAGATCAAGGAGTTTTTATCGCTCTTATCGCTTCTTCTGATAGTGCCTGCCACAAATGTCAAAAAAATCAAATTTATATAAAAAAAAACTTAATTTATGGGGGCTGCCCCCAAACACCCGCTTTTTTTTTTATTTTTTATTTTATTTCATTACCAGCTTAATCATTATAAATAAAATACATTGTGTGTAAAACATTATTAAAACTAACAAGATTAAGAAGGTAAGATAAGAGAACCATTGGATCAAATAGATCACGTGACTGGTCCCCTGATTCTAAGCCACAAAAAAATATTTGAATTCTATTTACAAAATTAAAACCAATTTAAAATCAAATTATTTTACAGTTAAAATTGAGAGAAACAAATATTGTATAATAAAATTATAACTACATCTTAATTACTACACATGAATATATTAAAACCTCTTAAACTACACCATTTAATTTTAACATATATAATTTTAAAACCAATAAAAACAAAAACAATAATATTTTAAACTAATAGTTGAAAAAGATGGTCAATATTTTTAGTTTGATGAAGCCATTCTTTAAGGTATATTGAAAAACTAGAGAAGTTGCCGCACTTACGAATATCCAACGGTAAATTGTTAAAAATGATTGGTGCAACGATATTAATAAAGTTTCTCCGTAGATCTAATCTAAACTTAGGAATATGTTTCAAGAAAGTATGATTTGATCTGAGATTATACCCTGCATGAGTCACAAAATTATTCCCACTTTTAACATAGAATATTCTAAGTACCTTGAAGACGAATATGTGACGTAGAGGAAGTATGCTGAGATTTTCAAATAATGGCCACGAAGGCGAAAAAGATGGTTTAAAGCACATTATTCTGATTAACTGCTTTTGTCGCACGTAGATAGGACGTAGTGTAGCATCGCAAGCACTACCCCAACATGATAAACCATATTGCAGTATTGAGTCCGCTAATGCAAAGTAAATCGTCCTAAGTAAATATTGCGGACAAAATAGCCGTAAGACATACATTTTTCTGGAGACCAATGATAGTCTAGTTTTCAGTCCTTGTGTGTGCGCTTTTCAATTTAAATCTCGATCAATAATAATACCTAGATATCGAAATTCATCAACAGTGTTCACTAAGAAGCAGTCATTAGGAGGGCATTGCGTGTTATTGTTTCTGCTGCATTTGAAAGTATGATACGTTGTCTCAAGATACAGCACAAAATTATGTGCTTCCAACCAAATAGACAAACTTTTTAAATCATGATCTATGAGCATGATATTATCTTGATAACTTGGACTAGCATATGTAAACGAGAAATCGTCAGCAAAAGCAGTTGGAGACCCTCGAAATTGTTGTCGAAAGATACCGTCTACATACACTAAAAATAATAAAGGTCCTAAGACAGAACCCTCTGTGGGACTCCCACATTTATCGGTAACTCTTTACTTAATTGTCCATTTACTCTAACCAATTGCGTTCGCCCATGCAAATACGAGGACAACCAAACCCGGGTTATCCCTCTGAATCCACAACAATATAGCTTTTTTAACAATGTGCTATGTTGAACTCTGTCAAAAGCCTTTGTTAAGTCTATAAATAGAGTAGATACCTTGGACCCTTTATCAATATGTTCAGTTACTTGTTCTAGGAACGATGCAATAGCTTGTTCAGTATTTTTATTTTTCCTAAAGCCATATTGGTCAGGAGAGAAAAAGTCTTTTTTTTCTAGGAAGAAAACGATTCTACTTTTTATGGCTTTTTCAAATATTTTCGAGAAGACCGAAAGTAGAGAGATTGGTCTATAGTTGTTCATACTTGTTTTATCATTATTTTTAAAGATCGGAACAACTAAGGCTCGCTTTAACGATGTAGGAAAAATTCCAGTTACCAAGCTTAAATTGAAAATAAAAGATAAAACATCAACTAAGAACCAGGACAATTTTTTGACAACATTATTTGAAATCCCATCCAAACCAGGAGTTGAATTATTTTTTAGCGAAAGAATTGTAAAATACACTTCTCCAGATGAAATTTCCGAAAAAACGCAACTATCTATAGATTGGTAATACTGACATATTAATCTATTTTTGTCATCATTCAAGAGGAGACTGGAAGCATTTGCATCACCAACACTAGTAAAGAACTCGTTAAATTCATTTGCAATCTGCACTGGACCAGATATTTTGCAGCCTCTTTGATTAACAATTTCTTTAATTTCAACTGAATCAGGCTGTCCGTTAATTATTTCATTGACTGTTTTCCAATTTTTACGAGCATCACTACCATTGTTGCTGAACTTTTGAGAATAAAAGCTTTTTTTGGCTATATCAATTTGTAGGTTAACAGAGTCACACAGCGTCAAGCTATATTGTTTCAATCTACGGTTGCTGTTATGTTTTTTTGCAAGGCGACAAATATTATTTCTTTTACGTATAAGTCTCAATAGATCATCAGACATCCATGGCTTTAGCTTCGTAGATCTATTGGCAAACAACTTAATGGAAGTGTTTTTTTTAATATGACCTTTAAAGATTTTAATAAAATTATCGTAGGCCTTAGAAGCATCTAGGCAAGAATAAACATCAGTCCATACTTCATACAATAGTAGTTCCTTTAGCTTATTGAAATCAATCTGTAAAACTTCAAAGGTTCGCCGAGAATTAGATTTAATGTTAAAGGTTCCTGTTATTTTAATTTCAATTAAACAGTGATCTGAAATTTTTAGGTCTAATACACTGTAAGAAACTACCGGAAAATACCTTTGATCAAATCTATGGAGTACATTATCAATACAAGTAGCTGTGGTATTTGTAATTCGTGTTGGTTCAAGAATATTATCCAAACCATGTTCCGATAATAAAATTAGCAGCCTATCAAGCATTGCGTTCTGCTTGAGGAAGTCGATATTAAAATCACCCATGATAATTAAGTTAGAGTGGGATAGACCTTCCAAAAGCCCACTGAATTCATCAATAAAACTGGAGATATCTGTATATCCAAGACGATAAATACAAATAATACAAACTAATTTAGAATTTATAAAGAAAGTCAGACCGACCGCGTTGAAAGTTTGGAAAAGTAGATTAAATTGTTTGCAATTTAGACTGCTATGGGCATAAACAGCAACACCTCCCGAACGTTTATCATGCAGGCAAGAAGTGAATAGATCGTACCCCTTTACACCATAATTCGCGACTTCATTGTCGTAAATCCAAATTTCAGACAAACCAATAATTTGAGGCTGTAGATTACCGGAACCTATGTATACAAGCAGCTTATCTAAATTTTTCCTTATACTACGTATGTTTTGGTAAACAAGATTAAAGTTCATTGAGCTGCCCATTGAAATTAATAATAATCAAATTAATGTAACCATTCATAATAAATAAAATTATTTCTCGCCGCTTAATTAAATTGGTAAGACTACCGAGGCATTCATCAAAATAAAAATATCGATCAAATAAACCGACCAAGTAGTGGTAAAAAATATTGTAGTGTAGTTTTTCTAGTTAGTTTTTTAGCTATCGTAGAGGAAATTTAGTTAAGATATCATTCTTAATCTCAACAGAATTTAAGGTAATTATGTATGAATTTTTTAACTTTGATGTCGAGTTAGGAGTATGATACATTTTTTTTTATTTCAGTTATCTCCGCTTCACAATTAATGTGTCGAATGGCTTCTGAGATGAATTTGGGGATATTGGGAACATCCATAGGCAAACCACCAATAACAATATTGTTCACAATTTCTTTCTGTGAAGCGACATCAAGTTGTGCCTCCAATATATTAATGCGTTCTTCTTGCTTAGTATAATTTTGTTGTATCAAATTATATTTTTCAGCTAAGATTCCATTATTTGCAGCAATAGTTTTGAATTCGATTTTAATTGCATCAAACTCGTTACAGATGAACACCTGAGATTTTTGGATGTCAGAGATCAATGATTTGACTTCCGCGAATTGTGTATCTATATGCATCATCAGGGTCCTGATTGCATCTTCAAATTTTTCATCAGATGTTTTCACTGTTTCTGTCGATGATGTTGCTGAAGGCTCACGATTGGAGGTGAATAACTTAGCACATTCAGGAGAACAAGCCCAATTAGATTCAGCTGCTTTTTTTATTTTAGCTGCTCCAATAATACCCTTACATGGTGGGTGGTACATTTTCTGGCAGTAGCCGCACATCACAACCGTTTGTTTTTGTGATATCACCTTCTTGCATGAGGATGCAGAACAAACCGAGTTTAGATGGAAATTATGAGACTCCTCCGCGAAGAATTGTATAAATTCCAGAATTTATACAATTCTTCAAGTGGCAAATTTTATTTATAATTTTAAACTAAGTAAAAAAAATAACAAAATTGTCCTAGAAAAATTGCAAAATTTTCTCAGAAAAATTACTTGTACTGTCGAAAAACTGTTAAAATACAATGTTAATATCAAAAATTTTAAAAACAAAATTTTGAATAAAATAATACGCAATTTGTCAAAAAAAAAATTAAAAGGTCAAAATTTTCCCGGAAAATGTGTTAATTTTCTCGAAATTTTTGGCTTGCACTTCCTAAAAACGATAGATGCACAATCCTATAAAGAAATTTAAAAAAAAATTTTCATCTTACCCGATTCCCGCGATGTATACGTCATCTGCACTTTAGTCAAATTTATTATCAAAAACGCCATTACATACTATGATTTTTACCCACACATTTGTGTGGTTTGGACTTAAATAATGCCATTTTTTTTTTTTTGAGAAAGGGATATGTACCAAAAATAAAAAAATAATTAAATTAAATAAAAAAATGAAAAAATATATTTCTAAAAACAAAAAAAAATAAAAAAAATTCGGCCGTTCGACCCATTCGGCCCTTCGACACATTCGGCCCTTCGACATTTGGGCCTTAGAAATTCGGCCCTTCGACATTCGGCCCTTTGATATCATACCTCTCGAAACCGGTGGACAATTCAGTACCATAATGGACCACTGCCATTTTAAAGATCAGTTGTTTATTCATATTGATCCTACTTTGGCGGTAACTCAAGAATATTCTATAATTAAAATGTGATTTTCACACGGTGATTTAGACATTGGCCAAAATCCTGCACTATAGCTCTGCATGTGTCATATCGAGGAACAGGTGGATATCACTGCGCACAATGCCTCAGTAAATATTGTGAACTTCCAACAGAATGTTTATCTTCTGGCTTAACATTGGTGTCTGCACCACATTTAGCCGGGTCATATCACCATTTATTCCCTGTTGCCACGTTCAAAGATGTTCCGTTCGGAAAGCAATGCAATTTATGTAACGCGTGCCAGAAACCTTTCAATACAACTGATAAAAAGTCGATTGTGATATGTTTATTCATGATACGTTGCACACATGTGTGGGGTGTACAATTTTGATAACACATATAATGTCCCGGAAAAAAGTGGTATAATAAAACTGATTTAAATTTATGAACATATTGTTTTTTTATTTATTTGTATATCCCTTTTGCTGACCGGTAACACAATTGTGTGGGTACGGCAAAAGTATCATGTCTTACAAACTTACACATTTGTGTTTTCCTTGTTTTCGTCCGAAAAAAACACTATAACTATACACACAATTGTGTTGGTTGTACTTCAAATCAAGCGAAATTTTTTATCAAAAACTCCATTACATATTATAATTTTTTACTCACGCATTTGTGTGATTTGGACTTAAATTGAGCCATCTTTTTTTGGTTGAAAAAGCTATATAATTCTTATATATCCCTTTTGTGATTTACTAACACAATTGTGCGAGTACGGCAAAAGTACCATGTCAAAAATTTATTTTTGTATGTGTTTTGAACCAACTTACACATTTGCGCACTCCTTTCAAACTTATTTCCTCCGAAAAAAAAACACTATAACTATACATACAATTGTGTTGGTTGGTGGCTTCAGACGGCGACAAGGATCTGGCCGACCTCGTGCTACATATACAGCACAGCGTGATGACCGCTTCCCTGTAACAACTTCGTTGCGAAGTCACCGAATGTATGGTTCAACTGTCAGTCGGTGGACAGTTAGAAGACGATTTCGAGAAGTAAATCTGACTGCACACAGACCAGCAAACGGGCCGAAATTAACCACAGCCTACCGACGAGCCCGTCGCGAGTTCGCTAGAGAGCTTTTGAATTGGCCAGGAGAAGAATGGAGAACAGTTCTGTTCTCTGACGACTGGAGGATGTGTTTGTATTTCACCGATGGACGCGAAAGAGTATACAGAAGACAAATTTATGCAGGATAATGCGAGACCGAATACGGCTGGTGTAGTATACCAGTACCTTCAAGAGGTGTATGTGCCTGTTATGGAGTGACCAGTTGCGTGAGTGAGGCCTGGACGAACATTTATGGGACGAGTTGAAAAGAAGGGTTCGAGCCAGAGATGTTGCTCTAACGAGTCTCCAGGAGCTGCAACAGGCTATCGTAGAGGAATGAGAATCGATACATGGTGAAACCGATGCAGCATCGAATGGAAGCTGTCATTCGGGCCAGGGGAAGGAATACTTCTTATTAATAAAACTGTTTTTTTTTTGTTTATTTCCATGTTTTAGTTCGATTTTTACCCCTAATTTTCATGCTGACAAATTCACAAAAATGTGTACCTCAGATGTTTATGCCCCAAAAATCAGTTTGATGGCACACGTATACATACAAAAAAGGTACCAATGGATAGGTATTAAAATAGACTGAACTTTTGTGAAAAATTGAGCAATGTGCGATTTTTTTGCACCCAAGTCAAAAAAAGGTTGTCAAAATTTTTGTACACTGTTATGAGTTACAAATTTTTTTTATTTAAATTTAAAACTTACAAAATCAACAAATTTTTCCTACCTTAGCAAACCGAGGTCATAAAACGAGTCCAAATTTTTCCATAGTAAAATAGCGTTGTGTTTATTCTGTGAATTCTGTGGTAAAAGTCAATTTTTGATAAATTTTTCGGTAAATTCAATTATTTTGCAAAAGCTCTATAGCAAACTGATCGAAAAATCTGTCCGAAAATCGGGCTTTACCGTAGTAAATGATTTACACACAGCCATAGTTCAACATTGTTGAGCGCAAATTTTTTAAATTTTGCAAATTAACTCAAAAAAGTTGCGGGGTGTAATTGTTGTGGCCAACACTCGAATTTCAATTACATTTATATTTACAATTAATTTGTAAAGCGAAAAATTGAAACTACCTTCATTATTCCTGCTTAAATTTCGGAAAATCAATAAGGTCAATCCTTTTTAAAAATGTAATGTTCATTGAAAAAATTGAAAAATTTCCTAATGAAGCTGTCACTTCTCGTATACGGTAATGTCTACCACATTTCGCATAGCGTTCCCAATTAATAGTGAAAGCTTTAGTATGAAGTTTTATTCCGAATAGTCAACCCGCCTGGTATAGAAATACCGAATTTTGGTGAAATAAATTTTTTTCATACCTCATTTAAAACTCATCATTTCCGGTAAAATTTAAAATAAGATCTGAACTAATTTTGTAATTCAATTTACAATTTTTTTATTTTAATCGTTTTTTCGTAAATACTATATACTATTCAAAATATTTTCAAAAACTGAAAAAGCCCCTAAGGAAGATACCACTTCTACTGAACTGATTTTGACCAAACATGAATGAGATCTCCAAATTAAGAGAAATAGTTTAAGTATGAAGTTTAATTCAGATCAATTAATCGGTCTGTGCTGCATAGGAGCCAAATTTTTGTATACGAGCCTTTGAAAATAATTTGTAATAACGAGAAAAGCTTCTATGTAAGCAACCACTTCCGGTAGACCAAATTTGGCCAAAAATCACTGGGATTTTCTAATTTGTTGAAAATGCTTAAGTATGAAGTTTCATCCTGATCATTTAATCCGGTCTGGGATGTATAGGCCTGAAGATCAATTTTGACGTGAATACCCCTTTAGATTTGCTTTCATATGGAGGCAATTAAAAAACTGATGATAACGAAATCGGTAGATACAGTTTGATGCTGCAACTATATATCTATCATCTACATCCAAATTCTAATTACACCACTATGCGGTGGAGAGGGAAGTACTGCCATTTTAATTTTCGCCGTTTGTATTAAACTCTGTATTTTCTTAACCGATTTTGATAGAATTGAGTATGTTGGTTGGAAATGGACTTCTAATACACTTCATGCTAAGTGAGTTCATTCTATCTTCTAACGTTCGCCAGAAATCTCGAAGTATCGCGTGTGTCATTTCCTTCCCGAAACATTGTACCTATTCACGTTATATGTCCGTACACGTGGTACAGACACCCAATTTTTAACAAAAATCGTTATTTCCGGTTAAATTTTGGGAAAATAATCTGTTCCGACATTTTTGCAAATTTAATTTAAAATCTTTAATTCATAATTGGTTTTCTCGAAAACGCTATACTTCTCAAAATATTGGCAAATAACGGAAAACCTTCTGTGGAAGCTGCCTCTTCCAGTGAACCGATGATTCGGCCAAAAACCACTGGTATCTCCCAATTTATAAGCTTAAGTATGAAGTTCTACACAGGCATTTAATCAAACAGGATACAGGCATTTAATCAAAAAACTCAAGGTAAAATATGTTCATGATTACTATCAAACACTAGAGTATTATAAAACAGTGTTTTGTCTAAAATCAACCTTGCCGCTTAAATTTTGGAAAATTGAACTGATCCGAAATTATTGCAAATTTAATTTAGAATCTTGTAGTCCATAATTGATTTTCTCATAATTGGTATACTTTTCAAAATATTTGCAAAAAACTGTAAAGCTGCCATTTCGAAAATTCTGTCCTAAAGCCGGTTTTTACCGTATAGTAAACGATTTAACTTACCACAGACAGAGGTTTTTAGAAACTATTTTTGTTTTACTTCGGCGATATAGCGATTGGTAAATCTGCAAAAATCTCAAGGTCAGAATTTTGCATGATTACTATACTCTTACTACTTACTCTTGTTCTTACTACTCTTCTAATAAAAGAACGTAAAATATACAATTTGAGCAAAAGTAGTTGAAAAAGTTATAACAAAACAAAAATAGGGTGGGCTATGTCATCTGCACAACCGTAACGATTGAAACGATTAAGTATTCTGCAACAGCACCGAATTTAGCAAGCTCATCTCAACGATGACAAAGCATCTGATGCCGGGAAACATGTTCCGGCCACAGAGCCATGCAGAACTTCAATTGGCGAGTCTTTCTGACCACCACCGCCTTGTCTGTACTCGCACAAGCCACTTACAAGTGAATAAATACCTTTTACCACAGCCCATCGGAAATTATATGGAGTGGCTTTCATGGATAATAACCTGTAGCACACTATTTTTCGTTGTTCTGCTGTCTGTTTATTGAGTTTGATCGTTTATACATAGCTGACGTATCGGTGTACGTTTCCATTGGATCTATTATGTTTGTGCTTTCAGTTCTATCCTCGTCCAGCAGCTGACTCGCAAACTCGTTGCACGTCTCTCTACACGCCGGTGAATTAAGATTTTCTCATTGCAATGGTACTTATACCTGTCTAACATCATCTCTCTTTTGTAATTAACTATGTTGCCCAGCTCGCAGTGATTATATCCGGTAACCTTTACTTGTAATTTCTTCCTGTATCGGTCGAAGGTGGTAATTCCCTGCATACCGTATCTTTAGCCATTGCCGACACCAACTGTTCGGTTACACTTGTCGATCTCAACAACATAATAGACGGCGAGATAGACTATAGTGCTCCCTCGTCTCTTTCAGCTGGAACCATATGAAGCCAGCCGGAACCACCTAAAGCCCACCGGAATCAGAGATTGTTAGTCAGAAGTTTTACAATGAGCACTATTAGATGGTTGTGTAACATATAAGCTTTAATCTAGAGACCAAACTAAATATGGAACAATTAGCACAAAAGTTTATACATCATTGTGCGCAGTCTGAGTTTTGCAGCTGCACCAAATTTAAACCCAGCTACAAACTAAAACCAGCCGGAACCAGATTTTTACCAGCCGGATCTTATTTAAGCTTGCAAAATATACTATATATAAACACTTTGCGCCGGGGCAATAACAATGTCGGTCGGAACCATAAGAAGCTAGCCGAAACCTAGCCGGAACCAAATCAACCATAACACAAGTAGCACAATGTATATAGCGTTGTATCATTGTACACTATCCGATATTTTATTCCAACCGAAACTATAATATTAAGCCAGCCGGGTTCATTTAAATCTAGCCGGAACCGGAGTTCTATTAGCCGAAACCATTTTAAACTGGCACAAAGATTTACTAGCCGAAGTCTTTTTATGGCTGCATAATGAATACTTTGTGTTTACCATAATATGTCAGCCGAAACCAATTAATGCCATCCGGAACCATTAGAAGGTTTCATAATGAGCACAATGTTATTTAGATAATTGTGCAACATATAAACTTTCAGTCGGAACCACTTCAATGTCAGGAGGATCTATGTGAAGCCATCTGACATTTGTTTTATGGCATCCTCAACAAGCCGTATAACGCAACGGTGCATTTTTCCTGAGCTGTCGAGTATAGTCATCAACCGAAATTGAAGGATTTTTATTGCTTAGTTGCTACTATGGGCCCGGTGGCAAAGTGGTCAGCATGCTTGCTCCAGCGACCGGAGGTCCCGGGTTCGATTCCCGGTGGTGACAAGGAATACATTTCACGGCTGGCTTAGGATCAATAAAAAATCACTCATTATCCGAAATGAAAATATGATTATGAAACCTCATTTGAGGCGGCCAAATCCCTTGATAGGATATAGTGCCAGAAAGAGAGAGTTGCCACTATATATAACTTGAAACATAAATTTAAAAATAAAACTATGGGGTGTCCCAACAAGAGCGCCGGATTTAAATTTGCCGCCATTCCGCTAATACGAGTTGTACGGTGATTTTTTTTGACATTTGTCACGTACAGATCACGTGATTTAAGAATATGGAGGAGTATTCAAAGCAGCAACGTTTAATTATTGTAATAACACATTACAAAAATGGTGAAAGTTTTGCGAAAACAGTTCGCCAATTACATCAAGTTTTCGGTCGCAATAATGCGCCAAATAAATCGATAGTGAGGTGTTTAATTACAAATTGGTGTGTTGCTGATTGGCTGCTAAATTGGCGTGTTGCAAAATTGCTGTTTGCCGGGAATGCGCTAACTGTTAATGGAGTGCAGTATCGCGAAATGTTAACGGAGTTTTTATGACCCGAATTGGATGTAATTGCTGCGGAGGACATATTGTCCCAACCAGACGGGGCGACCTGCCACACAGCACGTGAAACAATGGTGTTACTGCAGACTAAGTTTCCAGGCCGTGTCATTTCTCGATTTGGCGATCAACATTGGCCACCAAGATAGTGCGATCTAACACCGATGGACTTTTTTCTTTAGGGCTATGTGAAGGAAAAGGTGTATACGTATAAGCCTGAAACAGTTGATCTTAAAGAGGAAATACGGTGCGTTATTGACGAAATACAGCCACATTTATGCGAAAACGTTATTGAAAATTTCAACAAAAGAATAACCCTGTGTCAGAGGTTTAGTAGTGCGGCCATTTGCCTGATGTTGTATTTCACGTTTAATCGGAACTATATTTTTCTTTATGTTGAAATAAAAATGTTTGCTTAATTCAAAGGTCAATGTGTTTTTCTTTAAAATTAAATCCGGAACTCTTGTTGGAACACCCTCTACATATGGGATTGTTCATTGTTCCTCAGTTTGGTTCGGATGTGATTTTTGGCTGTCTTTCTGGATAAAAACATCAATATTTAAAATAATCTATTCCTTTATTTCAGCAGGGTCAATTAAATTAAATATATGAACAGGATCAACCGCAAAGAATTATAAAAATCTTTCACAGCTTTGAGCAGTGCCAAAATTTCGTGATTATACCATTCCATTGACGTTGCTATTACAGCTCCGATCAAACAACATTACTGCACGGTTTTTTCATCTGTTTAGCCACAAATATATATTGAACTTGTTCAGATGTTGCAAATCGATATCATATAGTCAGTAACGAAAATAATCATACACACTGATTTTTGAGATGATTTTTTTTTGGATTAAATTATTTTACAAATTACAAATTAACAAATCCAAAAGTACAAAATACAAACTCAATTACCGTTTATAATAAATAAAAAGAAAAAATCAAGAATTTTTTGCAACGAAAATGATCTCACATATTGTATGATTTTCGATTTTTTTTAAATCATTTACATAAATTATGTTTCATAATTATTTTAATATCGAATTGGTCCTCCTTTATATTTATAACCTCTTTCATATTGGATACAGGCGTATACAAACTAAAATGTAATGATTCCGAGGCGTTCGGCCGGTGTTACAAAGGAAACTACCAACGAAGAACGCCAAATAATAATTAATATGAAACACACTGGAAAATCTGTGCGCGAAATTGGAAAATCACTTGGCCGAAATCATTCTACACTACTGGCCCAAAAAATATTCAGATTCATTTACCACCCAATCGGTTGAAAACGCGCAGCGAACAGGGTGATAAGCAACATTTTCCAATCGGGGCGAGCGAAAGATTTTGGTTTTAGTTAGAAAAAATCCAAAAACAAGCACTCAAATTTCGAAACTAATTTCGAATGTTAATGCCAAAAAAGAATTGAATTAGCGGAAAAATTAAAAACAAAAGGTAAATTAAACACTTCTGGAAGACGGTTGTGTTTACGGATGGAAGTAAATTCAAGATTTTAGAGAGGTAAAATTTGGAGAAAACCTGCTATAGCGCTGGAGCCGAAACACATCATCCCAACTATTAAACACGATGGTGATTCGGTTATGGTATGAGGTTCAATGTCGGCAAGTGGGGTCGGGAAATACCCGGGTATTCTAAAGGACAATTTGAAACCATCTTTGGAACAATTGGGGCTCCTGCCATCATGAACCTTCCAGCAAGACAACGATCCTAAGCATATGGTACACGCACATTGTGAAAGAATGGATTCTGAATAATGTCCCAAACCAGTTACATTCGCCACCACCAATCATCTGGCCTGAAACCCCAATGAACATTTATGGGATCACCTGGAACGCTAAATTAGAAAATACAGGATTACCAGCAAAAAAACGTCGCAAGAAATAATAATGAAATTATTTAAAAAAAATCTACGATCATACAATAAGTGTAAGATCATTTTGGTTGCAAAAAACTCTGGATTTTTTTTATTTTTTTTTTTTTTTTTTATTATAAACGGTAAATGAATTTCTATTTTATATTTGTTAATTTGTAAAATTATTCAATTTAATAAAAGACTGCAAAATAAATTCGATAATCCTTATATTTTGTAAAAAAAAAATCAAATCTCAGTGTTAATGGTCATTTTCGTTACTGACTGTAGATCAAGGACCTTCTCGGGGACGGTTATTCAAAAATAAAATGAAAAATTTCATTTGCACCTGGGTGTCAAGAGCAAGGTATCCCTGAACTTTGGATATAAAATTCAGGCCTGCTCATTTAATAAGATTTACCTCAAAATCTGTGTCGTTCACGTTCTGGACCATTTATATGTTTGGATTGATGATTTGGTTCATCTAGAAGATGTCTCAAACTGCCTTGTGAAAATCGAGTAAACGATAAAAAACGTTAGGTTGTAAGGCAGTTTCTACGCGTTTTGGTAACGGGAAAGATTGAGGAGGGATGTAATCGAAAAATTACGTGTGGCTATGGAAAGAATGATTGGCAGTAATGCCAAATTTTTTACTTATTGTTGTGTTTGTTAGTTAATGGGCTAATAAACACACTATTTTATTTTCTTAATAATTATTACTTTATTTTATTAAGGATATTGATATAATGCATAACCTCACACGGTTATACTCAAGAACGAAGTGCCCTGACGTGGTGACCATGACATCTCATGTGCGATAACTATATACTAGGTTGCACCATGATATTGACAGTTGGTTTATTCAGGGTTGCAACACTTATGAAGCCGCTTGAGATCGAATACCAGAAGAGTATCGAATATTCGGTTTTGGATACTCTATCTCGTAATGAACATGAATTAAAATTAACATAAATTTAACTTAGTATTCTGCTGCTTATGTATACTCTCTGTATCGTAGAGGAGGTGGTAGCCTGATCAAAAGAAATTATAAACGCCTATGTAAAATTATTTGTCCGTTGCAGAAATACACAATGTTATCGATTTCTAAATCTTAATGACATTTTACAAAATAACTCTATATCGACCTTGAAATAAGCAAACGGCATATGAGAAATTGCATGGAATGAAAGTAAAATTTAAATACCTAAACCACATAAATATTACCCCATCCTCTCAATATTGATCAAGCCATAATACGAACAACTGAAGAATATAATTACATGACTTAAAAAAGTTATCCTTTCCTTGTAGAAAATATAATATGTAGGCACACCGGATAGGTACATAAAAAATGTTTGCTTGCAACATGCAACTGAAATGTCTTCATAAAATAAATTCAACTTTGAAATAACATTTTGCAATTACGACTAAGTTTGTGTGTCAGTTGTAATGTGCTCGCTATAGTGGTTAAAAGTATAAAACTAAGTGTTAATGATTATATAAGACAATAACATTTCGTCATATATAAGAAAAATAGCAAATTGTGACGTATTTGCACAATTTATGATTCCATTACCAAAATAAATTTTATTGATAAAATTGTAATTTTATTGACATACATAACTTGCATGATTTATTTATTCTAATTTTCCAATTATTCCAATTTGCTATTTATTGTCTTTTGTCAATCGAATTTATAATTCAATATCGTAATAAAACAACGTAAGAATAAGAAATATTTCAGTTCTTTCGATACATTGCGATTAGTAAGGACGATATAATATCTCCACAGCGCGGTGGGAAGAAATGGTTCGACGTGCGATTACACCGGTAGTTGCACCCGTTGCAGCTATAGCCCCACCAGAAATTGTTATTGTTAAAGCACCGGCCGCTCTACCAAAACCAATTCCATCTTGTAGTCCTGACCCAAACCGACGTTATAACCGTGAAAAATGTGAAATAATTTTGAAACAAATTGTTGATAAGGCGATGAAAACTTTTGAGTATAGCCCGGAGGAGGCAAAAACAATGGGAACGAAACTAAGCCAGGATATTAAAACAAAGATTAAATCGCTAGATTTTGATAGGTAATATTTAGATTTTAACTTATTTACCAATTAACTCAATAATATATTTTGTATAGGTATCGCCTGATTTGTAGCGTCACTATTGGAGAGAAATACATGCAATCGTTCAACTATGTAATGAGATTCTTGTGGGATACCGAAAATGATGATTATGCAACTTATGTGTTTGATACTCCCGGGTTTTATGTGATCGCTACTATATTCGGAGTATATTTGGAGTGAAATTGTGTACCGTGATATAAGATTCAAAACGTTTCTAATAATATATTAACACCTTGATCAGCAAACGCACAGCATCTGATTAATTTTGGCTTAACCGTTTTCTTTATGGATTATTTCACGACCGGGAATGTAATTTATAACTTGTTCTTATCTGTTTTGAAAAGTACCTTTGAACAGTGCAGAGGAAATTATACTGACCAATTTTATTCCAATAAAATACGGCTTGTTCATAAAATATCAAAAAATTACAAAAATAATGTTTCTTACAGATTGCAGCCATCTTTAGTTAACTTTTCGAACCACCAATAAATGCAATCTCGTACACAAAAGCACACAAAGTCTAGTTTAAAATGTTGATATATAGATGGCGTTCAAATATGTTAGATGTAATAATAAATTGTAAAAGCTCTAAACAAAATGTATTATTTCTCCACTGCCACGCCATAAACACCATGCTAATGCAAATTGCAAATACAGAGAGTTTATAAAACAAAAATATAATGTAAATTCTTGTTAAGGCAAATTTAAACCACCCAGTCATCAATAGAAAATTTATTGAGAATTGGGCTATATCGTAAAGATGTACATACAAACACACACACCGATCGAAATGAAATACGATATAATATACTGAAACAGTTTCATTCATGGAATATAAAAGACATTATGGGTTTTTACTTTTTACCAGTAAATAAGCGCACGCGAACGCATACGTAAGAAATTTAAGTGGGGAAACTCTTGTGACTGGTTTACATTTATTGTTTTTTTAACATGGTAAAATGAATATTTTATAGTTTTCTCGTATTTTGTCTTTTTTTGAATTACTCAACAACAGTTCATTGTAATTCTTTCGAATAGCGTTATTGATTTTAGTACATTTCCGCGTTTTAATGCGAGCGCGAGAATGGGCTGTTAGAAATTGTGCGAGGTTAGAATTTTAGTGATTTTAACCATCCATGAACTTTTTAAATTGCTAATTTGCTTGTACATTTTTTAATTTCACTAACAAAGTGTATAATAATTTTGGTTATGATCGCTGCGGGATTTGCAATAAATTTTTAAATTAAAAATTAACCGAATGAATCTAATAATAATTCGTTTTACAAATTGGAACAACTTTAATTTAATTAAGACCTTAAATTAATTTTACACAATTTGTTAGTTGTGGAAGAAAGCCTCTTAGGTTAAATTTTATATATACATGTGTAGATGAAAGAGGGTGCTAACAAACACTGGAAACTGCAATGTTTGCATTACGCGTACGAAAAACTTTACCAAACAAGTGAGAACGAGATCTTGTATCTATTTAAGAGAAGAGAGTCGAGCAGAATTTTCGGGGATACCCCTACATTTTTAAATACATCTCAGAAACATCTCTTCCAAATACAACCCAAGTATTTTTACTTTCAATTTTTCTGGCGATATTCGTACTTAAGTACTAAACTTAGTCTAGTATTTTTCTAAATTTGAGTTGCAATTTATTAAAATAAAACGTATGAAGTGTGTCGCGAAAATCCGAAACTGGACGAAACTCATTATAAACATTTTATTGCATGTGTATGCGTATTGAGAAATATTTGGCGGGAACAATTGTGCTTGTGTTTGTTTAAACGGCAATTTCAAATTTTGGTTGTAAAATTAAATGTTTTTAAAGAAATACAGGGTGGCGCACGAATCGTGCTACAAAAACAAAACGTAATAACTTTTTTTCTGTGTGACTAATCGGCTTTATTTTTTTTTATTGTATAGATAATTCAATTTTATTTTTATTTAACTAATTAGTTTTGAAAATGATAGACCGTAAATGACCTCCATGCTCATTCACGCATGTGCGACACCTGATCAGAAAATATTATTCATTGCGCACTGAAGGGTTGAAGTCGGGATCGCCTCAATTATTGTTGTAATGGACTGCTTCAATTCAGTCAAATTCCTTGGTTTCGTTTTAAACACCTCTTGTTTGACATAACCCCATAAAAAAAAATCTGGTGCAGACATAAACAAGCAATTTATGAAGTTGTTGTCTTCTTCGGCCATTTCAATAATTTTCCGGCAAAATTCCAGGCGAATAGGCAAATCCAGAGGTTTTAATTTGCTTGTAATTTGGATTTTGTACGGAAACAAGTTTAAGTCATCATGAATTATCCGTTGTAATGACCGTCTGCTAACTCCAATTTGTGCCGATAACTCTCGAGTCGAAACACTTGGATTTGCCTGAATTGATGATGCTACAGCTGCGATTGTGGCTTCGACCCGAACATAGGGATCTCGATTGTACGGTCTACGTGCGATGCTTCCAGATTCAGCAAACATGCGTACCAACCTCATAATGGTCCATCTACTCGGGGGAGTGCCGCCAAACTCCCGCCTAAATTCCCTCTGGACGGAAATGATGGACTGCAAAGCATGGTAGCGCTGCACTATCCAAATCCTCGTTTCGGTATTCCAAGCATCCATTTTAGTAAATTTAAATAATAATCTGCAAAATAAAAAAAATAAAAAACAGATTAGTCACACAGAAAAATAGTTATTACGTTTTGTTTTTGTAGCACGATTCGTGCGCCACCCTGTATTTTTGTTTTTGTAATATAAAATGATTTATTAAATTCATTATTTTAAATCATTATTGATTATTTTGGACATACATATATATACATTTCGATTAAATTATTCAGTTTTTTAATTTCTAATATTTACACTAGATGTTTTTTTAAATAATTTTCCTTGTTTGTCTTTTATATAATAAAAGGAATTTGTGGATATTAAATCGGTTTCGATAGAGTTCGTAAATTTTTCCATAGTACAATCTAAAATATTGAAAATAATATTATAATTATTAAATTTAACACGGAGTAACGTAAACCATACCTCACATTATCTTTATTGACCGTTAAACGTAAACTTGCAGCTAAGCTCTTTAGTGAACAGCTCTGTAAAATTTGCCCTAATGCAATTTTTTAGTTCGTGGCCATCTTGCTTCATAAATAATGATTTCTAAATATAAAATAGGAAAACAAAATATAATAGATTGTACCAAATTATCTCGAATGATTCTTTACATTACCAAGTGTTTTACAGCCTTAAAATAAATTAATATCAAAGTTGACAAATGTATCCGCATCGTTAAAAGTTACTATTAACTTAGCGTTCTCACAATAAACTAAATACTACGCCATTTGTATACGCATATGTATATAATACGTATACGCTACAAACACTATCATTATAATGTGAAGTTTAACTTTCGTTAATTTTGGATGAAAACGAAGGAAAATACTATACTCAATTTTTACTTTCGTTTTGTTATACTTGGGAATAATAAAGGCATATAAGAATTCAACTCAACTCAATTCTCTATTTTAACTCTCAACTCAACATAAAATTCAACTTTACTCACAATTAAATTTTATATTTTATATTTATTACATTCAAAGCTTTTCACAATTACTCTAAAATATTTGTAAAAACTCAAGTTTTGAAGTGACAGTTATATAAACTGAATGTTTCTGTGCCTTTTGCAATCATCAGCTTATCACGGTTTTGTTTAAATTTTACGGTTCTTTCTTCAACCTCTAATTTCCATGTTTGATCGACTTGTTTTATTAATTTTAAATCGCTCTAGGTGAAAAACTCAAGTGTAAACCTTATTCTCAACTCGTCTCTCGAATGGGGGGTAAGGGGCATCGGTCTAGAAGGTTAATACATCAGCCCAAATGTCAACCTCACCTGCACGTGGTGCTCCCTGCTAATTAATCAACGAGGCTCTTGCGACCAAGAAATGGTGTGATAACCGAACACCGAGAACCTAGTAAAAGATGTTCTCTCCACTGACCCGCTGGCAATTTCACTGGGTAGATTGGTAGCTGCTTCAATAACCAGCCATTATAATGTAATGAGTTTACAACAAAAAGGAATTTTTACCCCAGGTGATACACCAACTAAGAGCAGAAGAAAACGAAGAGCAGAATTCTCGCCAGAGGTTGACGAGCTCTCGCAAGCAAAAGTTAATGAAACTGTCGAACCAGTGCCTGTATCCCAACATCACCAGCAATAATGTGATAGGCATAACTGAGTTTGCGAATATCCAAGCTCTAAGGAAATCAGTGCCAACAAACGACTATAGAATAGTTGCACTAAACTATAATGTTTGCAAGATAAACACAAGAGATCCCGATGCATACAGAGCTTTGGCCACAAACCTCACTGAAGAAGGTAAAGAGTGGTATACATATAAAGACAAAAATAACCGAGAAATCAAGGTTATGGCCAGAGGTCTCCATCCCACCTGCAAGAAGGAGGATATAATAGAAGATCTCAAAATGAAAGAACTGCAAATTGAAGACGCAGTAAATATCTTTAAACGAGAGAAACTTGAAAACAGTCACGAAACCAAGATCGTTAAAAGAGGGCTCTCGCTATTCATGCTCACATTCAACAAAAGCGAAAAAATTGAAAATATATTTAATATCAAAGCAATACTTAATATGAGGGTTAAAATAAAACCACTGAAAAAGAGGAGATAACCACACCCAAAGATATTGCGGGAAAGATGTTAGATGCGTAAAATGTGCCGGCAGACACGATGCGAAAGACTGTTCTCTTAGTCGAACCGAACCTGCAAGGTGTATAAACTGTAAAGGACAACACCTAGCCAACTATAGAGACAAAAAACAGTAATTTTAGAAGAGACAGGATTCCAACTACAACTAGAGTGCCGACACAACCAGAGCCGACACAACCAGAGAGGAGATCCTACTCTCAGATAACGCAGCAGAATACTATTAATACAAATCCACTCGAAAGGATATTTCGAAGTATAGAAACGATAAATGCACGCCTATAGCAAAACAAGAACGTGGTCTAGAAGCTATATATAAGCGGCTGGATAGACAAGAAGCTACGAATGAGCTTGCATCAAAGCTATACTAATCAAATGAATAGATCACTTAGAATTGTTATTTGGAACACGAATGGATTACCACAGCATGTTCAAGAGGTAGAAATTTTTGTAAACTTAGAAAAAATAGATATATGTCTTGTCTCGGAAACTCATTTAACGGAAATTTAATAAAATACGTGACTATGAATACTACCATGCTATTCATCCAGTAGGGAACGCTAGAGGCGGGTCTACCGTAGTTGTTAAAAGTAATATTAAACATTATGAAGTGCCCGGCATTGAAGAAGAAATTATGCAAGTTAAAACCATAAAAGTTGAACCAATCAATAATAGGGAACTCAGCATCTCCTCTATTTACTGTCACCCACGCCATCAATTAAAAAAGAAGACTACAGTCAACTTTTTAAATCTTTAGGACCAAATTTTATCATAGGCGGTGATTTTAATGCAAAGAATACCTATTATGGATCTAGACTTACAACCTCTAAAAGGAAAGCGTTATTTAATGCAGCTCGTGAGAAAAACTGTGATTTCCACTCTGGCGATAAACCAACATATTGGCCTGCTGACATACATAAAATTCCAGATCTTCTTGACTTCTTTCTAACAAAAAGAGTTCTAGAGGACTACACATGTATTGAAAATACTGATGGACTGTCAGTGTCATCTGACCACTCACCTGTGATCATAACTCTGAGTACAATGATAATAAAAAAAGATAATTCACCTAAGTTAACAAGCAATAAAACGAATTGGGATCTATTCAAAAAATTAGTGGAAGATCAAACAAATCTCGGAGAACCAATTAGAACGAAGGTGCAGCTGGAAGATGAACTAGAAATATTTAATAACAATATCCAACAAGCGGCTTGGGAAAGCTCACCGATTTCTCATACCAACGCTACAATGGAACATAACTATCCTCTTGAAGTCAAAAAAAAACGGAAAGCTTGCAAAATCTGGCAGCACTCTCGTGCACCGCAACACAAAACTATTCTTAATTTGTTGTGCAACAAATTAAAACAACTAATAAAGGAAATATAAAAAACGAAAGCATAACTAAGCGACTACGAGGTCTTTCTGAACTAAAGGATGACGATTACTCGCTTTGGAAAGCAACGAAGGGACAAAAATATCCAAAATGCATGTGCCGCCTATCAAATGCGATGACGGATCATGGGCTAAAAGTGACAATCAGAAAGCCTCTCTATTTGCTGCTTATTTAGAAGAGACTTTTCAACCGTTGCCGAGACAAACAGGACATTAAAATACAACAAAGTTGTAAACAAAGTAGATGATCTTGACATAAGGCGTGCAACTTTATTGGAGCTTAAAACTGAAATCAATAGTAAGTTAAGTATATCAGAAAAGCTCCAGGTTATGATTTAATAACTGGACAAATCGTAAAAGCCATTCCCGAGAAAGGTTTGCGTAAATTAAATCAAATAATTAATGCAGCCTTTAATAATGATTCCTAAACCAGGTAAACCAGGAAACGATAAAAAAATCATATAGTGTTAAGAATTCCTAAAAGTAAAAAGAAATTAAATAACAAATTGAAAATCGATTCATATTCTTATTTACCTTTTGTTGTTCTTGTCAAATATTTGTTATTATTATTCACGTCAGAACGAGGTCAATTAATGTAGTTACTAGTTATATGTGAAATTGCCTTAATATGTATGACAGGTTCACAATAATTTAATTCATAATAATGACAAGGTCTCAATATGTTTTTTTTGCTGAATTTTGTTGCTCAATTGTTTAGCTGCTTTTTAATAAGATGATAATTCTTTCTTTTTGGATTTGAGATTTGTCAGGTGAGGATCGTTTTTAATTGTTTAATATTATAATAATAAATTTATATACATAATATAATACACTTTGTATGAAATTACTTTGCGCATATATAATATCTATGTAAAATAAAATTATTGGTGTTTGAAGATATAAAGGACATATATTCATCTATATTATTTATCTATAATAAATTAATGGTGTATAGAATAAATCACAAGGAAAATTTTGATAGACAATTTAAACCTTTATTGTTTTATTTAAACTATTATAAATACTTCTAGTATTTTACAATTGTGCGTTCGCGTATAATTTAAACATTCGGCATTTCACCAAGCTCACGCCGCTCAATATAGACCGATATCACTACTCCCAGTCATATAAAAATATTTGAAAAACTATTGCTGAAGAGACTCAAACCTATAATAGAAGAGAGTTGCTTAATTTCACCACACCAATCTGGGTTTAGAGAAAATCACTCTACAGTTGAACAATACTTAATAAACACATTTTATTAAACACTTGTTTTTTATTTCGCAGGATTAGATTTTTGAAAAAACCACTCGATCGAAAAGTTTAAAAAATCACTCGATCGATCTCGACTTGTTAGGTCACCATCAGGAGTATCTACTGATTTGTAAAAGTAAACATTTGTTATACATAGCAGAAAAAAGCAAAAAATAAATAAAAGAAAGGACAAAAAATAAGCAATAAAAAGCAATAAAAATTAATCTATTGATCGCGCAGGTGTGCGATTAGTCATCGGCTGAGTAACAAGATTCAAGGTATATTGAAGTACATCTAATTACCCGACGTATTCGTCAAATTATAGAAAAGGGCGGGGTCTGTAATTGGTGAGAAACGAATTTCTCTCTGTTCGTTAAGGATATTTTGGTTAAGAAATATTGATTTTCGAATTTCGTAAGACTCTAAGGTATCTAAACGTCTGCCTTTGGGTTGTATATGTAATATATCTAAATTGTTCAAGCTAGCTGTATGATTTTCTGAAGTTAAATGGTTATGGAAAGTTGATTGATTGCAACCAGATAAATGTTCTTTAGCTCTAACTCCAAAATTGCGCCCAGTCTGACCAATATAGGAGAAACTACAATCTTTGCAATTGATCCTATATAGACACCAGATTTGAAAAGGCGATCAACTCTAGGTTTATTGTTAAAAATCATTTTCTTTATTGTGTTATTATTATAAAAAGCAAAACTAATATTGGTATAATTGGACACGATGTTGCTAACCCGCTGGCTCGTTCTATATTCTCTAAGCGACGCCAATTTTCCCGCGTTGGACTATCCGGTGGATAAATACTCGTTAGAGTTTTACGCTTTAACTTTTTATTCAATAACTTTAATATAGTCCTAGTTGCATATCCGTTATTCGTTGCAATTTGGAGTGAGTGGAAAGCTGACATTTTAATATTATGGGGATGGTTTGAAGAACTAGCGATAACGGCATCCGTATACGTGGGTTTCCGATAAATTTTGAAATCTAAAGAAGAATTAATCCTGGTTATTGTTATATCTAGAAAGTTAATACATTTATTTTCTTCTTTTTTTAACGTAAAATCAATGGTGGGATATTGAGAATTTAACCAAGTAAGGAATGAGTCTAACAGTCTATCAGTTCCATTCCATAGACATAATATGTCATCAACATATCTATACCAAAAGATTATATGACGAAAATAAGGATTGTTATTTGATATGATCATTTGTTCATAACATAAGGATTGTTATTTGATATGATCATTTGTTCGAAACACAAAAAAAATGATATATGCCTAATCTCAGAAAGACATTTTACCAGAACCTTGTATGCCAAAATACGTAGATATCAGTGCTACCAAGCTCTACACCCAGCATAAATGGCTAGAGGCGGGACAGCAATCTTCGTTAAGGACAATATAAAACACCACGAAGAATTAAAAATAGAGAAGGAAGCTATGCAATTAGCTACTGTATTTATATTGTAACCAAAAATAACAAGAGCTATAGTATATCAGCAATCTACTGTCCACCCAGATACAACACAAAAAATAAGACTACATTAAAATGCGAGTTTCACGCTAGTAGAAAGCCAACCCAAACAAAATTCCTGACCTTCTGGGTTTCTATGTATAAATCAAGTCTCTGAAAATTACTCAGCAGTTGAAAATGAAGAAGGGCTATCGTCAGACCATTGTCCAGTTTTAATGACAATAATTGACACAGTAATAAGGAAATTAAGCCCTGCAAGACTAACAAATAATAAAACCAACTGGGAATACTTTCGACAGCTAGTCGAAGAAAGCGTCAATCTACAGGTGCAAATCTCGAACGCTTACACGATAGAAGAAGAACTAGAAAACCTCATTGAAAGTGTGCGAAAAGCGGCCTGGGAAAGTACTCCTGATCAGCAAGAAATATTACAAAAAAGTATATACTATCCAGTTGAAGTGGGAGAGTTGGCTGAGAACTAAAAGTCCCTGAAGACAAAACAATCCTAAACAACTTGTGCAACAAACTTAAACTACTAATAAAGGAGATTAAGAATGAGTCAGTTTCAAGCTTCTAAAGTAATCTGACATAAACCTGACACAAACTATGCCCTGTGGTGAGCCACCAAAGGATTAAAAAGGCCTAAAATGCAAATGCCACCCATTAGAATAGTTGATGGAACCTGAGCTCACAGCGAAAAGCAAAAAAGCTGATATGTTTGCCGAACACCTAGAAAATACCTTCAAACCACTGAAGAAGGGGATAATGAATATCTAACACCTATAAGCAAAGTAGATGAGGCATCTGTGCTTCCAGTTACTCTGACAGAAATCAAACAAGAAGTAAAAAACCTCAAAGATAAAAGAGCTCCTGGATACGACTTGATAACGGGGCAAATAATCAACGCTCTACGAGAAAAAGCACTAAGAAAACTACCGCACATAATAAATACTATCTTTAGACTATGTTATGTTCCAAGACAGTGGAAAGTAACGGAAATCATAATGATTTCAAAGCCTAATAAATCGCTAAACGACAAAACATCGTGCCTATATTTCTTTGTTAACAACAACATCAAAGATTTTCGAGAGACTGCTTCTCAAGAGGTTAAAGCCCATTAAAGAGAGAGCAGAAACCTTATACCATTACGTCAATTTGTGTTTCGAGAAAGGCACTCAACAATAGAACAGGTACATAAGATTACTGATACAATTGATGAGGTGCTGAAAAAAAAGAAGTATGTTCAGCAATATTCTTAGACGTAGGCCAAGCATTTGATAAGGTTTGGCATCGTGGTCTAGAATTTAAGCTCCAACGAGATTTTCCAAAACAACATTTTGAATTGCTAAAGTCTTACATCAAGGACCGTTACTTCCGGGTGAGACAGGAAGAGGAATACTCAGAACTAGGCCCCGTATTGTACCTCCTGTATACAAATGATCTATCAAACATAGAAGAAGCTAGAATAGGAACGTTTGTTGATGGTACAGCCGTTATGACCATGCCGATGCTAGTATTGTTGAGTCCACAAGAAAACTACAAAATGCTGTTAATATAGTGAATAACTGGCCAAAAATGGAGAATAACATTCAACAAATCGAAATCAACACATATCAACTTTACAAATAGGGAATTATAATATATTCCGATTAGAGTGAAT